>NW_010729079.1:2664308-2698490 GCF_000365185.1 Nelumbo nucifera
TCCAAATGTCATTAAAGGAGAATTGATGAAAGATTTCCAAGGTCTTCAACCAATGTATTGCCCTGTTTAACACACAGTCTTTCAAATCTTGGCTGTTCCTTTCCTTATCTTGAAAAATTCTGAGATTCCTTTCTTCCCAAAGAGTCCAAGTCAAAGCAGCACGAGCACATCTCCACATAATTCTCCCTATTTTTGTAGGCCAATAAAAGGTAGAATGGTTGAAGAGCATGTGAGTTTCTGCTGGTAGACTCCAACTACCCCCAAACAACGAAAGTAGCCAAGCCCAAAGGTCTGCAGAAAAGGGACAAGCCCTACAAGCTGGAAAAAAATCCCCCACCACACGTGTGGCCGCACTGCCTTGTACACTCCATTTCCAACAACTCATTAAGGCCTTAAGAACCACCAGATTCCTAAAAGAATTATATAAGCCCATGCACTTTTCTCCCTTCATCAAGACCATACCATCGCATATGATTTTCATGACTCCACCTACAACAAAGATCTTATAACTCTTACAGTCCAACTAGCCAAGTGATATTAGATTCTTACAGTCCAACACTATCTTCTTCCCTTTGTTGTTGTTGAACCTTAACATCCAGAGTTAGGGGTGATAGACATTTAGTTCATTTCTGATGTTTTTCATGCTGGCATAGTACTCTTCTAAGGTTTTACTCCCTTGTTGCAGATCAAAATACTCCTAATAGAGCTGATATACTCTCGTAGTGATATCTTGCCCAGAATAAAGCTTCTTGGCATGTTCCCATATGTCCTTAGTTGTATCTAAGAACATAAAATTGGCACTTATTTTAGGTTTCATACTATTCCATAACCATGTCATGATCTGAAGAGTCAGCTGGTGGTTTATCTTCCTTCACATGCTTCACTTTCCTCTTTGCCTTGAAAAAACTTCCACTGACTTGGCCCATGATACATAGTTCTCACCATTAAGTTTAATTGAAGTCATCTACACACCCAGATAGTCAAAGGGAATCACCACACTAGGTTTCTGATCACTACAACCATCTCCAATTGCTGCCATGATGCCCTTCCAATGCTACTTCTAATCTGAATTCCCAGTCGCCAACTAAGTACTGTTGTCAAGAGTTTGATGTTTCAGACACTACAGCAGTCCCCAAACACAGATGATAGACTCACAACAAGTCACAACCAATCACCATTGTTCACAACCAACCACAATCAATCAATCCCCAAACGCACAGATGTCCCAGACACTACAACCGTCCCCAAACACAGTTGATAGGTACACAAACTTTTGTTCTTGTTCACACCACTAATGATTTCACAAAACCATAAATCACACTGACATTAATTCAGCAACTCACTAACCACATACAAGCCCTCTTGAAGCTGCTCAATAGAGGTTGAACATCACAAGCACCACCACACAACCATAGCTGTCACACATGGTATAGATTTGTTTGACCTTTTCAGAAGGCACTACAAGTCCAAAGAAAACATCAACTACTACCACTGTAGTAACCTGTCATTCAATTCAGGTCACTTGTGACCAACAAAGGCTTCAAAACAACTACAGACCCACATAAAAGGGTCAAACATACCCTTACACCATTCAGCCACTGTAAGCACAGCCTGTTATTGGACCTTTTTCCAAGAACCAAGGCTACAAACAACCTAGTTCTCTAGGTTCTGATCAGTCCAATAAGATTTTGAAGGCTTTCAACCCAAAAATACCAACAGCACAAAAAAAAGGTAACCAACCTCTAATGGAGAGCTTCAGTCGACCATCCACTTACTTCTGGAGTTGTTTTTCTTGAAAAACAATCAAGTTCTACGCAGAGGAAAGACTGAAGTGTTCTCAGACCTAGGTCGAATCTGTGTTCTCCGTTTTCAACCCATAAAGAAGAAAAAAAAATGAGGTCACGACCAGAGAGGAGCAGGGGAGGAGATTTAGAGAGCAACGTCCTGCTGGTTTAGCCATTCGACCATAATATGGATTAGGGAATTAATTAAGTACAAAGACTAAACTGTCCCCACTTAAGTATGGGACAGGAAGTCTAATTAGAACTGCCACATAAGCACATAACTTAAGGTGGCTGGAAAAGACTAATCTACCCCTCATTCGGCTAACTCTTACAATATCAAAATATTTCCCCTTGGAATAAACATACAACATCTGAAATCTAAAACTCACTCATTTATAGAAGAAATGTGCATGACTTTAAAGATTGTGAGAACATCTCCCTTGTCATCCAATGCAATTGCCACACTTCCAAATTCATCATCACTCATTTTCCATACAACACAATCTCTTTTCATGTGACTAAACTCTTTGCACCTATAACATTATACCTCACCCTTATTTCTAACTTTAGATCTAGGCATACCACTAAGACTAGCAATATTTGACACGACATGTGAACACAACTCTAACACAACACGAAGTTAGTGGGCTTGGGTTGACTTTAATTGTGCTCGTGTCAAAATTTTGTCAACCCGTTTAACCCGATTAATAAACATGTCAATTTCGAGTTAACCCACTTCACTCTAAGCGTTGTTAAACCAAGATATCCACCCTCCTCTATCATAGGGAAAAGTTCCTCTACCACCAAACCTCTCAATATGTAATTAAGAATGTATATCTTTTGTTGTTATATTTTAAGTAATTTTACAAACACATTATGCACACCAGCCTGGGAGCTCTGATTCTACTTTGTTAGACTAACCACTCACAGGATAAAACCAATAAAGTGATTGAATGAAATAGCAAACAAAAAATCTAATAACATTAATAAGGAAATCCAAACAAAGACAAAAAAGAGAACAAGTAATATCAACAAAACAATGGATTTAGGTGGTCGATCCTTACCATCTATGCCTAGGGATGAAACCGTTCTTCACTATAAAAGAAAATGAGAAATAATATACAATACCTTTACCTTGCAACCTAACTTGTTCACCTACCTACTCTACTCCCTATACAAAAATAAAATATAAGAGAACTTGCTCTTACACCTATCACATTCTTCTCAAAACCTCTCTTGTTTTCTTTTTTTTCCTAAACAATAAACCAGAAAAGTTTTCCCAAAACAAACCTTTCATAAGTAAAACCTGGACCACACCCATCGTTAGATTATAAACTAATCCAACGGTTGAGTTCTAAAACTTTCCTTATTATTTTTCTTCGTTTTAGGATACCTGTAACAAGTAGGAGAGCACGATCTTGGTTTTGCCCTCACCATATCGATAGAGGCGTCTGCGTTCGGATCTTATCTACGCCGGTTGTAGATCTTCTATGCAGTGCCTGATCTATATAGTGATGTCAATTTCTCATGCAAACCTAATCTAGGCCGGTTGAAGGGCGGAGAGAGAGAGAGAGAGAGAGAGAGGAATGGTGATGTAGGTTAGGGTTCCGAAATCCTTCGAGAAACGATAAATTTGTAAAAGGATAGTCGAATTACTCGATATTGATTTGGAGGATTTTGGCGGGGATGTGTTTAATGACCGATTCCTCTCAAAAAAAAGAATCGTGGACGCAAATGGCCGGAGATGAAAACGCACAGTTCATTCGGTTATTGATATAAAACGCGCATGGTAAATTGGGGTATAATCGAACCAATAATTTGATAGGTTCGATTAAAATATGGCAAATTTATTAAAGTAACTCTATCGTTTAGAAAATGAAGGGTAAATTTCTTAAATTACCGTTATGGTTTAGCTAATTGACTAAGTGTTTGAAAATTCATTAACACGTTATTTCTGATAATTGACTAACTCTACCCCTATAATTAGCATCCGTTAATGCTCCATCACAATTAATGCACATTTGACCCCACGTGACCTATACATTTTTTTTAAAACCCAATATTGCCCTCGTACCCTTAGCCCCCACTCTCTCTTTTCTATTACCTCCCCCTCCGCCTTTGTCTCTTTTCGGTCTCTCTCTCCATTCTCAATCTGCGAATGCAAATAGATACCGATCATCGTTGCTTAGCAAACCCACCTTTGGCTTGCTAACGCCTCTAGAAATGGTGGAAACGGATCGTTCATCTATGCCACTGCTCCACTTATACCGATCATCGCTGGTGAATAACAGCTTCAATCTTGCTCTGCTCTTGCTTGGAGTCATCGAAGTGACCAAGATTCTGCATCTTTTCATATTCGACGGAGCCTAGATTGTCGAGAGCATCAGCGAGAACCATTGTAGTTGTTGGTGAAGTCGGACCAAGAAAACCAATCTTCGTAGTTGTTGCATCATCGTCGGTGCCTCAGTTTAAAACCTTCCCCTTCGTCTTCATTGTATGTACTAGAATACGCCACTCGAAAATCTTCATCAATTGTTCTCGGAATCTCAAATGGCGAAAAGAGTTGGTCTTCATCAATTCAGTTTGCAGACAAGTTTCAGACAAAAGTTGTAGTGGAGCGGAGAGAAGCCGGTGCATGGAGAAGAGAGAAGTCGAAAGTTGTAGCGAAGCGAAGAGAAGCCAGTGTGTGGAGGGGAGAGAAGTCAGACCAAGAAAACCAATCTTCGTAGCTGCAGCATCGTCGTCGATGCTTCAGTTTAAAACCTTCCCCTTCGTCTTCATTGTATGTACCATAATCCGCCACTCGAAAATCTTCATCAATGGTTCTCGGATTCTCAAATGGCGAAAAGGATTGGTCTTCATCAATTCAGTTTGCATACAAGTTTCAGACGAAAGTTGTAGCAGAGCAGAGAGAAACCGTGTACCAAACCCATTTGATTTGAGTATGAAGCCGGTGCGTAGAAGGGCTGCCATCAAGTAGCGAACAGAGCACCCATCTGTATCCAAGTGCGTGGAGGGGTCCGCGCGTTGCTGCAACTTGCTACAACAACGGTGATGAAACAGGGACGAGGGTGAATGGGGGAGAGAGAATGAAGGGATGAATAGAAAAGGAGAGAAAGAGAGGGAGGGAGCCCTTCATCGGTGGCTATCATCACCTGCGACGACTATGCCGAGAGGGAGAGAGAATGAAGGGCTCATCGCCTCGTCGAGCAGTCTTCGGGCAAAACAACAATGGCCACAATCATTCTCTCTCATTCATCCCTTACTTCCTTCGAACGAAAAACAGCTACGATGGCACCCCTCTCGATGATTATCCAAGCCAAACAATAGATTCTCTAGTAGGCAAAATCCGATCTTATGAAAGGGGTTTTTAGGTGCAAAAATTATAGGGATGTAAGTGTTGAAATCACTGAGTTCAGTGTTTCTTTCCAATTTTCTCTGTTTTATTTTAAAAATTTGAAGAAGAATAAAGGGTAAAAGAGTCTTTTTTGCCATTTTGTTAACAGACACTAGCGACAAGGGTAGAGTTAGTCAATTGTTAGAAACAGTAAGGGTAGTGTTATTCAATTTTCAAACAGTAAGGGTACACTTAGTCAATTAGCTAAACCATAAGGGTGGTTTAAGAAATTTACCCATTAATTAATTATATTTTTATTGTTTATATATTTATACTGTTTTAAAAAGTACGAATAGCTTTAATAATATTTTTGAAATTTTTTGAGGACGAAATTTATTCCTCTATGTTTAAATTTATTATTTTTTAAAAAATAGGACAAATAGGGTAATTGGTTATTGATATTAAATAACTTGAAAAGGGGTAATTTTAAAATATTCAATGCATTCAATTCCCTCTCATCAAATCTAAAATTTAAGGCATTAACTTGCATTCACTTTCATTGAATCCTATATTTAGAGTATTTTTTGTTTCTTATCGTCATTAAATTATATTAATTAAATCCATGTATAATAAATTTATAATTTCAATAACACAAAAACTTATACTTTAAAATATACCTCAAAAAAAGTATTTTCATCTAGGTGTTGATAAGAAATCAAATCATTTTGGCTCAACTGGGACAATCCATGTTGTCACAATTAAATAATAAAATTTAAAAATAGATAAAATGCAAAAAATATAGAAATTTAAACAAAAATGGGAACACTTTTAACATCAATATTCTGCATATTAAACAAGAATGAGTATGATAAATAATAAATGATTTTATTAATGATGGAAATGTAATGTAAAATGTAAAACTAATTGAAAATAAAACTATTTTCCTATTTTCACTCATTAAATATCATATCTAAGGTATATTCTCTCATTAAATCATATATTTAAGATATATTTTTTACATCATTCAATTCTACTAATTAAATCCATAACATTAATTTTGATAGTATAAAAATAAATATTTTAAAAAGTGAATTTAAAAACAAAACCATTTTCTTCCCTCCCGATGGTGGGTAAGCAATCCTACCATGTGGGGTTAAATGGGTTAATAAATAATATCATAATTAGATAATAAAATAAATTAAATATATAATATAAATAAAAATAAAAAGAATTGGGCATATCTCTAATATTGTATATTCATTATACTAAACAAAAAAGGTATTGATGGAGGAAGATTTGACCCGACCCCTTGGCCATGCGACACGTGGAAGCAATGACCTGGCAGAAACGCCAGCTCGGCACGACAGCAGGCCCACAACCCGAGCTCCGAACTAAAGAGCCGAGCTCCCTCGAAGGAACCTGCAACCCGAGCTCCGAACTAAAGAGTCTCGAGCTCTCCCTTCGAGGTCCTGAGCCTTACAAGCACCAAAGGCAAAAACCCGAACTGCCCGCCCAGGGACAGTTCGGGCCATACTTCTATCTGAACTCAAAACTTCACCTCGCGCACCACTTCGGCTCCAAGTCGCCTGACTGGACAGACCGTACCTAACGCCTAGGAGACCGTACCCGTAGGTGGCAAACCTGACTGCTTAGGGGATTGACACATGACAACCGCCATCCAACGGCCACTTGCCACCGCCATCCCAGACGGACAGAGGCGGCCCTGGCAACTGACAGTGGAGGTTATGACACCCGAACTGACAACTAGCAGTGGAGGTTATGACACCCGAACTGGCAACTGGCAGAGGAAGTGACCCGATCTGGCAGAGGTAATGATGCCCGAACTGGCAGAGGCATGGAAGTGAGTGTACAGGGTAATTATAAAAGGCCCCCATCCCACAAAGAAGAGGGTATGTGATTATTGCGTTTTTTGGTCTTAGAATTCCCCATTTCCCTTGCCTTCTGAAGAACACTAACTTGAGCTTAAGAGTGTTCCAACCGGGTTCCTCCCTGGAAGCCTCCATTTCCTTCCTTGTTTCAAGCACCTCCGATCTCGTCAGAAATGAGGTAACCGACAGCTAGGACAGACCAGTGTAGTTCTCCGTGAACTGGGATGAAGAGCCCTGGATCCTTCACGTACATGGCTCCTCAAACCAGCAAGGTAGCGGAGCCGGTGTAGTTCTCCGCGGTCCGAGTGGCACGAAACTGGAGTACGCACTATGCTTTGAGTTCGCGGCATCCAACAATGAGGCAGAATACGAGGCGTTGATAGTCGGGCTAGCCCTGACGCAAGAAGTAAAGGAAAAAAATATAGTTATCTGCAGCAACTCCCAGCTCGTGGTCAACCAAGTTACAGGGGAATACGAAGCCCGCAAGCCATCTATGATCGCCTACTTGGAAAAGGTAAAAGAGGCACTACTTAGCTTCCAATCACACTTCATCAAGCAAATCCCAAGGTCAGAGAACACTGAGGTCGACGCCCTGTCCCGGCTAGCCAGCACCAGTGACAACACTATGAGAACTATGTACATAGAAGAGTTACCTCGGCGCAGCATTCTCCGGGGGCAGAGGAGGTCGCTCCTGTCGCCCAAGCAGAACCGAGCTGGATTGATCCACTCGCGAGCTTCCTGCTACATGGAACCCTCCCCGAAGAATGCAACGCCACCAGGAGGGTAGAGCGTCAGGCAACCAAGTACGTCATGATAGACGGATGACTGTATCGAACATCCTACACGCTCCCCTACCTGCGCTGCTTGCGACCTCCCGAAGCTGAGCTCGTACTCCACGACATTCATGAAGGCCTATGTGGCGGACACTTGGGGGGAAGGGCCGTCGCTCAGAAGGCACTATGACAGGGGTACTATTGGCCAAAAATGAAAGCAGACGCCATCGGGCTAATAAGGAAATGCGAGAAGTGTCAAAAGCACGCCAGTATCCACCATCAGCCCGCCGCCGACCTCAAGTACCTCACCAGCCCATTGCCCTTCGCACAATGGGGTATCGACCTGCTCGGACCATTCCCGCCAGCAACAGGAGGAAGGAAGTTCCTAGTAGTGGCGGTAGACTACTTCACCAAGTGGGTTGAAGCTGAAACTCTCGTAACCATCACAACTCGAAATGTCCAGAACTTCTTCTAGAAGAACATAGTGTGCCGCATCGGGCTACCTCGGGTGCTGATCTCCGACAACGGCAAGCAGTTTGAAGACATCAAATTCCAAGAGTGGTGCCAAGGCATGGGGATCCGACAAAACTTCACATCGGTTGCGCACCCACAAGCAAATGGTCAGGCAGAAGTCACAAACAGAGCTATCCCTCCGCGAACTAAAAGCCAGGCTAGACCAAGTTAAAGGACTATAGGCGGACGAGCTACCCAGTGTCCTATGGGCCTACCGAACTACAGAGAAGACCGCCACTGGAGAAACTCCCTTCAACCTCACCTACGGCACGGAGGCAGTCATCCCAGCCGAAATCGAGATCCCCTCACTTCGGTTGGAAGCATACAGCGACAATACTAATAACGACGAGCTACGTACAAACCTCGACCTACTTGACGAGGCAAGGGACCTCGCATACATCAGAACCGCAACGTACCATCAAAGGGTAGTTCGGTACTACAACGCCAGAGTTAAGAAATGAGACTTTCGCGTCGGCGACCTGGTCCTCCACAAAATCATGGTACCTGAGCCCGGGGTTGGCAAACTCGGGCCGAACTGGGATGGACCCTACCAAGTGAAGAGAGTACTCGGGGGAGTGTACGAACTCGAGACCCTGAAAGGTAAGCAGATACCCCGGGCATGGAACATCGTCAACTTAAGACGGTTTTACTTATCAAACTAAGTAGGCCATGAGCCGTTGTTGAGCTAGCAAAAACCTCGGCACCCTAAGGCCCAGAATGCCGAGCTAACAAGGACCTCAGCACCAAAAGGGGCAGTACTGAGCTAAAGATGACCTCAGCACCTCATCGATGAAAGCAATCTGCACAAGTATGGATCCCGAGGCGGAGAACAAATCGGGCACAGCCTTACTATGTTAACTCGCCTCGGGGCACAAGTCTAGCAGCTCAGGTATAGTCACTTCGTCAAATGGAGAATATTTGCACAACACATTTGAACAGAAAAAATACTTCATTGCTAAATGTTTGCTTTATAGTGTAAAACAACAAAAAAACACAAACGAGCTCACAAGCCCAGAGGTCAATCTTCCTCGCCTTCAGAAGGGACTTCGACAACACCCGAAGGACCCGCTTCGTCTTCGGAATCCACACCGTCATCAGCTGTGGCAGCCATCTCCTCAGTGATGCGCGAGGTGGTTATGGCGTTGATATTGAGGTCGGGGTGCGTGTTCCTTATCATCCATCGGCTTAACTTGAAACCCTGTCTGTACGAGCCCATCATCATGTCGTCAAAGTGTGGTGAGGCGATATAATCATTAACGGCTTTCGCCTTCGCCTTCTCAGCGACCTGAGAAAAGATCTGCGTCTTCTCCCTAATGTCTTCCTGAAGGTACTTGACCTGGTGCTCTAGGTCCAACTTCAAATCGACCATATGTCTCACCACCATTCCTAAGGCCTCTTTGTCCCTCTGAGACCTCGATAGCTCAGCCCACGCAGCACGAGAAGCCGCCTCGGCAGCTTCTGCGTTTCTCCGCCTGGATTGCTAAGGCGTGGATAGAGGAGTTCACTTGCCAGAACGAGGACAAATCAGCTCGGCAAAAAAAAAAAACACCCACTCCGACTTACCACCATGGCGTGAGTTGCAGCTCGAGCACCTATCTGATTGGTAGGAAGATCGGCCCACTGTGCGACCTCCTTAGGACAAGTGGCGGCCTTACTTTTTCGAAGAGCGTAGCCTGATGTCAGCACGCTCCCAATCCCACTGTGGCTCCCTGAGCCCGAAGGTGCAGGTATAGGCAGAGTCAGCATAGGGAGCCCCTGCCGCCTCCTGAACTGAAGGGGGCACCTCGGGTTCCCCAGGAGGCTCCGTCCTCGATACCTCAGGCCCCGCCACCCGGGAAGGATCGGCGCGAACTCGCTTAGCGGCTCGTTTCTTCCGCTTCATGCTAGCAAACAAGTTCACACCTCGAGTCTTGTCTGCCTCCATAACACCTGCAAAAAGGAGCTCGACGTCAGAAGACGGGAATAAAAGCAGAAACAAGTATCTTTATCTGAGTAAGAAACCTACCCGAACTCAGATCGGCCTGAATGAGTTTATCCTCCATCATATAGGCTTCACATTTTAGCCCAAGTCGGGCCCATTCCCGGAGGCCCTTCACTGTGTCTTCATCTAAAACAACACCGGGATCAGGAGCGGCTAAACCCCACTCAGTAGGAAACGGCCATCCCGTAGCACTTTGAACCACGAAGTAGTCCCGCTTCCACGCCGGGACCTTGTTTGGGAGATCGTGTAAGAGCTTGAAGCTCGGGCTAGGTGACGAGTAGTACGCCCTCCTACACCCAGGCAGGGGACCCGCTTGTTTCTTAAGCATGAGAATAACGGAAAAAATCTCTAAGTCCAAAGGAAGGCAGTGCTCACAGCAAAGGGAGATAGTCCCAACAAGGTTGCGGATAGAGTTCGGGTGAAGCTGACCTATAGTGACGCCGAAATGATTCATAACATCGACGATTAGGGGATGGAAGGGAAGGCGCAGCCCGGCAACAGGCTGCTCCCGGAATATTACGATCTCATCCGGACCGTGCTCCCAAGGAAAGTCGCCCGAGGGTAAAAAGTAAGTATACTCGCCGAGCAGGTTGTACTGGACGATGAGGAACCAAAGACTTTCGAACGTCATAGTAGAAGGTCCGAACTTATCTGGCACCCGACCTCAACGAGAGGTGGATGCCAAACTACCCGAGGTGACTCGGCCTACGGGCTCAAACTCGGGCTCTTCCTCGAGCTCTACCTCGGGCCCCGCCTCGGACTCACTAAGGCTGTCGGGGGCAGCAGCTCGGTTCGTAGAACCAGTGTTTGACCCCCCAGAGGGCTATTCATGCTACTAAAACTAGACATCGAAAACAAAGAAGGCTGAGGACTCACCAGGAAAAGCTACCGAGCTACGGACAAGTGACGTGAGCTGGCCGACTTGGACGTGAGCTCAAGGAACAAACGCTAAAGGATAACAGAGGAAAGTGACTGGGGGTCCCCCAACTATTTAAAGCCACTGTACCTGCGCATCAACGGCCAAGATCGAAACCATCCAACGGCTCCCCGCAAAGTCTGCTGCGTACTCCCCAACGAAAAGATCTATCTGAACTCAAAACTTCACCTTGCGCACCACTTCGGCTCCAAGTCGCCTGACTAGACAAATCCTACCTAACGCGTAGGAGACCGTACCCGGAGGCGGCGCACCTAACTGCTTAGGGGACTGACACATGACAACCGCCATCCAACGACCACCTGCCACCGCCATCCTAGACGGACAGAGGCGGCCCTAGCAACTGACAGTGGAGGTTATGACACCCGAACTGACAACTGGCAGTGGAGGTTATGACACCCGAACTGGCAACTGGCAGAGGAAGTGACCCGATCTGGCAGAGGGAGTGATCCGATCTGGCAGAGGTAATGATGCCCGAACTAGCAGAGGCATGGAAGTGAGTGTATAGAGTAATTATAAAAGACCCCCATCCCACAAATAAGAGGGTATGTGATTCTTGCGTTTTATGGTCTTAGAATTCCTCATTTCCCTTGCCTTCTGAAGAACACTAACTTGAGCTTCAGAGTGTTCCAACCGGGTTCCTCCCCGGAAGCCTCCATTTCCTTCCTTGTTCCAGGCACCTCCGATCTCGTCAGAAGCGAGGTAACCGACAGCTAGGACAGACCGGATTGTGCATCATCAGGTATGAAATGTAAAAGTATTCTTATTAATGTTGAAAATGGAATGTCAAATTTAAAATCATCCTAAAAAGGAGATGATGCCATACTCAAATAATAATTTTTTTTTAAAAATAAAAAAATACAAAGAATCATAAAAATAAATAAAATTGAGAAACATTTGGGCACGTATCTAATGTTATATATTTATAAAAAATAAAATATCGGGTACATATTTAATATTTTGCATTCATTATATTGAACAAAAATAAGTATTATACATAATAAATAATTTTATCAATGATGGAAATGTAATACAAAATTTGATGTCAACATAAAAATCAAACTATTTTTCTTTTCAAGTGGTGGGTTAGTGGTTTGGGCAAAATGTATTAATCAATGATATGATAGCTAAATAGTAAATTTTTAAAAAATAAAAAAGTACAAGTAATCAAAAGAATATATAAAAAGTTATATATTAATTATGTCAAACAAAACTTGAGTATGATAAATATAAATTATTTATATAATGTAGATGAAATATGTAACTTAAAACTAATTCGAAAATAAAGCTATTTTCTTATTTAGATGGTGGGTCAATGGTCCAACTTTTCAAAGAAACTCATTATGTCATAATTGAATAATAAATATTAAAAAAAAAAGATAGAACACACAAAATGAAAATTGCATAATTTTGTCAAAACCATTTGGAAACATTTATAATGTTCTATATTCATCATATTAAATAAACATAATTGTTAAAATACTTTTTTTTGTATCATGATAAAAATGGAATACAAAAAGTTAATAACAACAACAACAACAACAACAACAACAACAATAATAATAATAATAATAATAATGTGTTATTATAATTTAAAATTTCCATGTGCAATGTGCATGCACATTTACAACAAGCATTTACATTTAGTTTTAATTATATTGTTACTTTTATTAATTTTTAATTTTTTATCTTAACTATAATGCATATAAAATTAAAGTAATTAATATGAAGAAAAAATCTCAATTACTAATTATCTTAAAATATCCCTAAGTTTTTAGACAATTTCATCATCATTAAATATTGACGAAAGCAAAATATCAAATTTATCCTCCATTATTTTTCAATTTAAAAAAAAAATTAACTGATGACCAACTCATTTTCCAGGCAGAGGAGATGTGAAAGTTCTTAATAGATCAAGGGAAGCATTTTTTTCTCAATCTTCCTTTGGTTCTTATTGGGGTTTTATACGACGATTCTTCAAGGGTGGAACTGATGAAACAATGATGTCTCGAATCCCGGTTGCTACGAAGAATGGAAGCTTGAAGAAGATGATGACCAGTATTAAGACCATGGAGAGACTATGGATGGTAGGGATGGGTCCAAAGGGAAATGGGTATTGGTGGTAGGCGTAAGAGAACCAATCGAGGTGGATGAAGACTAATAGGGTGATGTAAGCAACTGAGGTGAATAAAAAAGACCCCGTGGAGTCCCAAGAATGGACGAGAGAGAGAGATGGTGGGAGAGTGAGCGAGAGAGGTTGTTACCAAATTTGCAATGGCGGCGATGACAATATTTTAAAAAATCACTCGGAATCGAAACCATTGTGGCCACCGATTTCTGGATCGATGGTTCAGCCGTCAAATATGAATAGATGGTCCATTTTGACAAAATAAATTAAAAAACAATTAAAATAAATAAAATTTAAAAATGGCCTAAAACTATTGAAAGGGTCAACAGTTTATTAACCGATTCAATGATTTTTTTGCCAGGGACTGGATTTGGTGTAAAATAGAACCGATTGCTTGGATGGTTCCTAGGCCGAATGGTCCAACCGTCTAAGTCAATTGCAGTTCAAAAACCATGGGTGATGAAACAGGGGAAGTGAGTGAGAGAGAGAGAGCAGAAAAGAGAGAACAAGAGATATGGAGACTAGAGGTGGCAAAGAGATAAGGGAGAAAATGTCACTTGCAGCAACAGGGATGGTGATGGTGATGAACTAGGGGCAGAGATGACGAAGAGGGATGGAAGAATCGTAGATTGAAGGAGCTCTAATTGAATTGCTACTGTTGGTTTGTTTCTATCTTGGATCAGTTTCCGACTGGGCTAACTCTCTCACTGCTCCTCACTACTCACTCTCTCACATCTCTCTCTCTCTCTCTCTCTCTTTGGAATGAGAAACCTTCCAATCTTATTTGAGCCTATGTTCTCAACAATCGCCGAGATCTGAGACACCCGGTGGTTTTGATCATAAAAGTGACTGATATTTCAATAACAACAACACCGAAATCTTTCGGCACCACAGTGGAGACCGTAACAGTGACTGAAATGTAGAGACAAAAGCAACAACGAAGATATACCCAAGACGCTGGTGTGAAAGATCACAATGATGGGCATGAGGTTGAGGGTCATCCTTCTCATGAGCGGTGATTCTTACCCAACTTATAGAAAAGGGACTGAGGGTAATACTGGGTTTTAAAATAATTTTATATGTCACTTGGTGTCACATGTGTATGGATTTTAAAAAATATTAACGAATGGTAATAGTATGGGTATATAGCTAATCAATTGCCAGAAAACTTAAGAATACTTTAAGACAATATATAAACAATAGTCAATAAGAATAGAACTAGTCAATTAATTAAATTATAAAGATTCTTTAAAATTTTTCCAATTAAAATATTATTAGATTCAAGCTCGAGTTCAATTCTTTTATTTGTTTGAATGTGATTCGATTAAATATTTGGTGAGTCATAGTTTAACTCGAAAGTTTGAAGATGAATATATTTTTATATTTTATAAATATATGATATATTTTTATAACACATGTATATCCTATAAACATTTAAGCTATGCTCACAAGTTTTCTAGCCGAACTTGTTTAGTAGTCAAGCTTGGATTCAAATAACTAATCTAGCTTACATTGAGATCCATATATATATATATATATATATAATATGATTGGGATGGTCTCTCCGTGCAGCAAATGGAAGCGAGTAGATTCCCACGTAAGAGCAACCCATCGTCACACTAATCTAAACGTGCAAATACCTTCACTTTTTCTCTCTTCTTTCTCTGCCCCCTCTTTCTTTGTTCTGGTGTTCAAGCTTGCCAAGCAAGCCATCTCCGCTCTCTGGTTCCTGCTTTCAACTCCCCCTCCCTCTTATCTCTTCCCCATGAATCCCTCTCTCTTTCTCTCATGTCCTCCCTTCGACTCCCCTCTCTTATCTCTTCCCCATGACTACTACAGGGTGCAAATACCTTCACTTTTTCTCTCTTTTATCTTTCTCTGCCCCCTCTTTCTTTGTTCTGGTGTTCAAGCTTGCCAAGCAAGCCATCTCCTCTCTCTGGTTCCTGCTTTCAACTCCCCCTCCCTCTATCTCTTCCCCATGAATCCCTCTCTCTCTCTCTCTGTCATGTCCTCCCTTCGACTCCCCCTCTCTTATCTCTTCCCCATGATTACTACAGGCGGACTAGCACTGGCATCCTGATGTTTGACAGCCAATGGCCCTCTACATGCTCCCAACCATTCCGCACCCTCAGAGGTTACTGCCCGGCACTTCTTAACCTTCACCTTCACCAGCCCCTCCCATCCTTTTTCGTTCACCTCTTCCGAGGATAAGCTTGCCGAGAAAGCCATCATCCTACGCTCTCAATTTCTCTCCACTTCTCTGGCCCCTCTCTCAACTCCCTTTGTATTTCTCCCTTCTCTAATGCATTCTCTCTCTCTCTCTCTCAAGGCTTCTTCCATCAACTCCCCCTCTCTATTTCTTCCCCATGAAACCCTCTCTCTCTTCCCCATGACTACCACCTCTCAGTGATCGCGAAGTTGTGCATCATGATGGGTCGCAGTCGGTGGTTACAGAGATGGGAACCTCTCCTTCAAAGGACGATATGGCAAGTGGAGTGGCGGAAGCCGAGAGAAATAAGTTGGTGTTTTTCGAGGGTGGGGCTTATAATTTCGATCTGGAAGATCTGCTGAGAGTTTCTATGGTGGTTTTGGGGAAAGAAAGTGTCGGTACTTCATATAAAGCGGTTCTAAAGGAAGGGACGACCGTGGTAGTGAAGAGACTCGAGGATGCAGTGGTTCAAAAGAATGAATTCGAGATGCAGATGGAGTTGTGGTTCCTCTAAGGGCTTTTTACTAAACGAAGGACGAGAAGCTACTTGTCTACGATTACATGCCGCCGGAAGTTTATTTGCTCTTCTGCATGGTACGATTTTTTTCTTTTTTTTTTTTTAAGCCGGATTCCTTCTCTTTCTCTCGCTTATCTCTGGTGAACGGTATGGAAGCTCGAGCTGTTACAGCAAAGGAAATTCCTCGTTTCATTTTTAATTTGTATTAAAATGAAAAAAAGTGGCATTTCGAACATGTATTGATGTATAGCTTCGGTGTATTGTTACTAGAGTTGTTGACAGGGAAGGCCCCGAATCAGGTATCGTTTAGGGAAGAAGGGATTGATTGAGGTGTTCGATGTGGAGCTGACGAAATATCAGAACATAGAGGAAGAGATGGTGCAATTGCGATAGCCATGGTTGTGTCTCGACTGTGCTTGATCAACGGCATGATTTTTAGGTTGTAGTGTGGATGATAGAGGATATTAATGGGACGGAGATGGATGATGGTTTACGTCAGTCGTCTGATGACCGTCAAAGACTCGAATGGATTAGACGGCCAGACTCCTTCCACGGAGTCACGGACTCCTCCAGCTGTAGCCACACCTTAGTGGATGATTGCTTTTATTATTCAGTGGTTATTACTCACAACACGTAATTTAGGGGTGGGGGAGGTGTGATGGTTGAAGAAGAACAGACTACAGAGGAACTGGGTAAATAGCCAACTGTAAGTTGAACGACCCAACATGATTTCTTTCTTTCTTTTTTGTTTGTTTAATTAATTGTTTTATGATTTTCATAGAATTGGAATGAATTATATTCATGGTTGGAAGTCGACCAATTTGACAGATAAAAAATTCTTCTTCATGGAATGGGGCTTTAAAATAAAAAATCTTTGTTATTTGTTAAATGTGCAGAATGTAATCGAAATTTAAAATTAATATGACAGTTGTTAGTGATTGGTGGGGAATTGCAAATGGAAAGTATTTCATTTCTCACAGTGCATGAGCCTCAAGGCTCGAGACGTCAGACAGCTGATGGTGTCCTTTCAATGAGCCTCCGTTACTTTTTTATTCGATTGCAACATCAAACGAATGAGTGCTGACAGTGTCATTTGACTCATTTCAATGAGCCTCCTCCATTTCTTTTTAATTGATTGCATCCGTAAACAATGAAATGTTTTTTATTTGTTATAAGTACTTAGACAATAAATGTTGATGTCTTTATATTTGATGGCATGTATAATGAGCCTCCGCTTTTTCTAGACATTGAAATTTTCGTATTGGCTGATTGTTAGTCTGTTTTTCATATAAAGTTTTTTTTTTTTTTTCTTCATAAAACCGACTTGGAGATGAACTGTTTTTGTCTCCGGGTTACGTTGCACTGATGTGAATGATGTGTTTTTATGGATTTTAACATAGAACACATCTGATTCAATTAAAATCTTAATGTAATTATATATATATATATATAATAGTATTTATAGATCTTAACATATAAAATATCTATAATTATATTTAAAATAATAAACAAATATTTTTATATATTATATTATATACTAAAATATATACAAAATAATTTTTAATATATTATATATTTGATTACACCCCTTTCAAATATTTAATTAATTTATTTCAAAAACATATTCCTGCAATTATGTCAAAACTGTCAAATCACTCCTTGTATTGGTTACATATTGTTATGACACCCTTACCACTGTCATTAATTTATTTCAACTCTCCAATCCAAAACAGAAAATAAGAATTGTTTTTCTACAATCATTAACCCCTGCAACGCAGGGGTCACCCCGCTAGTTCAATTTGAAGCTGATTAGAATCGAGCTCAAGTCATGTTTAGTCGCGTTCAAGCCCAAACCATTAAATTAGTGACCAATTCAATTGCACCCGCAGGTCAAGGTGTTGGAATGTCTTTTTATTAGTCCCAATGGTGAAGGTCATTTTGTAAGAGACCTTTTTCGCGAAATAAATGCTTATTCCAAGTGTTTATCTAATAAGTACTTATTAATATTGGGAGGAATTCAAACAATGCTCCCAACACTGTTTCCACGTGCCATTACAATTGCACGTTGAAATATCATGACAAGGGAGATATTCCAATGTGTGGTTATGGTAGCTTATTGTGACAATGTTTGGAGTATTTTGTTTGTAGCTGATCCCTACCCATCTTGGGAGGTGATTTTTTTGGAATTATTTATGCTTAAAACAAACGCTTTATTCGTATTGAGTGTTTGGCGAATTGTTTATCCCCTAAATGCATATTCAATGAAAATAACAAATTTCACCTTTACTTAACATAGGCATATATTAGATATAGAAAGAAAAAAAGAGAAAAATGTTGTTATAAATGAACATGGGTAACAGTTTTCTCCCTTGGTCGCTAGTATTACAAGGAAACAAGTGAATGGAAGAAGAACGATGGAGAAACAATAGGCTTTCCTATAGTGTTTTGAACCTTTGATATCGAATACCTTATGTAAAAATAGGTCAAAAGATGGGGATAAGATTGGAAGAAAAAAGGAAAAAAAGTGTTTATCCAATAAACACTTAGGCTGCATTTGGCATTCCTTATTTTCAAGACTTATCTCTTTTTTGTTGTTAAAATGTCATTGTAAAGACTAAGTTTTTAACTACAAAAAGGAGATAAGCCCTTAAAATAAGGAATGCCAAATGCAGCCTTAATAAAACTAAAAAATTGAGCACATTTTTTAAACAGTAATTTCAAATAAGTACTTATTTGGGGTTTATTAATCAAATGCAAATAAACTTATTTTGGGATTTTCTATGATCCCAATACTTAAAAAATAAGTACTCCCAAATAAGGGCTAAGACACATCTATTAAAAAATAGTTTGAGTAGAGATGATAACTGTGATTTGGCCAAGCTCGGATCCACGCCAAACCCACATATAGTACAAGATGGGCCATTGTGACTTGGGAATATCTCCTGTATTTGTATGTTGTCATTCATGGGAGATATTTTCAATTCACGGCTGCGACATGCTGTAAAGTTGGACACCAAAGAAAATAGTAAAAATAAAACAAATACAAAATATCAGTCACATATGTGTCTCACAGAGGGCGCCCACAAACGCCCCACAGCATATCCCAATCGTGTATTGGAAACATCTCCCATCCACAAATATTCCCAATGCAGGTTGAGATGTACATGTGGGGCGCAGATTTGATCTCTTATCTTCCTTAGAGGGTTTCATACATGATAATAGGCCTGTAGGTGTAAAGCAAACATGGACTGTTGTAATTGGACCCACATCGTGTTTGATAACAGCTGAAGTGGCTGAACAACCTGAACTGAAAAGCTCATCGCTTTGTTTTCTTAGTGAATAAGATGCTAAACCAATGGTAACCATGATAGTGGACTCAGAGGACCCTGCTGTGTGTATCTGCCTTGGTTATGTTATTTGGGTTTCTTATTTCATGGAGATGTCATCTACATTTGGAGATAAATTTGACATTTAGTGATGTTCATGGATAATCTAAGAGAACTTGAATAACTGAAAGTGGTATTGGTGTGCCAAAGAAAAGGAGAGAGAGAACAGGTTGGGATTGCAGCGGTGTTGGAGGACATAGTGGAGGTGCCGATGGGTGGTGACAGTGTTAGTTGAAGAACAAAGAAGGGGGGGAGTCCAGATGTCTGTTGACAGTCTCAACTCCATTAAGTTTATTGGGCTTCAAAAAGGAACGACATGGCATAACTTCAAAGAAATTTGGCGTTGGTCAGGGCACAATTCATTCGAACAGCTTTTACAGTCAAGCATTGAAAATATCTCCTTGCTTATATGTTTTATTTTATGGAGAGAAATTTCCAATGCAAAATTGCAAAATGCGGATGGAACGGTGTGGGCACGGGCTTGTCCTGATGGTTAAAGGGGCTGAAACTAAAAGCCTGAAACTAAAGTTGAGTACATTTACGTTAAATTAACCTTGTATAATTTGTTGCATGCAACCCTCAATGAAACGTGACCCGGTGACCATATTAGTCTATTGTTTTAAATCAAACACTGATATTTTGTTTTTTCTTTCAAACACCGACATATTTAGTGAAAAATGTGATTGCAACAACTTCAGCTGTCAACAAACAGCCTCCGGGCATAATTCTCATCAGGATCAGATGCTTGTACTACTATGCGGCTAAATAACCAAACATCATTAAACATGCCATTGTAATGGTGTGAGCAGAAGATCCGGGCTTGACACATAATAATGAATCACCACTGTACTTTGGTCGAGGAGGTTCAAGTATAATGCATTGGCAAGGTGCCAATCATGGGTTGGGGGATGGGCTACCCAGTAGCCCTTCAAAAGATATAAAAAAAAGTATAATGCACTTCTTAATACATTGTGTAGCCCAGCACCTGAGATTGGTGCCCCTACCCCCCTAACCATAGAAGGAGACTATACCTTAAAATGGTTAGGGAAGAAGGATAGTAGCCCTTTGTGCCTAATGCACCACCTGGATTAGGGGTGGCAATTGGGCGAGTTGGTTTGGGTTGAGTTTCAACCCAATCCATCTAACCCGTCAACCCATTAATGATCCAGTTATATAAAATTAAATGGGTTGGGTTCAACTCAGACCGTTTTAACCCAATCCAATCTGTCCAAACCTATTAATCTTATATTTATGGACTTGAAAAACAAACTCTCTCTCTTAACAAATAAGTTGGTTGTAGCTTGGTGGTTATTGTAGTTATTATTTACGCAAGTGGTGAATGTTCAAATCACATTGCATGCATATTATTTTTATACAAGCGGCGAAGCCATTTGAGTATATTCGGATTCCGGGTTTGATCGAACCACTTAAGTTCAAACCGGTCGGACCAACTTAAACCACTTAGGTTCAAGGGTGGTTGAACCATTTCGATCGGGATCAATTCGATCGGACCGGACCGGTTCAGTCAACGGTGGATTGACTTGAACCGAACCATATCAAGTTTGCGCACGGGCTCGGGACCGGACCGGCTGACCTAACCGGGTCAATGTAGCTAAATCGGGTCAGTCCTGATTCGGGTTGATCCATGTGGATATTAGTCGAATGGACAACCCAGATCGGGCAAAGCATGCAAAGGCCGAACCATCCCGCCCAAAACCATTTCAAATTCGGGTCAACCCGAATCGACTTGTATCGGGCCAGGACGGAGTGTGTGAATATTGGTTTGACCGGATGGCCCAAATCGGATAGAGTAGGCGGCGCCGAACCATCCTGCTCGGGGTCTATTTCGGATTCAGGTCGAGCCAAATCAATATATATTGGATCAGGTAAGCCTGCGTTGAACTAATCTAGACTTGGGTCAAATTGATTTGGATTTATGTTAGGTGAAATATATTGACTCAAGACAAAACTAAATTTAGTCAATTATTAATAGAAAATTAATACATTAATTATATTATTTAATTCAAATGAAAAAAAAGGCTAAAGAATTAACACTTATGTCTATAATGGTTAACCCAATGGTATCTACAACCCAACCCAACCCATTTAAATGGGTGGATTGGGTGATGGGTTGATCACACAACCCGCCAAGTAAATGGGCGGGTTAAAAATTGCCACCCCTAACCTGGATGAAGCAAGAGATATTATGGCTCGGTTAACTGTAAAATTGAGATAAAGATGAACCCCTAGGGCCCTAAATTCAATGGTCGACAGTCTAGCAAAATCAGGGATTCATAAGGACTCTTTGTTTAGTGATTGTATGCTACCTTTGTAATTTTCTGGCGTAGTCTTTTCTGAAGCTGTACGCATACAGAGAGAGAGAGAGAATCAAATGCTATCATTCTTCCCTGATACTCATACATGTGATGCTAAAAATACATCAAACTGTCCTACGCAATACACCTCTTGGACCCATGTTCAGTGAATGTTCTCAATCTCTCCTCCCCTACAAACTTTGAAATGGTATAGGATCGTCAACCAGTGGAATTTCTTGGCCTCCAGCCCAATAACAAGTGCATGTAGGGAAATGTTCTTTATTGCTAAGAGAATTTACAGAGGATAAGCACATATTTAAGAGAACACGGGTACCATTCCCTCCAAGGTAGGTAGAAATCGGTCCTGTCTCGATCATATCCTTATCTATTAAGAGACTAGAATTCATGCATCACTTGCAAGAACTTTTATGTGACAATAACAAGCCATCCTATGGAACCACACATCATCCCTGAAGAACTTACTCTGTCAATAACCCCGCAATTGAGCATCTCGACTAGTCAGTGGAACATAACGGACAGAGGTTTCACTATAGACACTGATGGTGCCATCGAGCTTCTTGTCTACTACCTTCAAATCCTGGAAAACGTTTCCAACAGGAATCACCATCCTGCCCCCAGGCTTCAGCTGGTCAATAAGTGGTTGAGGTATCTCTGGTGCTGCTGCTCCCACATGAATGGCGTCATACGGTGCAAACTCTGGCCAACCTAGCCTGCCATCTGTGTCCAGTCAAGTGATAATCATGAGATTATCGTTAGCATATACCACAACAAATTTTTGCTAACTCATTAGGAGTCAAGATAACAAAAAAATCTTACTTCAAATGGGTTTCAGGGTAATTGTACTGTTATTAATGACATCAACAAATTTCCATAACAAATCACACGCTGGTATCTTTTCCCTTTTCCAAAGGATGACTATTGCTATCACCACCATGGTATGATTATGTGTCTTCCTTTTATTTGCACCTAAATTCTGGTATCAATAGGCAGTGGTGAGGAGGGTTTCAAACCCAGGCCGTGGTAACCACCAAGCATTTCATGCAGACCTTCACAGCCACCACCCTTCCCCTGGATTTTGGTGGAAACATCAAGCACCATAAATGATTCCAAGAAAACAGTCACCAAGCAAGGAAACAATTCTCCTTAGATGTTTCCCATGTTTACTCTGTATCTCAAACTAATGGAAGTGGGACCTTAGCCTAGTTGCATTCTCCAAAAACCCTGCCATATTTACTGATATCACTTTATAGGCCATAATTCTTATCTGCAATAGGAAACATGACTTGTAAAGATTAGGTTTGTTGGACATACCACCAACATGAATGGAGAGGGAACCTTCTTTCAACAATGGTGCTGCTGGAGTCTTCTTGATATTCTCGATGGAAGATGTAACCAACTCAGGAATGTGTTCTACACCAACTGCACGGCCTTGTGGTCCAACCATTAATGCAAAACATGCTGTCAAGTAGCCCGTTCCTACATAAAAATCAGTTAGAATACAGATGACAAGAGCAGCACAGACATCTACTTCCATGAGTTATCAATTATAATATAACAACAGCCTTGTCGAGCATTTCAAGGTAAAACTGGTCTTGAACCATCTGGAGGAGGTAGGAATTAGTATAAAAAAGAAGTTTTTGATGAGCCAATTCAGAATACATTTCCATTTCAAACAGACAAGAGGACAAGCCATCTCGGACAAGAATGTACTATCAAGTACCAATAATCACTGCTGAATTGGTTAAGAGGACATAGATGAGTCACACCACTCTTCTTGAACCATTTCTCAGGCATGGTCTCTCTCTCTCAAACTTCTTTTTCTTCTTCTCCCAGGGCTTACATGACCTCAGCTCAAGGTATATTTGATAATGCAGCTTACCTCATAACAAAAATAGTGAATCATAACATCTATAATTATTTTTTACTGAATGGTAGTGCCATCTACCAAAAAAATTAAATTTTTATTAGCAACAAGACTAAAAAAACTTACCAAATGGTAGGCAAAAGAACACAGTGGGCATAGTTTACTTGGTAAAAAATAGTAATGTTATAGTATTTTATTGCTGATAAAATCTCTGGCTGGTTGTAGTGGAGACCTAGGATCAAATCCCACTTCACCAAGGATTTTTATTTATTTATTTTTTTGGGGGGTGGTGGGGGAGGGGCTTGGGTGAGGGAAATCCCCACTGTGTAGCCTATTCACCTAGCAAAAGTAAAACTGCAGCACTTAATTTTTATTTATTCATTTAATAATTGATAAGAAAAATGATGTACATACTACATACATAATTGCCAAGCCTTCTAAGTTGGGATAGCTTTTGTTACCTACTTCTATTCATCATTTTACAACATTTTCTTGCAAGCTTCCATCTTGTGAAGTCACCCTCCCCCAATAAAGTTGGCTTCCAGGCCCCTGGCTGCACTTTGTCTTGCCAATTCATCATCCAAACAGTTGGCTGATCTTGACGTACAGTTGAAAGTCACCCCAAGTTCTCCAGCCAAATTTTTTACATTCCCTATAACATGTCTCTACATAGAAGCACCTCTACTGTTTTGGTCAAACCACTCCAAGATTACATTAAAATTCCCTTTCACTACCAAGTCACTGTATCATACCAAATTGCAACAATACCTCTGTATATGCAGAGGGTACCATGGCCCAATGGAGTGGGTCATCAAAATCTGAACTGAACTTGTTTGAAGACTCAAAACCCTAAGCTGACCCCACACCCAATTAAACCTGACCCTAACCCGATCCTATAGGCTATAGGGCCGGGTCAAGTTGGGCTTACCATTTAACCTGACCCATTGAAATCCCTATCAAGTCCCCATATCCAATGGAGCCAGGAGATAATGCTAAGATGTTGCCATCATTATTTCTAAAAACTCCAGTTCCTAAACATGCAGAGTTCCCTGAATTTCATTATCAAAATTAGCCTGATGACATTAATTTCTAGAGGAGATCAAATGCTGTTTATAGATACTCTTACCAATGATGATTCACCATGATAACCAATTATGGATGATGCCAGTGGTAGAGAATGTAGTGAACACTTCCAAAGTTTTTATCCAATAAGCTACCTTAACAGAAATGTTTCAATTAATGCTCCTTCATTTGACTTATATCTTCAAAAATTTTGGTGTTCCTTTCCTCCCAAAACCACCCATAGTAAAACTGCTCTTGTGAGCATTCACACTTAAGACTTTTTCACCTTGAGGTACCTTGGCCAGGCCTTCCCTAAAGGTATAGATGAATTAGAGGGGACATCTTTAATCTTTTACAAAGAAGAGTCATTTTCTATACAACAAAAATACTCTAAAGAACTCTATAGTCACTCTTTTTTATATCTTGAAGCATTAACCTGAAATGGCTCTGGAAACATTGATATCCCCATATGTCCAAATGCAAAAAGAATAATAGAAAGTACAATAAAGCAACTTGTACCAGCTTCTACTATCCCGGTGAAACAGATCGGAGTAGGAATGTAACAGGCCAAAGTTTGCATAAGAAAGTCAAGCGCCAAAAATGGAGGAAGTGTAATACCTGAACCAACATCTAACGCGTGCATGCCTGGTTGCAAATTCTCCTTCAAGAGCTCAAGACATGTGGCATGCATATGAGGTGCAGATATGGTGGCATTATAGCCTATCTGCATGGGGCTATCGACATAAGGGGGGTTTCCATCGGGTACAAACAATCCTCTATCAATAGTCTCCATCACTTCGGCTACTTTCCTTGATCTAATTACTCCGTAGTGCTGCAACTTTTCCACTAGCGTTTTGTTCTCTTCGATGCCACCTCTGCTCCAGAATCGCTGTCAAATTATCGTGAAACAAACTCAATGCAATTCTCTTCTTCAATGTGAAGCTCAAAAAATAAAGGCAATACATGACAATGCTCACGCCCACAGATGAACAGATTGGCTTAGGGACAGAATTTGATATAAGGCAGAAGGCCAACTTCGGGGGGAAAATAAGGCGGCAAAGAACATATTTCCTGCTCCACAGGTGGACAACACTAAAGTTGATGCACACAATAGATTCACTTTGTGCTGTAAGCATGAATGACCTTCAATGGAAACAGAGGCGAAGGGACATCGTCCCACAGGACCAGATTCGGTTGGAAAGAAACCGCAGAAGCAGGATAAACTATGAAGAAGAACACAATTGCTCCTTACGTCCTCCTTTGAGGCCATAATTACTAATAGAATCCACCAAAATGAAATGATAAAGAAAAAGAAAACTCGTTGTCGCAAATAAGAGAGATGACTCTTGAAAATTACGCAGTAGATGGGTAATCAAGAAGGTTTTTTACCATTTTTCTACTGATCTATGGATAATTTGTTAATCCAAATTATTCCACGAGTTCTGAATCACTATATCTCGACTTACCCTAAAAACCCGAAAACTCAAAACGATTAAAATAAAACGAAAGAAAAGATGGACGATAAAACCCACGTTTTTTTCAACTTCACTCACTAAAAATTTTCAAATTAGATAAAACGAAAGAAATAAACTGAAAGCAAATAGTTCTATCAACATAACTGAGGGCCAAATTCAATGAAACGAATAAAAGATGAAAAAGAAAGAAGAAAGAAGAAAGAAGAAAGAAGCATACCTCCATTCTCAAGAACAGAGAGTTCCCCGTGAAAAGCCTAGGATTGGGTGGACAGAACGACGAAGGAGTTAACGGGTGAGCAGAGAGCGTGCCAAGGAAGGGTGGAGGACGACGATGGAGGAGGGTGAAGGCTACTAACTGCTTTAGAGGCGCACAATAGCGGCATCCATAAGCTATTGAGAAGAACGGCATCCCAATTCTAGCAGATTCCCCCATTTTCATAATAATAATACTGAAATACTCCCAGGTGTCAGACTGTCAGTCTTCTTTCATGTGGACTCAGTACTCGCACACACCGCCTCTTTCACATTCACACGTGTCTGCTCTGTAACTCGAATCAAAGATTCCAAACACAACCCCTATGGCGCTGGTACATGTCGATCGTCATCTCACCTGTAGCAGAGTAGCCGGATGACTGGGATCCTTTGACCTTTTGTAACATATTATTTTATGGAGCAGATCCTGTTCACGGGGCAGTGCTGCTCTGCTCCATACTCACAAATCAGAATTCAGAGGAGCCAAGCACACCGATTTATAAATGACACGTGTTGTGCAGGTATCCACTTTGGTTTAAGCCAGTCAGCTAGCTAGTTTCATTGTTGATGAATAATTTTTTTTCTGTAAATTACAAAGATCCCCTTGTACTATAGGGTCAGTGATAAAGTCCCCCTTGTACTTTTTTTTTGCAATAAAGAGCCCTTAAAGTTTAGCCGTTAGACAAAGACCTCCTTCCGTTAACGTTCTGTTAGTTAATTTCTAAAAAATTTTCATCCGACAGTTTAAAGTTTTTTAAATGTCTAAATTACTCTTTTTATATTGTTCATTGTCTTCTCCATTGAAGTTAGAAATGGCTACAATAAAAAACAACGGTTTTGAAACATTCAATAAAAAACATTAATGGAATAAAGGGGGTTTGTGTCAAGAATAGACCTGTTCATGGGCCGGGCCGGGTTGGGCTTTCACTTTGTATTAATAGATTTTTCTAAGGCCCGAGCCTGAGCCCGACCTGACCATCGGGCCTACAACTTGGGCCCGAGCCCGACCCTCATAAAAAGCCCGAAGCCCGAGCCCGAAATTTATCCCATATTGTTACTACTGTTGAAGCGGCTGAATATATATAGATAGATAGATAGATAGAGAGAGAGAGAGAGAGAGTATATAAAGAAAAGAATAAAAAATGTATATATTAAATTATAAATATATATTTTAATAAATATTATATTATTTATATATTTTATAAAATATATAATGCCGAGTCAGGCCGGGCCGGGCTTTTTTGACAAATCCCGAGCCCGACCCGAAACACAGTCGGGCTTACTGTGTTAGGCTCAAGGTCAGGCCCGCGAGCCTAATTACATGACCAAGCTCGACCAGGGTGCGAGCTGGGCCATCGGGCTACCCTGCCCATGAACAGGTCTATTCTAGTCAAGAAGACGAGAAAGGAGCTAAATAAGCTCCAGGGTGAACCAACAAAGGCATTGTAACTCAATCAACTCACCCTTGTAAATGACCATGATGTTTTGAACATGGAAGGGAAGATAACCAGCAATTAAAACAAACAAAATCACTCTGCACGACTAGATATCCATTTCCTAGGATAAATAGGTTTTAAGAGAAAAAGGGCAAGAAAAAGAAAATAAAAAAAAGTTTAGTGGGGTATTTTGATAATTTAATGCTTTTCATCATGTGACTTAACGGCTAAGGGGGTCTTTGTTTAACGGCTAAAATTCAGGGGGTCTTTGTCGCAAAAAAAAGTACAGAAGGACTTTATTACTGACCCCATAATACAAGAGGGGTCTTTGTAATTTACCCTTCTTTTTTTTAACTACTTATTGGATAGTCTTTTCATTGATTTTTGGATAAAAGAAGATAAGTTAAATATTAAGGCCGTGTTTGTCAAGTCTTTTCGTGCGGGCTTTGGGCTAGTTAGAAGCTCGGAAGCCTGAATTATGGGCTTTTCCTAGGGGTGTAAACGGATCGAATTCGAATAAGATCAAACAAATATCTGAATTCGAATTCGATTAGAAAATACGATATCCAAATTTGATTCGATATCCGACAGATATTGAAAATTAATATCCAAATTCGAATCTGATTAAATATTCGAATATTCGATTCAATTCAAATTTGATTAATTAATTATTTTAGATAATTAATAAATATATAAAATAAATATTTTATTGATATAAAGTATATAAATATATAAATTATTTATATAACTTAATTATTATATAAAATATTTTATATATTATATATAAGAATTAAATAATCGGTTGAATTCGGATATTTATCGAATCGAATCAGGTCATATCCGAATTCGAATCCGATTAACTATTCGGTAAGAATAGGATATTCGAATTATCCAAATTTGGTTCGATTATGTCGAATATCAAATTCGAAATCGGATTTTCGAATACCACTGATACCCCTAGCTTTTCCCATTTGGCAATGGAAAGATCTATAGGGAAAAAGCTCCAACCCATAAAAGACGCCAATTTGGGCTTTTTCAAGAAGCTTCAAATGAAGCTTTTACAATCTTTTAGCACCCCATCTTCTTCGAACATGTGGCATGATGCACACGCTTTGGAGAAAATTGGTTATCTTTTCATAAAAAAATTTGAATGTAAGTGGGACTAACCAATGGTATGTGGGACTCACCTTGGAAAATGTATATGGGGCCCATATACATGTCCACACACATGGACCCACATGCATGTCCACCAATGGCATATGAGACTCACCTTGTAAAATGTATGTAGGCCCCACATACATGTCAACTCATAGACCCCACATACATGTCCACCAATGATATATGGGGCCCACTTGAAAAATGTGTGGAACCCACATACATGTCCACACACATGGACCCACATGCATGCCCACCAATGGCATGTGGTATTTAGGCCCCACATAGATGTCCACAAGAAGCAAGAAGCAAGAAGCTCTGGTGCCAAGCAAGGAAGCCATCCACAATACCCACGAAATGCCCCCCAACTGTGCATGAATATGTTACCAGAAAAAAAGAGATCAAATCTGCCCCCTACAACGTTCTACATCACATCCCTGTCGTGTATAGGAAACATCTTCCGATAATAATACCAKAAATGAACTAGGAAATGTTTTCCATACACGGCAGGGATATACTGTAAGACGTTGTGAGGCTGATTTGAACTCGACTTTGTGGGGGACAATTTTAGGCAATTAGCCAGTCTCTAAAATTGTTCTCGACATTTTTTCAAGGAATAACCTTGTTAACAGCATCCATTGCCTATGTTTCATTGATGGGCACAGACAGGGACCTACCAAGATTGACGCAATTTTCCGGAATCCAGATGCATTCGTTTTAATTTTTGTTTCTTTAGATCTTCAGCATTTCTTTAATAAAATAAAGACTGTGACCCCTTTAAAGTTTAAACTGGATAGAGAAGACTCTAATGCAATGTGCATGGTTTTTCTGTTAATTTTAGAGCAATCGGCATCCACATTAAACCCATGTAATATGACTAATAACTAATAACAGATCTGTGCATTTTTTTTTTTCTCAGGGTCATAGAATGGAATGCACTGTATATGCCTCTTTTACATCGGTATCAATTGACCGGCATTTATTGGGTCAGAATCTCGAGAACAGAGCTTTTGAACTGTAAAGAGCTATGGGACACGTACTGGTTGATTCTAATTATCTCTTTAGACCAGGTTTGAAGCAAAGAAGCTGATTTAGTTGCCTTTATTCCAAATTCACCGGTTATATAAGCAGCTCAGTTGGCCACGATTGAAACCACAGACACACCATATCTTCCCTCTCACATCCTCTCCCCTCAACCTTAGGTTGTGCTTCTGAGAAAAAAGTGTCAATCGTGTCATTCCAAGGAGCTCCAAAGACATACCAGATGAGGGGCGACAGAAATATCATGTTCTCGACATCAGACGACAGTGCGATGATGAAGCAAATTCTGGCCACCCATGCTCACGATGGTCGAGAGATTGACGTCAAACCTCTCATCCAACTCATCGGGGACATCTTTCAAACTTCACCCCCCACCGCCCCCACCGCCGTAGATGGCGTCATTGTACCTGTATTTCCCTCCTCTCTCGTTTCTTTTCTAACAGGCCGGTTATTTCATGTTTTGAGTTGATGATTAATTTGTTTTGTTTTCACTTGGGGTGTGTAGGCTGCGGAAACACATCCCATTGATGCGTTGGTTGACAAAACCCAACACCTTGGCTTCGTTGGCGTGATGGAAGCAGTGGCGTATACCATACATAAAATTTCCACCGAGGTAATTAATTAAAGCTACCAGTAAGCAGCTTAATTAAGCTAGAGCTCAATTCAATGAATTTTTATTTTTTATTTTTTGGAAACACAAACAGATATCGTACAAGTGCTCCGGGGGCGCAGATGCACATGCAACAACACAGTCGGTATTCAACATGGTATCAAGTTACACATGGGAAGCAAAGATGGTGCTAGCCTTGGCAGCTTTCGCAGTGACGTATGGGGAGTTCTCGCTTGTATCTCGGTTTTACCTCACAGACCAACTAGCCAAGTCAATTGCTCTCCTTAAGCAGCTTCCTGACATACTTGAGCATTCCGAGCTTTTGAAACCCCGGTTCGATGCACTTAGGAAACTCTTCATGTCTTTGCTGGATCTAACCAAGTGCGTTATCGAGTTCAGGGGGTTGCCCACCCAATACATCTCGTCCGACACACCGCCCATGTCCGTCGCCGTGAACCTTATCCCAACTGCTGCATATTGGACGGTCAGAAGTGTTGTCGCGTGCTCCACCCAGATCATTAGTCTCATTGGCTTTGGTTACGAGTATGTGATGATTTTCTGTTAATCGATCACTCTTGTCTTTCCATTAATTCTATGCATGTTTCCTACTTCTTAGAACTCCTGCTTAATTATTTGGTTCAGGTACGTGCCATCGACTGCTGAGGCATGGGAGTTATCCAGCTTGGCTCACAAGATCAGCAACATACTGGATCTCCTCAAGAAACAACTCCATCTTTGCTACCAACACATAGGTGAGTACTGACTACTCAACACAGACTACACTCTACAGAGTATATAGTAGCCAAGCCAATATGTATCCAGTATCCATTCCTCTTGTTTTTTTTAATTTAATTTAATTAAAAACCATGGTGGTGTGATGATGTAGACGAGAAGAGACACCTGGAAGCTTTTCAGACGCTTATTCGCCTTTTCGAGACTCCCCATATCGACAACACAAAGATTCTGAAAGCATTGATTTACGCCAAGGATGATTTGCAACTGCTTTTTGATGGCACCAGGGTTTGGATTTATTTACACCACACGCACTCTCTTTCACTCTCACTCTCTCTCTCTCTCTCTCTCTGGCTAGCAGAACTTAACTACCTTATTTTACACGTATGGTATCTGAACATGGTGACGATTCAATAGGTTGGACTTGATGTGCTGAGAAGGAAGAACGTGTTATTGCTAATATCGGACCTTGATATCTCTCGCGACGAGCTTTCAATTCTGGAGCAAGTGTACATGGAATCCCGACAACAACCCACCAGGCCGGAGAGTCAGTTTGAAGTGGTTTGGATTCCGGTGGTGGACAGGTCGTTGCCGTGGGATCAGTACAAGCAAACCGATTTTGAGCGACTTCAGACGTCCATGCCTTGGTACTCGGTGCACCACCCTTCACTGATCGATCCGGCTGTCATCAGGTACATCAAGGAGATATGGAACTTCGGGAAGAAGCCGATCCTAGTGGTGCTGGATCCACAGGGTAAGGTTGTGTGCCAGAATGCCATCCACATGCTATGGATATGGGGAAGTATGGCCTTCCCTTTCACCAGCAACAAGGAGGAATCACTGTGGAAGGAACAAACCTGGAAACTTGATTTTCTAGTGGATGGCATTGATCAACAGATCCTCAATTGGGTATTTACATCTCATCTCTCTCTCTCTCTCTCTCAAATACGTTTATATATAATATATACTCACACACAAAATCTCAAATTACAAGTTTTTTTATTTTATTTTACTACAACCATCAGATAGTCGAGGAACGATACATCTGCTTGTATGGAGGGGATAACCTTGAATGGATGGAAGCATTTGTGAATGCGTTACGAGCTGTTGCACTAGAAGACAACATCAGCATAGAGTTCATGTACGTGGGGAAGAGCAAGCCCAAGGAGCCACAGGCTAAAATCAACGGAGTGATCATGTCGAAGAAGCTGGGTCATTTCCTGTCAGAACGAGCATTGATCTGGTTCTTTTGGGACCGGTTGCAGAGGATGTATTACTCCAAGATGAAGCAACCCAGGAAGAACGCTGGTGAACATGACCACATAATGCAGGAGGTGATGACGATGCTGAGCTTTGATAGCAGCGACCAGGAATGGGCTGTCATCAGCAGGGGCTCCTTCGAGATGGCCAGAGCCAAAGGAGACCAAATTTTGAAGTCCATAAGAATGCACGAGGAGTGGAAGGAGCAGGTGGGCAGCAAAGGATTCATACCCGCGCTGAATGATCACCTGCATGGCCACCCCCCTGAACATCACTGCAATCGTCTCATCCTCCCCGGAACAGTCGCCAATATCCCGGAGACGGTGCCTTGTTCAGAGTGCAACCGCCCCATGGAGAAGTACGTCCTGTATCGTTGCTGCACTGATTGAAGAGCCATTTCTGAGGCTGATTAAATTAAATATTCATACTTCTTTGTGAAGGCCCGTCCTTGGGATAATATAGTAGTGGCGTTACTATCACTATAACTAGTTTGCCCTTGATAATAGCGGTGTTTGTTCGTGTGAGATTATTACCAGAGTCCTCAACCTATTAGTAGTATGAATTATTGGTATCAGTGTAATTTTATCATCATAGTCATCAGACTATGTTGTAGTTGTAGCTTTGTGATATTAATAATAATAATAATTATGCGAAGGCCTTTACTTCGGAATAATAATAATTAACTGCTCTTGTTCTCCGGTTCCTCTCTCTCTATCTATCTATCTATATATATATATAAATTTCAATTAATTTTATCATCATAGTCATCAGACTATGTTGTAGTTGTAGCTTTGTGATATTAATAATAATAATAATTATGCGAAGGCCTTTATTTCGTAATAATTAACTGCTCTTGTTCTCCGGTTCCTCTCTCTCTCTATCTATATATATATAAATTTCAATTACTTGTTCTACGTATCATGATTTGTTTTTATTGTTTTATTTCAAGTGAAGGGAGAAGGGCTTGATGAAGGAAGATTTGGTCCGATCTTGCAAATCACGGTACGTGGCAAAAAAGGCAAGCAACTCGGCACTCAAGACAGCATACCGAGGGTACAAACGCCAAAGGGAAGGGACCAGCAGGCTCGAGTTCCCTACATAGAGCTCGAACTCCCTAGTAAGAGGCTCGAGTTCCCTACTTAGAGCTCGAACTCCCTAGCAAGAGGCCCGAGCTCCCTACTTAGAGCTCGGACTCCCTAGCAAGAGGCCCGAGCTCCCTACTTAGAGCTCGGACTCCCTAGCAAGAGGCCCGAGCTCCCTACTTAGTGCCCGAACTCCCTAGTAAGAGGCCCGAGCTCCCTAGCAAGAGGCCCGAATTCCCTACTTAGTGATCGGACTCCCTGCGAGGAGCCCGAACTCTCCCTTTTGACCCCGTCACACAAAGCAGAGACCTGAACGGGCCCGTCTTATGACAGTTCGGGGCCTCCCCTTCTCCGAACTCGAGACTTTGCCTTACGCACCACTCCAGGCACTTCGCTTCCGGAGCATTGAACTGGACGAACCACGCC
>NW_010729079.1:2705529-2721955 GCF_000365185.1 Nelumbo nucifera
TTCGGGTGAAGCTGGCCGACTGTCACGCCGAAGTGGTTCAAGACTTCGACGAAGAGGGGGTGGAAAGGCAATCGCAGCCCCGCGGCGAAGGGCCGAACTTGTCTAACATCCGACCCCGGCAAGAGGTGGACGCCAAACTACCCGAAGCGCCACGGCCTACAGGCTCGAAGTCTTCCTCGAGCTCTACCTCTGGCTCGCTAAGGCTATCGGGGGCTGCAACTTGGTTCGTAGAACCTGCATCAGACCCGCTGAAATGACTATCTGAGCCATCCGAGCTAGACATTGGGAGTAGACCCAGGAAAGTACTCACCCGGACGAAAGCTGTAGACCACAGGAGCTCGGACGAACGGAAGACCTTGAGCGCGAACTGAAAAAAAAAACTTGGACGCGAACTGGATGCGAGCTGAAACTCAGACGCGAGCTCGAGAGAAATAAAAAGCGACAACAAATCAGGGTCCCCCCCGCTATTTATGCACACAGTGACCAAAAGGCAACGGCTCAGATCAAAGCCAATCCGACGGCCTACGACCGCCCTGACCGCACGTCGCCCGAAACCGAGACGTGATTAGCGCACGTCTTTCTGAAACTGACAGCGACGGCGCGCATCTTTTCGAAACTGGCGGAACGTCAGCGCACATCTTAGAAAAAACGGCAGCGGCACGTCTTTTTCAAATTTGAAAAAGTGCCCGCTTTCGCGCCCCCAAGTGGCGCGCCCCCCTTTTTTGAAATTTCGAAGCAAAGCGCACGCACCGCCACATCTAGCAATATTTAGACAGGCCAACACGCTTCCCGCATAAATGGACGCTCGAAGAAACCCAAGAAACCCTGACAAACGCACCTCACGCTAGCAGAACCAAGGTTCAAAGTGCAGGACAAATCTACTTGACACCTTGCAAACTCCCCGTGCCAGGGCAAGACCTTAGCACGAGGAGTGGGGGGCAATTGATGAAGGAAGATTTGGTCCGACCTCGCAAATCACGGCACGTGGCAAAAAAGGCAAGCAACTCGGCACTCAAGACAACATACCGAGGGTACAAATGCCAAAGGGAAGGGACCAGCAGGCCCGAGCTCCCTACTTAGAGCTCGAACTCCCTAGCAAGAGGCCCGAGCTCCCTACTTAGTGCCCGAGCTCCCTACCTAGAGTTCGAACTCCCTAGCAAGAGGCCCGAACTCCCTACTTAGTGATCGGACTCCCTGCGAGGAGCCCGAACTCTCCCTTTTGACCCCGTCACACAAAGCAGAGACCTGAATGGGCCCGTCTTATGACAGTTCGGGGCCTCCCCTTCTCCGAACTCGGGACTTTGCCTTACGCACCACTCCAGGCACTTCGCTTCCGGAGCATTGAAATGGACGAACCATGCCGTACCTGACACCGAAGGAGTCCGTATCCAGGGGTGGCGCGCCTGACTGACTTGGGATCTGACGCTTGACGGCCGCATTTCCAACGGCCACCTGCCACCGTCACCTGTCATCACTGCCTCCAGTTACAGAGACGGCTCTGACAAAAGGAGCAGTGACGGTTCTGCCCCAGCAGAGGCGATGATGCCCGGACTGGCAGAAGCACGGAAATACTCATTCCTGACCTGACAGGAGTCTAGGAGTGAATGCGCGAGGTGGTTATAAAATGCGCTCCACCCCCAAAGAGGAGGTATGCAAACTTTGCGCTATCTGGTTTATCTTGCCTTTGAAAGATTTTAACTTAAGTTTCGGAGCCTTTACACCGGGTTTTCCCCGAAGCTTCTTCATCTCCTCCGTTTCAAGTCCCCGCTACTCGATTCAGAGGCAAGATCATTAACAGCTAAGACCGATCGAATTGCACATCATCAGGCCCCATTCAGTTTGTTTGAGAGAATATTATTTCCTTATTATCCGTGATGTAGCATAGTGTCATAGTATATAGTGTTTTGTTTTTTTTCTATTTTTCAAAAAATGAAAACTGATCTGATCAAGGATATTTATGAAATTCTGGCATCGAAAACATATTTTCCTCTAAAGCATGCATCAATTGTACTTAACACGATTTTTGTCCATCAAAAGCATCTTTTGAATGGCTTCAGAAACAGGGGTATTTTCTACAACCAAATTTACAAGATCAGCTTCTGCTCAGAAATCAAGACACATGTTAGCAACTTCTTTTTCTTCTGTTGACGTGACATTAACAAGAAAGGCAAAATCATTCTAAATCGGATTTTATGCCCACACTCTATCCGTCTTGAACTTCGTGTTCAGCTTCCGTCAGGGCAGTCATTAGCCTTGCATTTAGAATATCTCTATGCTTTATTTCATAAAATGGGGGGAGAGATTCCTTATGCAAGATTGCAAATGACGGTTGAAACGGTGTAGACATGGACTTACCCTGAGTACCGATCTCTTAAATTTCAGTTGTGCCGTCAGGGCATGGATAGAGAAAGTGAATAAAAAATCTGAGTCAAATTAAGCGTCTCATTTATCTATAAAGGAAAAAATTTATGATACGAAAAATATATGGTATAAAAAGAATTTTTGGGAGAATGACCAATCATCCTAGATCAGAATTTTATAGCCCCAAAGTACAGGGGGAATGTATTTTGACCGTGAATTGATGCAAAATTCACCGATAAGATGTGATTTATAGGGGAGGAGAGGGCTGGAATTCAGAATTCTGCATGGGATAATTTTTACCAATCAAAACTCACCCATGACCTGACTTTAAAAGTTAGTTTAAAGTTAGTTTACCAAACACAGCCTAATTAATTCCAATTTTTATGCATGCATGGGCGGACAACTGAAGTTAAGCTGGAACCAACGTTTTCAGACCGCCGTTGAACTGTCTCGGACCGTTGGAGTCGGGAACCGTTTTGAACCGTCGATTCCGTTTTACTCTAAACCCAGAATCTAGTAAAAAATTATTGAAAAAGTTAACAAATCATTGATCCAGGCGGTCGAACCGTCAATCCATTGACATGTTTAACGGTTTTTGATTATTTTTCAAAATTTTTTAATTATTTTTAATTTTATTTTCAAAACGAATTATTCATTCGAACCGAACAATCAGACCATCAACCCAAAAACCATGCATGACGTCAAATCCAACCCGCTATTCAGGATGGAAGTTGTGATCTTAATATAATAATTTTGGTATTGGGAATTGTTAAATCACGAAAATATCCTCCTGTTACCATTCTCCCGAAACTGTATCAACTTTCTTCTCCCTCAAAGACGTTTATCATTGTGACCAAACATATATACATATAAACTTCATCCAATTTTAAATATAATAAAAGTGCTATAGAATTCAATTTAGGCCTTGCAATTTATTTTTTACCCAAATCCTTATCAATCAAAGTTCCTAGTAAATAGAGGCAATATCCAAAGTTCCAAACAAATTTTATAAGTAACCTTGCTTTATTTATTATTTAAATTGCTCTCAGCAACATTATTCAGTATTGTTGAATGAAAATTACAAAAATGCACCATATGGAATTTCTATAGAGCACAATATTCGTGGACAATAAGGGACAACCACGAAGAGCCACATCAGCCTGAAATGTGGGACATTCATATGTAGGGCAGACAGCGTGTATTAGGAATAAAACCGTAGATACAAGCTCTGTTTCACTTGGATGTCATAAACATATAGATAGGCCTTTTGGTTTTCTCATGTTTTATTTTTCCTGTTTTTAGGGGTGGTCACGAAGATTTTCATGAGATATTTGAGTTTGGTTCATGAAAAACTCGATTATGCTTAGTTTAAACAGAGATAATTCAATCTCAATAAATCTTGGCTTTTGAGCTTAATCGAGCTTTTGCATGTATACGTACATATATACATACATATATATATATATATATATATATATATACATACATACGTGCATACATATATATATTATTTATATAATAATAATAATAATAATAATAATAATAAATAGATTTTGTAATTCATAATTCTTTATATGTCAAATAAAAAATAAATTTTATATGTATAATATTTTATTTTTATAAAACATTGGGCTCACAGTCGAGTTTGAGTCGAGCTGATTTTGAGTTTACGAGCTTTTGACTCAAGCTGAACTCGAGCTCGAGCCTCATACTTTATTGGCGAGCCGAGTTGAATAGCTAGATATTCGGCTCGGCTCGGTCGGAATCCACCCCTACCTGTTTCACTTTCACTCTAGCTATGTTTAAATAGAGTACAAATACAAATGCATAGAATGCAAAACCTTATATTTTGTATTATTTTGTATGTATTTATATTGCACATATTTATTAGACTTATTTATAGATCAGGCTCTATTTTTTTTTTTTTTTTGTCAAAATTCTAATAGGACCGACTCAAAACTCGAGCTCAAAACAATGGAAAGTTAGATCCGAAACAAGTCTAATATTTACAGTTATACTCTTTGCAAACTGAGCCGAAAGGTATATCAGACTGTCTACTTATATCGTTTCAATGGGAGATTAATACTATTTGATTCTACCCACAGTGCGGTGAAGCACATGTCAGTGCAATGGGTCTCCCAATTTTACTCATGGCAAGGGAATGAGTTCATCTACAAGGCCTATTCAAGGCCCGGGGAAGATGACTTTAGATGTTAAGTCTTGTTGTGCTAGGTCGTGGCATCCCCTCAATTACAGCGCATGGTTGCATCCCACTTCCAGTGAGGTTGAGTTGCGCAGCACCACATCCCCCTCCCCAAATTTTGGTGGTAGCAGTTTTCGAATCCTGGTCTCCACTGGAACGAACCAGTTAATATATCAATTTGAGCCACTCCACAATTGGATTTGGTGTGTTAATTGTAGTTTATTCAGTATTTTGCAATACTCCTTCAAATCTTTTTGTGGGCATTTCTCGGAGCCCCCACCCGAGCCTGGATTTCCTGTCCACGAGAATCCTGCCCATATTTATCTTAGTCACGCATATTGAATATCTCATCCTCTGCATAGTATTATATAGGGGGAGATGTTTCGAATTCACGGGAGGTGGTGTATTATGAGTAGGTATGGACAGGAGATCTGGAGTCCCCCGACCCCTAGTTCCACCCTTAGGTGGGACCAGCTACTGACCTACATGATCACACATGGTTAGTTTTTCTGAAAAGAAAAAAAAAAAACTCTACTTGATCTTCAACCGCTGCAAAACCGCATTACAACTTACAATACGTGTTATATGTACTTCTCTTACATGTATATGTATCAGCGTTTGCAGGAATGTAGTTGATAAGGTCCTAATTAATCCAAACAAACCCTTGTTTTATAAATGGGGTCATTATTTGTAGACCTTAAAAGTTAAAACATAATTGAGTCCTGCCCTTTCATTTTTCTCAGTTTATCGGCTGACTCGGTTTTGTTTTTTCCCCTCATTTTGGTGATAGATATAAGATGACTCTGGTTTGGACTTCTTTTTGTTTAACACAACTAGACTAGATAACCATATAAGGCTGTTCAGAGTTTAAACTTATTGTCTTATATAGGGTGCATGTGTTTTAGCAAAACTTCGTTCAAATAAATAATTAAATACTAATCTCGATGGATGCTAGTTGAACTGCGGATTGGATTCTTAATTTGAGACTGGTATTACATTTATCTTGATAGGATAAAATTATTAATCCACCGATGGCTTGTAATCTTTTATACGCAAACCATGTTGGTAGTGTGGTAGAATGGTTTTTGTGGAGGAAATCTATGCTCCTTCTCGGCTTTGTGTAGGGGTGTCAATTGGACTGGATTTGGTCCAATCCGATCCAGTCCAGTGTGAATCCATTTTAAATGGATCAGGTCCAATCCAATCTAGTGAATATTTTTGGTCGATTCAATTTAATGTTTGGACTATTCAATCTGTTCAAATTTGTTTTAACTTAGATTAATTCTAATCTAAATCTGGTCTATTGACTCCTATATACTCTTATATTATCAATGGACTAGATATTATTTCAATCCAATTCAATCTAATACAAATTCATTACTGATGGACCAGGTCCGATCCAATTCAATATATACTTTGAACCATTAAGTCTGGACTTGTACAATTCAATATGTCTTGTTGGTCCGTTCAATTTGTTCAAATTAATTTTGGTTTAGATGGGATTCAATCCAAAACTGATCCATTGACACTAGGCAGTGATACCATCAAATCACATAAATCTCTAAATTAAAAATCTAAGGTGACAACCGACAGAGTAGAATTCACTTTTGTTGTGACAATGTTATAACGTAGGACTAAATTAAACCCAGAATCAATGCCTTAGATTTATTATTGTAGCCCCACTAAGACCTTTATCTTTTCATAGAACCCATCTCACACCAACCTCACAGTCCCGGCCTTGATAACATCTCCATTTTTGTATATATGTTGTTATTTATAGAAAGATGTTTCTAATACACAACTAAAAGCACTGTGAGATTAGTATAAAATGTGCTCTAGAAGCAAATTTGAAATCTGGAGTGAATTACACAAGGGAAAATAGTTCCATCCCCCAACCCTAAACATTCCCTCTAATGGCAACGGGAATTTATCTTGGGGTCATATCATTTTATCAAATGCTTTGACATCTTTTAGTCAGTACTAATAAATCGAAAAACACTAAATGCTAATAACATTTCACAGTACTACCTAATTGTTCTTCGTTTATACCTTAACTCTTAATGGATCCATGCATCCGCTTGGGATTGGTAAAACACTAAAATGGACCAATGCTCTAGTTATCGTTAGCACACTAACTAGTCATTAATGAAAGAAAATCTAATCTGATGGGACTCGGAACTTTTAGCTTTCGGAAAATTAATTGTGGAATATTTAGTTAATTACAACTTTGTACTGAAAAGAAAGAGTCGATGAAGTAACGTCACCCTGAATGATAAATCCTTATCAGGCCGATGCTACCCCAGGATAAAGCTGGGGCAGGTTAAATCCGCTCTCACTTCCCACGATAACAAAATCATTAGCCTCATCTTTTTCTTTTCCTTCTTTTTGCTCTTTTTGGAAACAATGACTCCTCTCCTCTCGTTATTTTTCATTTCTTCTGCAACGTATATCAATCTGCAATCTGCAATCTGCAGGCGCACAAATAATTAAAGTGAAAAGCGAAGACAGTGGTGTGTAGTGCTTTTGCTCTTGTTATCTCTGCTCTCTCTCTCTCTCTCCATCACCTTCCATGGTAGAAGTTAATTAGAGCTTACCTCACTGGACCATTATTCCATCATCATCATTTTATCACGGTATGATACAGATTTAGCCTTGAGTAGACCTGTTCGTGGGCCGGGTAGCCCAACGGCTTCATGTAATTGGGCTTGTGGGCCTGACCTCGGGCCTAACACAGTAAGCCCGACTGTGTTACGGGTAGGGCCCAGGATTTGTCAAAAAAGCCCGGCCCGACCCGACTCAACATTATATATTTTATAAAATATATAATATGTATTTTATATATTATATAAAATATATAAATAATATAATATTTATTGAAATATATTTATTTATAATTTAATATATACATTTTTTTATTTTTTTCTTTATAATTTCTCTCTCACTCACACTCTCTCTCTATTCAGCCACTTCAGCAGTAGTAACAAAATGGGATAAATTTCGGGTTCGGGCCTAGGCTCGGGCTTCGGGCTTTTTATGAGGGCCGGGCTCGGGCCCAAGTTGTAGGCCCGATGGTCGAGCTGGGCTCGGGCTTGGGTCTTAGAAAAATCTGTTAATACAGAGTGAAAGCCTGGCCCGGGTCTAGCCTTGAGTATGTTGGGCAGGCTTAAGTTAAGGGACATCACCGCCATTTTCACCTATACAATTTTTGGGAGAATTGATATCATCTTTAGGTAGATCTCTAAAAGCTTAACGTACTCTTTGAGGAGGGGTGGTCGACCTCCTTGGGTGGCTAACCTTGGCACTGTTAGACCATCATCCTTTGTAGGGCGCCCCTAGTTAATGGCTAGCATGGCTACCAGGGTTTCTCATGGGCGCACACATGTTCATGGGAACAGTGCATGGATCGGCATTGCGCCTCCACTCATTAAAGGGAGGTTTGGCATACGGGTTTGGCTTAAGCATGTCCCTACACCTTGTCAGCCCCTTGCCTAAGTTGAATGAGCTACTCCATTGCCCATAGCGCATATGTGTGTTTCGACCCAGCGGTTGCCTATCATCATTAGTACATCAGGTGCCCGTCATCATCGATATACAGGAGTTCCTTCACATCGGTGCCAAGTCGCCTCTCATCTTGGCCATCCACCTTTAGCACGTAAGTGACGCCTCCCATGGATTGGCAAGTACCCCGGCCATGAGCCTTGAGGTCATGATTCAGTACTACTGAGCTTGGTGAAACTATCTCATCTGACAACTCCTGGCCGTAAGCGCACATAAGGCTTAGGCTTGTCTTGGACGCTGCACACGTTTCTTCTGCGGTAGATCTACCCCGTGACAATCTGGTATCACGTGTTCTGCACGTATAACTTTGTAAAGCAAGTGATGACATGCTCCTTGGAAGAGAAAACAAGCAGGAATTCAAGCAGCTGCCCCGGCTGCTGGACTGCTGGTCCACCGAGAGAAGGTATCTAGTCAAAGCTGAGTGATTTTAAGATCAGCGAGGCGCCAGCACTGGATTTACGGAATACCGGCATCTCTTTACTGAGGGACCCCTTCTGCGACTCCTTACGACCATGTGATGGCGCGAGTTGCTAAAATGTTTAGACCATGTCTGAAGCAAAGAAGATGATTCGATAGCCTTTCTTTTATTCCATCTTTCATGAGTGTGATATATATTAACCTGCTCTCTTCCCAGGGCCTCCACACAAATAACAATCTTCACTAAACAAAACCAACCTCGCACTCTGTCTGTGTTCACGTAATGGCTGTAGTAGAGTCTGCACCCAAATCGTCGACAACGCGATTGACAGAGGAACCACCAGCACCACAAAAACTGCAACCGAGGAAGAGAGATAGTAGCCTGTTTGGCCCACTTGACGATAGCGGCATGATAATGGCGGATGTCATCGCTACCCATGCTTCAGATGGTCGATTGGTCGACGTTAAAACTAAATTGCTTCTGCAAGTCGTCGAGGACATCTTGGAGCGTGCCTCACCAACTCGTGCTGCTCATGTGGTAATATATACGTTTAATTCCCTCATAAACAGTTTATATTAATTTGACAGGATTAGTTGATGCCAGAGTTAAGATCAAAAACCAATTAACAGATGGGCTTCTGTCAAGCGGAGTCCAGATTTTTTATAGGTTTCAGAATGACATTGAGGTAAAGGTTGTCTGTACTCTATAGTCGGGACTGGGTTTGTGAATTAATACAAACTCAAATCCCTGGATTTAAACCAGGTTGGCACCATTATCCAACCCAATTAATCGAATCCTCTATACTCCGACTGGGGAGAAATCCTTCTTCCCTCAGCTCTATATAGGCAGTAAGAATACTGGCTACTAAATTATTGTTCGTGGTTTAATTTTTGTGTAGACGCAAGCCCACATGGAAGCCGTGGAGTATATGACTGAAGAGGGTATACACGGAGTGGTAGCGGACACCATTCGGAAGATTGGATCTGAGGTTATTTAGTTATATTTTATTGCATATTGATTCCTTTTAAGTTTTACCCTTTTTAATTTGGAACTAAGGCATATCCCATTCTATATTATAGTTTTCTGTTACCACTAGTTAACAAATTAAAATGTATAAACAATTGATGGGAAGCAGATTCAATTTCACTGCTCCGGCACCGGCAGAAGGGATTTACATCCGTTGGCTTTAGACCTGTTAACCACGTTATCGATGTACTCGTGGGACACCAAGGCAGTTATAGTCATGGCAGCATTCGGCATCAACTATGGCGACTTCTGGTTAACGTCGCAGATTTGCACCACCAACTCCCTGGCTAAGTCCCTTTCTGTACTTAAACAAGTACCCGAAGTATTGAGCCATGTAAACAAAATGCTGAAACCTCGTTTGGATGCTCTCAGCAATCTCATCAGGGGAATGCTAGACTTGACAAAATCCTTGACAGAGTTCTATGATCTTCCCGTCGGATATCTTTCGGGCTTTCCCGCCATGTCAATGGCCTCGAACCTTGTCCCTACTGCTGTGTATTGGATTATCAGAAGCGTTCTGGTCTGCACTTCCCAGTTCAATTCTATATTGAGCGTGGGTCATCATCAGTAAGTGTACTCTTTGACCTACAGTTAATTAGAACGGTTATGACGGCCGTTGTAATAAATTAAACTTTAACGGAGATAGCTGCCAACAGTTAACGTTTGTGATACATTTATAGGGACATGGGCTCGTGGGATGTTTCGACATTGGCTTACAAGCTTGGCGACATTCATGCACACCTCAAAGACCAACTAACACGTTGCCATAAGGAAATCGGTGAGTGCTGGTTCCACTAAGTTACTTTGCACAAATATAGCACAATCGAATTCAGATAGTAGTAAATCATAATCAGTAATCCCATCCCATAAGTTTTTTTTTTGTTATTGAAGCATAAATCTACAAAATTAAATATACCATCATTGCCATCATCATCATCATCATCATCCAACCCTTTTATTAGCAATGTAACATTGCTGACAGAAAGATACACTGTGTAATGATGCAGAGGAGAGGAAACTGAATGAGGTATATCAGACGCTGGTGCGCCTCTTTGATACAACTCAAGTTGACAACCTCAGGGTTCTCAGGGTGTTGATACACTCGATTGATGACCATCAGCCTTTGCTTGATGGTTTCACCAAGACAAGGGTTTGCTTTAGATCTCTCTCTCTCTCTCTTTCTCTCATATATATATATAAGAACAAAAATAATAATAAAGCCATTGTCATATAAAAAGTAGAGATAATAGAAATTAACAATAGATTGGGTTAACATAATCTGCCATCCAAGAAACTGGGCCAACCAGAGTGCACATGTTCCATAAACAGGCCTTAAAATTAGATATCGAACTAGATCACTGGCCTTAAAACTGTGGTCATTGACACATTGATGAGCGGTACTACTGGTCGTGCTATCTGAAAACTGTAGGAAATCTGGGCTCCTGAAATTTTGAATGTATTTGGAAAAGTAACTTCTCTTTGTTTGTGATTGTGAGTGTTAGAGTTTCTTAAAAAAAAACTCTACCGTGCATGACACAGGTTGGGGTGGAAGTACTAGGCAAGAAGACTGTGGTACTGTTGATATCAGACCTTGACATTACAGCAGAGGAACTTACGGTTCTCGAAAATGTATACGGTGAGTTATCCCAACAGACAAAATCTGAGAAAGCCTATGAGATGGTATGGCTACCAGTTGTGCAGAATTCAAGTGGATGGATGCCAGCAAAACAGCAGGAAACGTTCAAACGGCTTCAATCCGCCATGCCTTGGTACTCACTGCACCACCCTTCACTGCTTCATCCAGCAGTCATCCAATACATGAAGGAGGTATGGCAGTATGAGAAGAAACCTCTTTTAGTGGTGTTGGATCCTCTAGGACGTGTGGTATGTACAAATGCGATCCACATGATGTGGATATGGGGGAACGCTGCCTTCCCCTTCACCAGGAAGAGAGAGGAAGATCTGTGGAATCAAGAAAGATGGAGCATGGTGTTCGTGGTGAATGGAATCGATGAAACAATGCTTTCTTGGGTAAACTAATTTTCTATTCTCTCTCGCACTGCATCTGCATGGCTGGGTTTGCAGTAGGGGTTGGCTTATGTGATCACAGGCCACCCATCAATCCATCATCCACAGTTTGTCTATTTTAATTTTGTATAGATGAATGCAAAGCCTTGATTCTTCATAATAAATCCCACATCGACCAATTATAGGAATCAAGGCTTTGCATCAACCAAAGAGAATGAATTAATTATGCGCTGTTACCTGAGTTGATTCTAATTAAATTTTTTATGATCAGATAAGAGAAGGAAAACCCATCTGCCTGTATGGAGGAGAAGATATAAACTGGATACGGAAATTCACATCGACAATGCGAAGCGTTACAGATGAACTGAAAATCAGCATAGAGATGATGTACGTGGGAAAGAGCAATCCCAAGGAGCGGGTGCGAAGCAACATCAACGCCATTTCATCAGAAAAACTGAGTTACTATTTGCCGGAGCTGACGTTCATATGGTTCTTCTGGGTGCGATTAGAAAGCATGTGGTACTCCAAGACGCAACAAGGTCGAACCATCGCCGACGACAACATAATGCGAGAGGTGATGTCGTTGCTCACCTTCGACGGTAGTAACCAAGGGTGGGCCATCCTTGGCCACGGCAATGGAGAGATGACAAAAGCTTCAGGCAATAGAATGCTGGAGGCGCTTGAGAGTTTCCCTACGTGGAAGGAAAATGCGGTGAGGGATGGGTTCATACCAGCGCTGGCTCGAGTCCTCGCGTCCTACCACAGCAAGGAGCACTGTGCATCCCTTGTGCTTCCGAGGGCACTAGGGAAGGACGTCCATGAACACATCACTTGTGCTGAGTGCAATAGGCCCATGGAGAAGTACGTCTTATATCGTTGCTGTGATGAATAATGATATGATATGAGCCCATTTTCCTCTACGGATTTCGGCCGGCCACCAAATATGTCTCTCTCTATTTTGCTTAATTGCCCCCAAAAAATAAAAATATATATAAAAGAGAAAAACCCCTGTCATGATCTATATTTGGTTGTAGTTTTTTGGTAATGCTATTGAGTCGTGGTTGTCTGCTTCTACTGTATTATTACTATGTCTATGACTATCTGGTGGTGTAACTTAGTGTGCCTTTTGGTGCCATAGATTAAATAAGAGCTTTGATTTCTTATACTTGAAGGTTGAAACACGGTAATTAGGATCTCTCTCTCTCTCTCTCTCCCTTCTTGTTGAGGTCTGCAGTTTATAAGAGCTTTGATGGTGGAGTACTCTTGAAAAACTAAGATGCCGTTTGGTGAGTCTTTCTAAAAAAAACTTTCAAATTAAAGTTCGTTAGGTCAAAAGAATTGCCTAGCCTTTGAGAGTTGGTTTTTGGAGATCAATACCACCTGGTAACTTGTGCATTTGAAAGATCTTTTCAGAACATAGCAAGACAAAAGACTGGTAATTAGTTTTGTCTGAAGGCATATGTTCATAAGACGCACGGAGTCCCATTAATACCTATACAAGTGCAAAGTAACAGATGGATCCACAAAAGAATTAATATTTTTTAAGAAGTCATAAATATATTTTTTCTTTTAGCATTTTTCATCATTTTAAATAGTTTTAATAATTATAAATTTTTTATTTGTGATTTTTCAATTATTTAGAAAATATTACTTTGAAGTATTGCATTTAACTTGTTTTTAATTACTTATGATTCATTATTAATTTGTATGAAATTTATTATTATTTATTATTTTATAAATATATTAATAATTTTAATATGCTTCTTTATTATAAATAAATTTTAGTAAATGTTTTTTTATAATTTTATAATTCTTAATATGCAATACTTTTATAGAAATATATTTTACACATTTGATAATTGTTTAATTGCATCATTTATTATTTTTCAATTTTATAATATGTATTACTTCTGATTAATGTATTTTGTATATTTTAAAGTTACATATTATTAATTTGTTATTCTCATCCATTATTTAATAAATTATAAAATTAATAGCTTTATTAATTATTATAAACAAATTTTTAAAACATTAGAGAGTTCTTGTAAATTTATTGCAATCCAAGACAAACGCGCTAGCGCTTGGAAGCTAAAAAGAGATTTTGAAAGCTTGAAAAATCAGGATGCTTCATTTTAAGCTTATATCTTTTGAATTTGGTCATTCAGACGAAGGAGCCTTTTGGTCTTTAGCTTTATCCATGAGTTAGAGGCTAGAGCCTTGTGGTTGTGGAAAGAACCAACAAGAATAATTAACTGTGTCCCGCAATGACTCGTACGTTCAGTGATGATGCAATTAATAATGACACTTTAGTTTTATTGGTTATAGGGAAAAAAGAAAAAATGATTTCAAGGGAGGATGAGGATATTACTTGACCAGGCTTTATAGTTCATTCCTCAGATCTTGATGTCTCCGGTTGTAGTGACTCTGTGTTGACCAGATTTACAAAAGGATGGTTACGGGCGGATTGTTTTAATCCAAATATTTTATTTCTTTTATGAATGGCGGATATTTTCTAATTAATCCGATTTGTTGTGTTAACGAATAACGTTGTCTTCATTCTGATTCTGAACTTTCTGCAGGTCTATGGCTTTAGAAAGTAAAGTTTGAGCCACTGACTACGTACTTGGTTATTATCTGTCAATTCTCTTATTGCATGCAACATGAACTTCTGCTAAAGGAAAAATCTATGATATCGGATGAGAAGGACCAATCAACTTTCGAGTTTTTGTTTCGGTGAATACGGATTATGGCAAGTAACCGGTTTTAAAAATAAAAATTAAAATCACATTTGATTCTTAAAACAAGAATTAAGAAAAATGTTAACTTACGGAAAATTATTGACCGTCATTCTCCCTGATATCTTCAGCTCACCACCCCTGTTGAATCATCGCTGACAGTAATGGTTTCTCTTCGGTGTCACCTCGTCACCCTTGTGCTTCTTCAAGTGTTCCTATTGGTCTTTCACCCTGTGGTAAGCATTGTCTCTCTTCCTTTCTTTTCTTAATTTTGCTCTTGCAGATTACTTTGATGGGTTTGTACTGATTAGTTTTATTTCTCTGCCAATTTATATATGTTCATCATTCTTTCATTCTTGCATGATTTGGGTCTTCATTGCAAGTCCGAGTTGGCCGATTAATGAGATTTTTCTGATAGAATAACGTTCGTTTGGTCGGGAGGAAGATCCTGATGCATGATTCTCCTAAAACGTCATTAAGTGACGATCTGAACACATTGTGTCTGAAAAAGGGCCTGGATAGGGGAGAAAAATGCATGTTGCAAATATCCATTTGTGACTGGGTATCATGTTCTGCAGTGTTACTGATTCTCTCTTTGGTACTTCAATGATTCAAAGAACTAGTTTTGAGATTTTTTGCGTTTTTCTTGCTAGGCTCTTGTAAATTTGATTTGTTTAGAAAGAGTTATGGTCATTTTAGTTGTAGGGTGCAAGTCTGTGATGAGATTACAAAACTTTTATTTTCAGGTTTTTCTTGCAGTTGTTTTTAGTTTGTTTAGTTGCAGTAGAATTAGTAGGGTGTTGTTAGAATTGTTTTTAAGTGTTACAGTCCTTATTTGAAAATCCTGTGGATTACCTACAGGTTTGCCTTAATTTTTCACTAATTAGAAATTTTGGTTCAGTTTCCTAGTTGAGTTTGGTACCATTACCTTCTTTGGATCGTTTTCTCTTTGTTAAATAGGTTATATCTGGCGTAGGACCCATAGAATGGTGGATATCATTAGTCTGAATGTGCATATCAGCATATTCTAGTTTGCAGCTTTGAGATGTCATGCTATTATACAAATACCTCATGTTTTCTTTAAAATGTAGATTCAAGATTGAGGCTAATGGGTAACTGTGTAATTGATATTGCTATAGTTTTCCAACACCACCATTTCTCCCTGGAAGTTGATTATGTCTTTTCTGATCCTTCCCATCTCCTTATTATAATCCACCTCTGAAGGTTGATCTCCATTTGGTCCATATGTTGTAATCACCTTCTGGATCCTCTGTTTTAGCTCCTATATCAGCATTTCCGACCAATTATTAGTTCAACTGTCTTACTRTGTGGTGATCTCCAAGGAGAATAAGAGACTTTCAAATAAGCATTTGGCACTACCAGTTGTAAAAACCTCTGCATTTGTATTGTGAGTGCAAATAGTAACGGTAGTTGAGAGTTTCACCACATGAAGGATCACAAGTAACAYAATATTCAACCACAATAAGGATCTTCAAATCAACACAAACACTTGTGAGTTTAATTAACTTATTATGAAATCTTTTAGGTGCAGCAGAACTATTGAGTTTCCATTGAATTGGGTACTTGAAATCAATGGCTGAACATGTGGTCTTTGTGAACCTTTCATACTAAATCTTACCAACAGCAATGGGTAGCTGATGTTATTCCATAGCATTTGGGATTAAGGATTTTTTTTTTGTTACATAAAGGTTGTACGTGTTGTACAGAAAGTAAATTGCCAAATCAATAATTTATCTTCATAAACCATGTTTTTTTCACTGACAACACACATTTGAAATCCATCCAAGTAAATATACTATGCTGGTGTTTGGTACCATGGTTGTTTCTACTTGAAATGCTGCAACACCAGCATCACTTAGGCATTTTGAATTTAAATATCAATTTATGTTTGGTTGATATTGTTTTGAGTTACAACAGTGATAAAACATTTCTACTAGAAACATAAACTTAGGGCTGTTGGGGGAAACACTGATGTTTCCTCCATCAGCTGACCATTTGAAGAAACAGTCCAATGACCTAGCTCTTAGTTGGCATCCTAAGTAGCAGTGTGGAAATATATTCTGGTGCATCACATAG
>NW_010729079.1:2724928-2763891 GCF_000365185.1 Nelumbo nucifera
AAGAAGAAGAAGAAGAAGAAGAAGAAAATACCTGTAAATGAGAGCGAGGGAGATGAATAACCTCTTGCTGCTGATTGAATGCATTGTGATCTATGGATTTACGATTTCCAGAGGGAGAAGTTTGAACAGAGTAGGGAACCGGAAGAAGATAAAGAATGGGAAAACGGAAGATTCGGTTAACGGATAGGTTAAACAATGTTTTAAATTTTAATTAATATATAAAATAATAATTACTGGTTACTTAAATAAATCCGGTAACTGCCGTATACGTGGCAATAGTAGAGATTTTAGATATGATATGGTTTTTCATATCATAGTCGGACCCTCTGCTAAATTATACTATCACAATTCCAATTGATATAGGCGCACATGACAAGGCCTCGGATTGTGCCATGTGGCATTTGCCCAATGTGATTCTGGCCGTTCAACTCTAATTGCCTTTAATGATTCTATGGCAAGGTTAAAAGGGGTGTCCGGTTTAAGGTAAATTCTGGTCCGACCCCTTTCAAGCATTTGACTAATTTGATCGTTGAAATTTCTACCCTTGAAATAATACCTGGGGCATCTGATGTATACTTTCTTTTAATTCACAGATTGACTTAACAACTTCGACAGAAAGTGAAACTACCTTATTGCTCTCGACCCCATCCTTGACAGCAACACCAAGTCACCAACAAACAAGTAACAAGGCAACACAATCTTCACGGAGTGTGGTTGTGGTGATCGCAGCGTCTGGGCCACGGTAGATATTGGAACCAATCCCTTCTCCACACCATGACCATGACACAAGCTTGAGAGATGATTCCACACACCATTAAATATTTAAATCTGAGGGTCGTCTATTCTAGTAGACTTGACTGGTAGATGGAAGCGATGGCCGATGGCCCCCAAATATACAAAGAAGCCAGCGAACAGCGACGTAAAGCGCACTGTCACAAATGGATTGGATTAGATATTTTGAGGTGCTCCCGACCTGTGGCTGTAGTGGCTTGTTGGGTTGGGACAATATTGAAGATATCGTACTGCCCAGCATGCATGCCGCATTGTATACGAAATTGTGATTTGCTCCTCACACCAACCCCACACTCATCGCAGATCTCAATTTTGGGCTTCGATGTATCGTGACTCGTGAGATTGGTGTGAGGTGGGCTTTGTGATGAATAAATCTCATCTGCTGTATTTGTATACGTCGGTCCTACCAATGGGATTTGATTTATCTAATCTCCCGAATCAAACGAAGTCAATGTCGGGAGATGTAAGTTAAGCGGGCCAGTTAGAATCTGCGGTCCCACCATGATTTTCAAAATCGGATAGGACCAGATAGTGGGGCCAGAAAAACTGGAAATCGGTCAAGTGATTGGTTTTGTTTTCATCAAAATCAGATTTTTACCAAAAAAAAACATTGATTTGATCAATAAACCGCTGATTCAAGCGGTTGAATTATTGAAACTATTCAATGATTTTAACCATTTCTTATTTTTTATTTTTTTTACTTTTTTGTCAGAATGAACCGACCGTTTGACCTGAAAACTGAACCCCTGACTAATTCGTTATTCAACCATCTATGCATGTAGAGAGCAGAATTATTGTATAATTCTGTCTAAGTCTACCCACAATACAGTATTTCTGTAATCCTATCTACTGGAAACATCTCTTCGCACATAATAGTTGGTAGAATGGTAGGAGAATGAAGTGTGTTTCCAAAAAGTGTGGCTACAATGTTGTATAGGTAGATGTCGGCAGAAGATCCGGATTTTTTTTTAAAAGCCAACAACCGTACTTTTGTCTTGGAGTCATGAATAAATGAGATTGGCTTCTGTCAAGGAGATAGGCTACAGTCGGTGTAAGGTCTGTTCGAATAACTGTTATCCGGTTTTTCGGTAAAGCAAACTCGCATCGGGAATATTTCTCCATAAAATAAAACACACGAGTAGAAAAATATTTTCGATGCAAGATTATAAAGATTATTCGAACGGGCGTTGCCTTTAGGGAAGCCAAACTCTGAATAAATTCCCTTTCTCTCTAAGGCTGTGTTTGCTTTGATAATTGATAGCATGGTTCTATGTCAGTTTTTTAACTGTTTGACACGTTAAATATTAAAGATTTGGAATAATTGTCAAGTTCAATGATTGTAATAGTTTTGAACTGTTTTACACCTTATTAGCTAGCAATGCAACATTGATTGTTGGAAAATTACAATTTTTCTTGTTCAGTCCATTCAAAATTTCAAAAATTTTATTTAGTACAGTTGGAACAATAACAAATCACAAGCGGGGAAATAAATAAATCAAAATTCAACGGGTAGTAATTCATAGGTGGAATTGTAAATTGTTGGTAAATAAAACCCAAAAATCTCTGACGTGGATTGAATTCTAAATTTCAAAATTATATATGGCCAAGGTTCAAAATTCCACAGTTATAGCGTTCATTTTCGTATGTATCGGACTGTTTCGGTCCTATATTATTAATACAGTTCCAAAACAGTAATTTCATTAAATTATATTTAAGGAGGGCCAAATTATCACTCATTAGTTTTGTATATACTCCAATGTTTAAGTGCAATTTCTCTCTTTCTCTTTCATTAATTAGTTAATTATTCCTGTAATTAATGCATAATTTTAAATTTGAATTTCGATTTTAGCGTCTAATTGGAATTTTCTTCTCATTAATTTTGTTAATTAATAACCAAATTCTCATTTAACAAAACTACAAACTTTGCAATAGCTAGATAAATTATATTGATTATTTTAAAACTAATGTATATCAATATACACTTTAGGTTTTTTTTTTCACATTTTAGTTATTCTATCATTTGTCAATAGTTACTGTGTCCCGATATCTCAAATTTTATATAAACCATTAAATTATAGTTTTTTTACTTCTAAATAACTTATTAACAATCATATAAAACTTGTAACTATTGTTATTGATATAATTTTTAGGATTTATTTAAGTTTTTTAGTATATTTATGTGTATCTTGATTTTTTGTTCATATACATACATATCCAAAGCGTATCTCGACATGTCTCTTAAAATTATCTTTTCGATACACCTTATGTTTCCGATACTTTAAAGTTTAAACCTTGCATATGGCTATGAGTAACTTGTACTTTGGGGGCAGTGTCACTTAGGAGTTAGGACCTTAACTGTTAGGAGACATTTTTTTATTTTTTTTTGGATTTAGAGAGGAGGAAGTTGGTCAATTGACCAAGAAATCCATGATTTTTTTTTTTAGATTTGCATGGGAACCATGGAAAATTTTAATTTTCTTGGGTATCATTTACCAATCTCACCCACCCAGGGGGAGTTACCAATACTTGGATGGGACAAAAATACCCCTTTTAATAATGAAATTTTATGGTTAAAATGGCCATTATCTTATTTACCTAGAAAATAAAAGAACATGCGAAAATGTTTTTAAAATCCCAAGAACATGCCTAACTTATAGAAAATTGACATATAAATAAAAGAACATGTGATGTCTTGTGCATAGGTCATTCTTGAAGATGATAATAGGGGTAGAGCAAAATTGACATATAAATCTTATACCCACATTTCTATTTTTAGTAGGGTTGTCAATGGGTTGATTCCAATAAATTCGGAACTAACATGACAAGTGATGAGGGGTGATTTGGCACGATCTATCCATACATGGACACGTGGAGATAACCTACTGATTGGACATCGATTTAGCACTTTCTACCACCTCAGTAGGACAGGTCACCTCGGCCAGGACCGAGGTCTGAGCAACTCGTTGTGTCCTGAACTGCCAAAACGACATTTAGCCAACTTCTAGAAACTAGCCAGTTGTCTCTGAGCTTCACGGGATCACGCCGCACGTCCTTAGGTCTTATTTTCTTCCCACCTGGATCAGACAGACACGATAAGCCTTATTGGTTAGTGTGAAGTCCACCTCCTAGTGCGGAACGGATACCTAACAGTGCGGGCCAAGGATCTCAGAGGTGTTTCATGACGCCCACGACAACTCATCTATATAAAGGCACTTACCCCAGTGATATAAAATACACACAATAAGCCTTATTGGTTAGCGCGAAGTCCACCTCCTAGTGCGGAACGGATACCTAACAGTGCGGGCCAAGGATCTCAAAGGTGTTTCGTGACGCCCACGACAACTCATCTATATAAAGGCACTTACCCCAGTGATATAAAATACACACAATTTAGTGCATTCTGGCTCTTTTACTACCAAGCTTTTAGCTTGTATATGCTAGATATTAACTTAGTATATGTTTGGCATCGATGTTGTAGTTGCAACACCGTTTTCTCTGCTGATGTGTGGGTTGGAAGCACCGTTTTCTTTGGAATCATTGTTGCCAAGTAGGACGTTTCCTAGAGCAACAACTTTTTTCTATTTGGTACCAATGCTCCAGTAAATGTTTTTTGCACTTCTACCCATTATCCAGTGCCACATCACTACCACATTACTGCCCTCTTGGTAGCAATTAGCTGTAGCTCCGGGAAATGCCAAATTTGGCATTGTTCCGGCCATGTCTTCCCGATTTCCAAGGCATGGCTTGGAGCACCGTTTTTTATGAAAAAACGGTTCCGAACAGATGACTGTTTCCTGGAGCACTATTTTTTCCTACATAGCACTGGTGTGGCGTCGTTGCTCCAAGAAACGGCAACGATGCCAAACAGCCGCTTAAGCATCAGAGCAACCACGCCAGGTAAGCCACCCCAAGTTCTTTGAAGCTTTTCTGTCTTGCAATTCGACCGGCCAACCAAGTGACTGACGTTCGAGCTGCCATCCAAATAGGAGCAACCAGATCACGCACCATCAACAAGAATTATTAAGGATTCGAAACTGAATCGGACTCGATGGGGTTTGTAATTTTAGACCCATAACCAAATTGACCGGTTCTCAGAAAATTGGGTTTTGACTGAATTCAAGGTAGTTCTTGAACTGAGGTCGCAGTCAGATAATCTTGCCATCTAGAACCATGCTCCAAGATCTGAAATCAAGAAAGCAGTCAAAGGCTCGAGGAGTTATCCCCAGGTAGGTACTCTGACGCTCAAACTAGTCGAGAAAAGTGGGTGATCGGGCCAAGCAATTAGAGAATGGTGCTGGTCCAAGCAGAGTAACGGTATGGAAATTGAAAGTGCCCGGGTTGCTTTACCCGGGGTGGGCACTCCGATGCTTAAGTTAGCGAATTAGAGATTTTAAGATAGGTAAATGTGAGAGAGCTGGAGAGCTACGAGAACTAAATTGTGCATCTCCCCCCCTGGAGTTGGAGGTAAGGCCTTTATATAGGCATTGTTTGGCATGAGCATCATGCAACACGTCCGGGATCTCCGGGAGGACGTGCCTAACTACTCCGAAGTCCTCAAAGGTAGTCGAGCACGTAGGCCAATCTTTGCGCCTTACTCAGTTTCTCCCAAAACATTCAATGTGAGAGCTAACTTCCGAGAGACCCAGGAGTGATGGGATGCATGTAGAAATCGATGGTGAGCATGTCTCGTAGGTCGCCACCTGGACCTCAATCAGGTCGGCAAGCCCTCGAGGGAGGTCGCTCCCCACGTCGACGTCGCTTCAGCCGATATTGACGAGGTACCACATGCCAGCCTTGGATGAGGTGTTGCTAGCCGCCCTGAGTCGTGGACGAGGTCGCTGGCTAGGTTTCTACTAGGTTGGGGGTGGAGGCAGGTCGCTAGGTCGGTGCTAGAGGCAGGTCACCAAGTCGACGGTGGAGGCAGGTTGCCAAGTCAGCAATAGGGGCAGGTCACTAGGTCGGCACTAGAGGTAGGTCGTCAGGTCGGCACTAGAGGCAGGTCGCCAGGTCGACGCTAGAGGCTGATCGCCAAGTTGGCAACAATGCCAAGTCGCTAGATGGGACTCCTTCATTTTGGTTAAGGCAAATTGTCGCATAAGTACTTCTAAGTATCACCCAATTGTTTCGAGATGCCATGTATCATAATGTTAGTGGAGGACTAAATCTTCCCACATCAATCTCTATTGGGGGACTGATCTTTTAATCCTCGTCTCTTGTTTAATTTGTAAGCCTAGACAGGTTAATGATCCGTACTTGGCGAAGCAGAATTGATGTAGCCGATTACTTTGAGTTGGGATAAGGCTTACAAGATGATGTTTGTTCTGAGCCCAAAACTGTGCAATCGATTATTACCATTCCAATGGGTTTAATGGCAAATGGGAAAAATGTTTCGTTGTAAAGAAACCGGGTTCAGTCGGTGCAAAGCCCGTTCTAACACTTATTATAGGCTTGCATTGAAAATGTATATTTATGGGAAGAATAATACAATAATTTTATAAATTAAAGAAAAGATAAATTAAAAAAAAAAAGATAATTTAGACATTTAAAAAATTTTGATACATTTAGATGAAAATCTTTTTTGAAATTAACTGATATAACGTTTGTCTAACGGCTAAAATTCAAAAAATCCTTATAGCAAATTAAAATATAGAAGGGTTTTGGTCGCTAACCCTAAAATCCAGTAAGTGCTTTACTGTCTGTTTCTCTCTTTGACCGAACAAATCTAAAAGGGTGATCTAATTTCATTGGCCGGTTCATCCCCACCCGTCAATACGGCAAACAGAAAATGGGAGACGAAAAAAAATCTCTTTCCATCATCCATCATGTATCACATTTATTGAAAATGACTGCTTCCATACAAAAAAAAAAGTAGTGAAGCCAGTCTTTTCGTAGTATTTTATTATTACTTTCTCCAAATTCCAACGAGGATTTACTTCTTGCCTCACGCAACTACAATTTTACTATCCGATTTTACTATTACATTTCATTGGTTGCAGTCAACTCGTCTCTCGTCAACGACCCCACCATGAAACCATCCTTCTTAACATTATTGGCAAGATTAGCCATAAAATTTTTTATTTAATTAATTGAACAAATATAGATTTTTTATTTAACATTTGATTGTTAATAACGAGTAGGAGTGTCAATGGACCGGTTTTGGGTTGAATTCATCTAAACCAAAATCAGTTTGGACGGACCAACAGGATATATTAAATTGGATCAGTCCAGATTTAATGGTCCAAAGTATTTATTTGATTCGATTAGACCTGCTCCATCAATAATTAATTTATATTTAATTGGGTTAGATTGAACCAATATCTCGTCTATTGGTAGGAGATAAGGATTTAAGTGTTAATGGACAATATTCTGATTGAAATAAATCTAAATTAAAATGAATTTAAATAGGTTGGACGATCCAAACATTAAATTGAATAGATCCAAAACATTCATTGAATTGGATTGAACCTGATCCATTTATAATGGATACATAGTGGACTGGATCAGATTGGATCAAATTCAGTCCAACTGACACTATTATTAACCAGATGAGTCATCCTTTCTACCTTCTCTATTAAGAGTTCGGCTTCAGTCGGGGCAAAGCCCATTCGGGCAGCTTTTACTGCCTTGCATTGAGAATATCTTCGTATTTGTGTGCTTTACTTCATGGGGAAGATATTATAAGGGTGTGGGCACAAATTTGCCCTGATAGAAGCCGATCTCATCTATTAAATACCCTTTTGAATGCCACTTCATCATATTTAGATACAAGGGCCCTCCGATTGGTTTTGTTTTGTTTTGTTTTTTTTAATTTATTAATTTGATTCAAGATTGGATACGTGGATGAACCCATATTGAAAACTTGGGCCTTTTGGGCCAATAGGACTCAAAAAATGAAAAGGACATAAATTAACCGAATCGTGAGCACATTTGTTTTGAATTGAACCGATCTATTTGGTCTTTTAATTTTTTGAACTGAAACCGAATCGATGCAACCGATTAACCAAATTTTCAGTTTTTTTATGCACTTGAAATTAAAAAAAGAGGGAAAAATAACTTGAAACATTTCCTAAATTTTTTATTAAGCATTTTTATTAACTGAAATTGTCAAGGACTAAAATTTGATCATTCCTTGTTTTTTCAAAAAGCTAGCTAGCTACTCATATTCATCATTCAGCTATGAAGAGAAAAGAAAAACAGAAAAAAAAAGGAACCCTAAATAAAGAATTCATTTATATATCATCAGTTTTAACAAACTTCCTCCGTCTTCCGTAATTGAAGCGATTACGATTTTTGGTAATAAAAAATCCAAAAGACTTCAATATTATCTCAGTTTCAAAAACAATGGCGGACTTTGAAGTGGAGGAATTAAATATACAGAATTATAACAGTTTAAACAAGAAGGAATCATGAGAATAATAAGATACATACCTGGAAACATGTTCCCAAATGAAGTCAGAAAACCTAACTCAATTTTCATGTTAGATTTAGCTCTCAAGAGTGCAAGTATTTCCTTTTCCCTCCATGGATCTATCAGTTCGAAAGTGGATTTGAATCATAGGAGCTCCATACTTCGAGTCATTTCCCTCTCTTCTTCTTATTCTTCATTTTGAAGGGGAAAAACTTAGTAGAGCTAGAACTGAGAGAGATGAGAAGTGAGAATAGTGAACAGAACCGAGAGAGATGAGAGATTGAGAGGTTGGAGGTCGTCGGTCAGTCTGGCCCGTTGGGGGAAGAAGAAGAAGATAGATGAGAGAAAATGACTGAGACTCTAGGAGTCTGAGAGAGAGAACTAAGAGTGAGAGACACTAAGACAGTTGGTGTGTTGGCCAGAGGCCGTCGGTCAAAGGCTCGGAGCGTGGAGGTCATTAAACGTCGGTTGCTCGGTCGGAGGAAAGAGGCCATCGGTCCGTTGGGGAAGAAGATAGGTGAGAAAAGAGAACTGAGAGAGGGAAAGAGGAAAGGCTGATTAGGTTAAAATCCAATCCTTTATTTGATTATATAAATTATATATTATTAGTATATACCGGTTGATTCTGTTAACCACTATTTTTTTAGAACCGAAACCAAACCGAAACTATCGGTTTTTTAATAATATCAAACCAAAACCAAACCATCCAGTTTGATTAACCATTTTTTCAGTTCAATTTTAGTCAATTGTTTTGGTCGATTGAGTTTTTCGGTTCTTTTTCATCACCCCTAATAAAAAATTGAGCCTTTTGTGCCCAACCATCTTCATGCGTGGATGTACCCATATGTGATAATGTCTCAGCCTCGGATCATGATATGGGGCTCCAAAGTCTAAACCATCTGATCTGCAATTCAAGTGTTCCGATAGGGGTGTCAATTGAATTAGATTTACTCAAATCCAATCATGTCCAATATGAATCCATTACAAATGGATTAGGTCGAATATAATTTATTGAATACTTTGGACCATTTTGGATCTGTTCAAAGTCTGAACCATCTAATCTGTTCAAATTGGTTTTAATTTAGAATCTTTCCAATCCAAACCTAGTTCATTGACACATATACTTATCTTCAATCAATTGACCAACTTGGTTCAATCTGATCCAATCCAATACAAATTTATCATAAATGGACCAGACCCAATCCAATCCAATAAATACTTTAGACCATTAGGTCAGGACCTGTCCAATTTAATGTCTTATTGATCCATCCAGTCCATTCCAATTGATTTTTTTTTTTTTTATTTGGATGGGTCCAATCCAGAACTGGTCCATTGACATCCGTATTTCTAATTAGACCTGGCAATCGGGTTGGGTGGGTTGGGTTCGGGTTGTGTTAAGGTATTTTGGGTTGATTTAGGGTCGGGTTGGGTTGTCAAATACTAGACCTTAACCCTAAATGTTCGGGTTAGGGTTGACCCATGGGTCAATTCAGGTCATCCCAAAAAATAATTGAAATTTAAAAAATAAAGAAAAATTACATGAAAATGTCAAAATTAAAAGAATTAACCTTAAAATTCAAAATATAAAATAAAAACTTGAACATTTAACAATTTAAAGAATAAAAAATAAAAAGTAAAGACTAAATAAAAAAATTAAAGAGTGAAAACTTCTAACAATGCATAAATAATCTTAATTAGACTTGACAATCGGATCAGCAGATTGACCCATGACCCAATCCAACCCAGTTTTTTTCATGTTAAGTCGGGTCTGGTCATTTTCACATTCGGGTTACTAAATATGAGACCCTAACCCTATTTTTTCGGATTGGATTGGGTTGGGTTCGCAGATTGGGTCAACTTTTTGCCAGGTCTATTTCCAATCAATGTTTAACCCTGTTTTACCTTCGGTTTTCCGGGTCAGTGGTCTTTTACCCTTTTTTCCGCTGAGTAGGGCTGTTCATAAGAATGCCCAACCAACCCGGACCGACCCAACCCGAGTCGGCCGGGTTTTCATCCGTACCGGTCGGTTTTGGGTTGGGCACATACATAAACCAAAATCTCGGGTTGGTTTCGGTTTTCTTGCATGAAAACCAAAACCAACCCAACCCGAACCGAACTAGTATTCTACTAGTTTGGTAGTTCCTATTTCCTAGTTTGAGTAGTTTCGTAATTCCTAATAGTCTTCTACTTTTAGACTTCTACTAGAATTAGAACTCTAGAAGGCCCATTAGGCAATTACAATTAGAATTCAATTAAGTGTCCTTTTTTAGTTTTTTACATAGATTAGAATTTAGAAGGTTTCTAAATTTTTATTTTATTAATTTACCTACCTAGATTTACCTAGTTTTTTACTCTAAAAGGCCCATTATTGACACTTGTTTTTACATGAAAAATTTATTGATTTTATTCTTTACCTGAATTAAATTTAGTTTTATCTTGGACTCTTGAATATCAAATTATCAACTAATTCAGATTTTATTTGGCTTTGTATAGGAGCAAAATTGAAACCGACCCAAACCGACTCAATCCGACTCAAACTGACCAGATCGGTTTGACCTGTCAGTAGATCGATTTCGGTTCCTACCTTAGCTAACCCGACCAGGTCGGGTCGGTTGGGAAAATCCCAAGAAACCGACCCAACCCGTGAGTCCGGATTAAAAAAAGGATATAACTCATCTCTAGTTAAAAAAGTCATTCGTGCTCAATGGGGCGGAACTGTCTGGTCGGCCCCACTCCTTCAAAATTTCCACGCCGCTTTCTTTCGAAATCCATTTATTTATTTACGACCGGCGAGTTTCGATTCCAAAGCCAATCTCCACTACCAGTCTGCCATCTACGCCGGTGCTTGGCACCGCCGATCGGGTACAGACAGAAATGGGTTCCCACCTCTACCAATATCGCCTTTCTTTACTCACTTTTCTCTCTCTCGTCCTTCTCGTTCACTCCAACCTGAATCTCGAACCTTCAGATTTCGATGCTCTCTCTCTTATCCACAAAGACTTGGGTGGTTTCAACAGTCAACGCTATTTATCAGAGAATCCGTGTTATTCGGCCGCTGGTATCTTCTGCGAGAGGAGATTCTTCGGTGACTCGCCGGTGCTCCGCATCACAAGAATTGTCTTGGAATCGCAGCAGCTCGATGGATTTCTTTCTCCTGCAATCGGTCGTCTCACGGAACTCAGAGAGCTCTCTCTCCCTGACAATCACCTCGTTGACAAAATTCCTCGACAAATCATTGATTGCCGGAAATTGCAAATCCTAAACCTGCGAAACAACCGCTTTTCTGGCAGAATCCCATCAGAACTCTCCTCTCTCGTAAGCCTCCGATCCCTTGATCTATCTTCAAATAGCTTTTCGGGCGATTTGAGCTTTCTGAAACATTTTCCCAAACTAGAAAATCTTTCCCTTGCCGACAATCTGTTCACCGGAAAAATACCGGCATCCTTGCGTTCTTTTCGAAATCTCAGATTTCTTGATCTATCCGGGAACGAATTCCTGCAAGGTCCGGTGCCTAAGTCGCTGAACCGGGTCCAACACTCGAAATCCGGTTTAGGGATGAAGAATATTCTCCCTAAGCGTTACATACTCGCTGAGAATAATACGATAAAGAATCACACCAATTCTACCGTGAAGCCGCCTCTCAGTAAAACTAATTCCAGTACAACCGATTCTAATGAAGCCAAAGCTCCTTCGTCTTCAGAAAAAACCCATAAGCAGGACACGAGCAAAAAGAAGCTCAAGGGCTGGATCTTCGGATTCCTTGCCGGTGTGACTATAGGACTGATATCTGGATTGATTGTGTCTTTATTGTTTAAATTACTACTCATTTGCATAAGAGGCAGGGTCAAAGACCCGGGCCTTGCTATCTTTAGTTCACTGATTAAGAAGGCCGAAGATTTAGCATTCTTGGAAAAAGAAGATGGGCTTACATCTCTGGAGATCATTGGACGAGGAGGATGCGGAGAGGTTTACAAGGCTGAATTGCCGGGAAGCCAAGGGAAAATTATAGCAATCAAGAAGGTAATACAGCCCAACCCCATCGATGCAATTGAACTAGCAGAGGAAGACAGTAAGCTTTTGACGAAGAAGATGAGGCAAATTCGTTCGGAAATCCAAACTGTGGGTCAGATTCGGCACCGAAACCTGCTCCCTCTGCTAGCCCATGTGCCACGACCCGATTGCCACTACCTGGTGTATGAATACATGAAGAATGGGAGCTTACAAGACATGTTGAATAAGGTATCAGAAGGGAAGAGAGAACTGGATTGGTTGGCACGACACAACATTGCGTTGGGAGTGGCCGCCGGCCTTGAGTATCTCCATATGCACCACAACCCTCGTATAATTCACAGAGATCTCAAGCCTGGAAACATACTTCTCGACGATGATATGGAGGCACGCATCGCTGATTTTGGGCTAGCGAAGGCGTTACCAGAGATGAACACCCATGTCACAACCTCCAATGTGGCTGGGACTGTTGGATATATTGCACCTGAGTACCACCAGACACTCAAATTTACAGACAAGTGTGACATTTACAGCTTTGGCGTCATTCTAGCAGTGTTGGTTCTGGGCAAACTGCCTTCAGATAACTTCTTTCAGACCACAAAGGAAATGAGCCTGGTCAAATGGCTCAGAAACCAAATGATCTCTGAGAATCCGGGCGCGGCCATCGATCCCAAGCTGAAGGGGAATGGGTACGAGAACCAAATGCTGCTGGTTCTCAAAATTGCTTGCTTCTGCACTGTGGATGATCCAAAGGAGAGACCCAACAGCAAGGAAGTAAGGACTATGCTGTTTCAAATCAAGCATGAAACATAGTACCCTGTCCAATGGTGAACCGTGAATGTAATTATATATATATATATATATATATGTCGGTGTATTGTTTTGTGGTTTTAGCGTTATGTTGGAAATTAGTTGGCTGTTAGTTATTTTTATCGTAGCATATTAGTATGAGATTTGTTTGATGATCAAAGAGCTCCATCAATGTAAAAAATATAATTTTAATTTTAGGATTTCCATGTCCTTTGCTTAAATTCATGTCCGAAGGTTTATTAATGACTGGAAAATCTCATCATCTGCACTACTTTTCAAACACCTACCTGTATATATATATTTAATGGGACTAGTCATTTAATTTGTTATTCCAACTACCAAGATAACGGTGAAGCTCTCAATTGGGATTATCTAATGGGATTCCTTCGGGGCAGAGATGGATTAGGAATTCGAATGGAAGGAAATATATCAGAATTTCAGCACCTGTACGTGCAGGTAACGTTTGAAGATCATGCGGAGGGCTACTAACTACTTCTCCACTAGTAACATATAATCTCCATTCCCGATTTGAATAGTTTATCTCTAAATGAATCAGAAATTAAGGTTATTGACAACAGGAACAAAACCATTTTATGGTGGCTCAGTTGATAGAAATGGGATCTCTTGCTAATAAATAGAGATGGCAATATCCACCCTGCTCCATTGAGGTGGATATTGAGAAAACTCGAAATTCTGGTGACTGGAAACAGGGCAGGAATAGTATAAGAATGACTGGAGCAGAAGGAATTTCAGTTCCCCTCACAGACACAGAGATGGGATTGAGATTTATCGTCCCGTTAAAATACAGCATACAGGGCTGGGTATATGAATTCGAGGTTCGGGAATGGGATTATGGGGATAGGGGCCTGTCCCACACTCCCACTCGTTGCCATTCCTATTTGCAAATTGTAGCGGAGTCTTTGTTGACTGGGTTTCGGGATGATCACCCAGCGTTGTGTACGGTGTACCACATGGCACATGAAGCAAAAGAAAAACACAAAGGAGATATGGTCATATGGAGACCTGGTTTTGGTTTGGAATACAGAGCATCTTAGCTCTGGATCGTTCCAAACTTCCAATACCTTATCCTCATACTCGAATGATAATGAGCCAATGATGAATTCCCAATTCACCAAGATCTACATGAACTGTTACGGAGAAGGATCATGATCATTTCGCGCTATCAACAGATCGGCAGATCCCACGGAACCGGGCCAACCCGATCCAATTATATAGAGTCTGGTCTCCATCAAGCATCATGATTATAATTAGGTTGGGTTTGATTTTGATTGTTTTGAATCAACTACGGTAGTATTAAAATAATTTTTAATGTTACTTTACTCTTCACTTACATTAATTTATTATTAATCTTTAGGAAGTAAAAGGTTACATTTTATTTTAATATCTTCTATTCATATTAGATTGGTCTTTTCTTTGCATCACATGGCTATTATCCGTATAAAATCAAAGGATAATTTTCACCTTTTCTCATCTTATAACATTTTATTTATTTTTAAAAACCTTCACCTATGATACGACATCTTTTTGTATGTATAAATAGATAAAAATTTATGAGGTAGGGGAATTTAAAAACTTGCTATATAGAGTGGTGATTCCCTCATATGGGGGAATGGCATTCCAACAAGAATAGAAATGGGATTTTGATTTCGTCCAGTCAAACAGTTGGAATTGGAATAGCCCGATTTCGATTTTAGATCCCTATTCCTGTAAATCTAACATGGCCTAGCATCTAATATCTATTTCTCATGATATAAAATATGATGTTCTTATGTCAATTGTGATTGCATATTATAAGGTCAGACCTGATAATCACAAATAATCAATGTTTTAAAAAACGATCTAGAACTGGAACTATTCTGACCATTGATTTCTGGGTGACAGTTCAACCGTTCCTTCCAAACTGATGGTCTGTTCTGTCAAAATAAATTAAAAAATAAAAATAATTAAAATTTAAAATGGCAAAAAATCATTAAATAAGTCGAACGAATCGACAATTCAACTGCCCGAATCAATGTTTTATTGACTGATTCAACAAGTTTTGGACAGGGACCAGATTTCGAGTAAAATGGAACCGACTACCTAGATGGTTCCCGGGTAAAAATGGATCCTTTTCAACTCTATTTCCTGTGTTCCAGGGGTGTAAATTCTGCTGCAGCTTCTCTTGCTCTGAAGGGTAGTTTTCAGCAATGTTTTGAAAATCGGACTGGATCGAATGGTAAGACCAGAAAAATTGGAAATCGGTCATTTGTTACACCCAAAAATCGTTTTTTAGCAAAAAACTGTTAATTTAGTCAAAGAACCATTTGAACCATTGAACTATTGCACCCGACGTGAACAATGGGTTTTGGCCATTTTTTGTTTTTTTAATTTAATTTTATTTTTTGTCAAAATGGGCCAAACAATTGATGTGAACAGTCAGACCGTTTGAAGCAGCTACTGTTGGGCTTTCTATTGTGTTAAATTCTGATTTTATCTCCTATTTATCCGGTAGCTAGGTGTTGGTTATTTTCTTTTAGTTTTGTCATTCCATTCTTTTTATTTGCTGCTGTCCTTCTCGGTTCTTTTCTGTTAGTGGAATTTTCTATTTGTCAAAAAAAAAAAAAAGCAATGAAATGAACTGCCTTTTATTTTATTTTTTATTTGTTTAAGTGTAATCAGTATTGGTCTCGCCGGCTCGGTCAATCGACGAAAAGATAAGACGGAATTAAAGTATGTGAACTATAAAAGTGGTGAGTAGTCCGCCTAAATAAACAATTAAAAGAGTGGGTTCCTAGAAGGCGCAGACAGGTAGATAATAATCCACTATGACTTGGGAAGTCAACGAACGAGTATCTCGACGAGACAGGATAGAATGTGTGTGGATGTCATTGTGCGTGTACAGTTGCTAAGCAGGCAATGCATGAGTCTTCCTAACAGTCAATGTTTGTATTTGAATTATCAAAACATTATAAGCTTCATCGTTGAGTCTCAACTCTCAAGTTTCAACACGTGGCAAAGCAATTGAAAACGAAGGCTGCGTTTGGAAACGGTACAAACAGAGTATAAATACCGGTTTAGAGTAAATTTTCATTCTTGTTCACTTTTGATTGTGTTTGTCAATATTATATTTATGCATTAATAAATGACAGATTAATACATATTTAATATTTACATTGATATATAAAAGTGCATCAATACAAAAGAAGTAAAATTGCATTCAAGTGGGCTTTTGATAAAAAATGGATAAATTATAAAGACCCCCCTATACTATAGGGTTTGTGACAAAGACCTCCTGTACTTTGTTTTGCGACAAAGACCCCTCTATACTATGACTGTGAGACAAAGACTACCTTCCATTAGCTTTCCGTTGAAATTCGTCATTTTAATCCCCATACTATCCTTGTAATAAATATTCGAACAATTGGGAGAAAAACATCGTTCATCATCCCTGACCTCATGATACACGAACAATAGCGGCGAAAAACACTATTCATCTACCAAACATTGTCTCTCTTTCTTTTCCTTCTCTACTCCACTTGCTCATTGTTTCAAAACTTCATTCAGATCTCTCTCGCCTATGACAAAGCAGCTTCTTCTCTTCTGCTCCTTCCGCTGAAAATGGCAGCCCACCTTCTGCATCTACTACTCTTGCTTTTATTAGCTAAAACGTTGCTCCTCCAATTAGCTTTCGTCGCCGATTTCGTCTTCAACAGCTTCATTTCGTTTGATCTTTTATTCTACGGCACCGCAACGCACGAATCTCGTCTACTCGTCCTCACAAACACTACCGCCTTTACCATTGGTCAAGCGCTTTACAATTCTAAGAAACCTACAAGGGCCCCCAACACGTCCGCTATCCTCCCCTTCTACACCTCCATCTTCTCCATCACTCCAAACAACGGTCAACTCTCTGGCCACGGCATCGTCTTCATCTTCGCTCCTACCAGTGGAATCAATGGCACCACCTCTTCTCGATATCTCGGCTTCGTCAACCATACCAACAATGACAACCGCAATAATCACTTGTTCGGCATCGAATTTGTTGTGTTAAAAAATCAAGCATTCAACGATATCAATGATAATCACATCGGCGTCGACAAGAACTTGTTTACGTCGATGACCGCCGAGCCAGCCTGTTATTGAGGTGAAGATATGAATAGCCAAAACGGGACCTTTCATGATTTGACTCTCAATAATGGTGTTAACTATCTAGTATGGAGTGATTACTCAAATTCTCTGCTTATTGTCATTGTGGCCCGAGCTGGAATGAAAAAGACTCAGCAGCCTTTGATTAGTACTCCTGTCAACTAGGGGTGTAAACGGATCGAATTCGAATCAGATTAGGCAATATCTGAATTCGAATCCGATTAAATATTTGAATATTCGATTCGATTTGAATTTGATTAATTAATTATTTTAGATAATTAATAAATATATAAAATAAATATTTTATTGATATAAAGTATATAAATATATAAATTATTTATATAACGTAATTGATTTATATATTATATATAAGAATTAAATAATCAGTTGAATTCGGGTATATATATCGAATCGAATAAGGTCATATATGAATTCGAATCCGATTAACTATTCGGTATGAATAGGATATCCAAAATCGATTGATTAAATATTTGAATTATCCGAATTTGATTCGATTATGTCGAATATCGAATTCGAAATCGGATTTTTGAATACCGTTTACACCCCTACTGTCAACCTCTTTGACATTCTCCTGGATGAAATGTATTCTGGTTTCACTGCGACGACGGAACGGTTAGTTGAATACCATAGGGTTCTTACTTGGAGCTTTAGTAATTCGAATGCCTCCATCCAAGATTCTTACTTTGAATACCATAGGGTTCTTACTTTGAATATACCATCATTTGTTCCTCCCAAGAACTTTGTTTTTCGTTCCAAAGGATTCATTGCAGGGATTATAGTGGTGGTTCTCTTTGTTCTTGCGTGTTCTGTGGTGATATCTCTACTTTTGGTTATGAGGATGAGGAGAAGGTGAGGGAGAGAGCGGAGATGGAAGATGGGGAACTGGAGTATTGGCCCCATCGGATGAATTATCAGGAGATTCACATGGCGACAAAGGGTTCTTGGAAGAAAACGTAATCGGGTTGCAGGGAATGGAAAGGTCTATAAAGGGGTTTTGACAGGAGGAGGTTGTTGTGAAGTGCATTATCCACGAGACTGGTGAAGGCATGAGAGAGTTCTTTGCTGAAGTACAGGAACTTAGTTGGAACAACGTTTCCAATGAAGCTGATCGATGTTTAGCTAATAAAAGCAAGAGTAGCCGATGCAGAAGGTGGGCAGTCATTTTCAGGGGAAGCAACAAAAGAAAAGAAGCCACTTTGTTGCAGACGAGAAAGATCTGAATGAAGTTCTGAACCAATGTGCAAGTGGAGTAGATAAGGAAAAGAAAGCGAGACAGTGTTTGGTAGGTTTATACGACAATGCCCCTTATTTGTCACTGCTGCTTCTCGTGTATCGTGAGGTTGGGGAAGATGAATAGTATTTTTCTTCCAATTGTTCGAATATTTATTACAAAGGTAGTATGGAGATTAAAACGGTGGATTTCAATGGAAAGCTAACGGAAGGGGGTCTTTGTCTCACGATCATAGTGCAAGGGGGTCTTTGTCGCAAAACAAAGTACAGTGGGGTCTTTGTCACAGACCCCATAGTATAGGGGGGTCTTTGTAATTTGCATATACTTTATTGGAATTTGTGTTTGCATTACAGCTAAAAGTCTCTTTGGTAAAAAGGTAAATTTTTCTATACAAAATTAACCCAACTTTGCAATTTATATGGACTGTTTTACACTATATTTGGATTCACACTTATTTGCATGTTTCCAAACACAGCAACGTCTTAAAACTAATGTGTAAATGAAAGAAATGGATACTTGGAAAATTTTGTTGGGTGCAATGCTCAACTATCAATAATGGGGATGGGGATGTTTGGTCACATTGGTGTTTATTGAAAAACGTCATGACACAGTGGCACATGGGCATTTGTGTTTATTGTATATGAAATCACTGTTTAATTTTACCATTTCACAAATAAATACTAATTAAGAAACTGAAATGTTTGGCCTTTTCTGCAAGGGACATTAGGGGAAACATCAAATTTTCGTAATGCCCTAACATTTCTTGAAACAAAATGCTGATGTGGCATGGTTGTGTTAATTTGCAGTGGAAAAAAATAAATGTTTAAAGTGATGCACAACCAAACAAAAAAGCAAGAAACATTTAATCTAAGATAGTACAAAAAATGTCTAAAGTAATAAATGGCCTCTGTAAACTCCAATGGAACCAGATGTCTACAATATTTAGGGAGGCTTGGATCTGCAACACACAAGCTTTCCCCACATCCTCACCTATGGGATATCACAGTTACTCATTGGGAATATCTCCCTTATCATTCATGGATATGTTATTAATACAAAACAGTCGTGAATGATAGGTACGGGTGTGAGAATTTGTAGGTAATAGATCCACAATGTATTTAGGGATATCAATGAATTGGGTCAAGTTGTAAACCCATACTAGCTTGACCCTACAATATTAGGGTCGAATTGGCCATAGTCAGATTCCAGGTTGAGTTTTGTTTGAAATAAACAAATAGTGTATTATAATATGGGGATGTGGCAAGCTGCATTTGGTACCCTAGGTCAAGTCAGATTCCGAGTTGGGTTCAGGCAAACCCATACCAAACCTAACCCATTGCAATGTTCTAAAAACCGGCCTAGAACTGCAACCACTTTGGCCACTAGTTTCTAGGTCAATAGTTTGAACAAACAACCCATTTTAATTTAAAAAAGTAAAAAACAATTAAAATAAAAAACGACCAAAACCATTGTTCAGGTTGAACGGGTTAACGGTTCAATCACCCGAGTCAGCAGATCACTAACCAAGTTAACGATTTTGGCCAAAAAAAGGGTTGTGTGGAACGGGTTAACAGTTCTATATCAACGACATTTTGAAAACCATAACCCATTGACATCCCTATCTTTTCTTGATGGTGAATTCCAATTAACTAAACGCGATAACTATTTAGCACAATGTGATATCTATGGTAATGCCCCATGCCGGTGCTAAAATATATAGGGTCTACAGGGAGAGGTTCAACAATTGTGAATCCCATATATTTTACTAACAGGGGGAGCTGTGTGATGCATGGGAAAATTTGAAAGTTTGAATAATTTTATTTACTATTAATTAATTCATAAATTCATAATAAAAAAATGTTGTTAATTAACTAAAAATATACAAATTTATTGTTAATATTTAAAATTTTAATAATTGTAATTTTCATTTAATATTGATATTTATAAAATAATTATTGTTAATTTAATATGAACAAATATTTTTTTAATAAATTTAACCTTATTAAAAATTTGTAGTAATTTTAATAACTATTATTATTTGCATTATTTTTAAATGAAATTTTGATTGACTTTAAATAAGTAAAAATAATTACAAAAACTAACATTTTTATTAATTTCACTAATAATTACAATAATATAGGAGTGGCAACAGGGTGAAGAACCCATCCCCATCCCGTCCCCAATATCAGGTGTATTCAATCCAAGGCATACATTCCCCGTTAGGGATGGAAATCATCGAATTTCCAAAACCTCGTTCTTAGTGTCGTGCAAATTCAAGGCAAGGCAACTACTCTTTATCAAGGATGGGGAATCCTTGAATTTTCCATGCCCCATCCCTAGTGTTGGACAGGTTCAAGGCAAGGCATCCACTCCCGTCAACCCAATATTCAATTTGATGACAAAAAAGGTCGAAAAGATATATTGAGTATCAACCACATGGTAAATTTCTAAAAGTGCACTAAATTGTCTTTAATTTTCAAAAATGTAATTTTATGAAAATTTTGAAAACTTATTACATTTGTGCAATTTTGAAAATTTATTCAAATTTATTTTTAAATTGTTATTAAATAGTTTAATTTTTAATGGTCTACTTACAGAATTACACTAATTTATTTTTTAATGGTCTACTTACTAATTTATCTTAATAGTTTGTGTAATTATTGATTCAAATTACAATTTTCCCTTTCCCATACTCATTTATCTTTAATAATTTTCAATAATTTACAACGACAATTACACAATTTTTCAATAGTTTTCCAAAATCTATCAAATTTAATAAATTTTCCTAAAATTTCCAAAATATTCCAACACTTTTCAATAATTATTTAATAAATTTTAAATAAACTTTCAAAATTTTTCCAAAATACAATATTATAGCTTTTAAATTCCAAAATGTTATTTTACAAAAACATAGTTTTATGAAAATTTTTGGAAAATTTATTACATTTGTGTAATTATGGAGATTTATTGAAAATTATTTTAAATTGTTATTAAATATTTATTTATATTAGGTAGTTTACTAACAAAATTACACTAATTTTTCTTTCACTTTCCAATATAAATTAATTAATAATTTCATTTCCTAACATTATAATATTTTATTCCCCCACTTGCATTCTATTATTAACTATAATAATAACAATTATTAACATTTTATACATTTTGATAATTGTTAAATATAATTCTCAATTTTATAGAAATTAGTGAAAAGGTTTTCAATTTGTATAAAATGTTGTAAATTAACATGAGTATAACAGTATTTACCCAAAATACTATAGAATATCATGATGAATTAATTAATAACAATATTTATTAATTTGTGATAATTTACAACCAGCTAGAAACTTTATCAAATAAGCCCGTTGGCACCTTACAAGTGTTAATGATCAATTACTTTTCTCTATTTTTGTATTATAGTATTCAATTTGGAACATACAATACTGCGTGCAATAAAAATAAATAAATAAATTTCCAAGATTTTCTAGTGATGCATCAAAGCCATACTTCGGTCCATTGAGAATCTACAGTAAGGCTACGATAGAATCAAGCCTTAATCAAATAGTTCAAGCTTGAATTCAATTAGGCTCGACTTGAGTTCAAACATTGGGGTAAGTTATATTAGTTATAATCTCAACCAATAAGATTATACTATATATATATTTCAAGCTGAACTCAAGCCCATTGAATACTTAATTGAACCAAGCTCAAGCTGAAAAATATAATTCGAGTCATACTCAAACCTAGTAGTATTTTAGTCAAGCCAAGCCAAGACATGCCAAAGTTAGGCTCAACATGGTTAGATTGCATCCCTAATCTATAATTTACCATGTATCAACAATATCATATTGATATTTTGAAAACTTCATCATTTAAATGAAAAATTTACTGATAAAGCACAACTTAGTCTCATCTACGCTAGGCTTTTGGCTCATATACGCCCAATTAATAAGAATTAAGCAAGATCAAATTTAAAAATTTGGCCCCAAAAACAATTCTCTAATTGGAAGATTTATTGTCAATACCCTTCACTTAACACAATAGTGGCGTCTTCAAAAAGGCTCTCAAAAAGGGGTTTAACCGATCTTTATTCTTGTTATAAACTCCAACCAAACAACAATAAAACCGGAAGGGAGTGTAATATTACACTGGTTTGACATTTGCACCACAAACAAACACAGCCTAAATAACTTTGCATATATTTTAATCATCTGCCACAACAAATGCAACTCATATTCCCATTTTACTTCAAGGAATGCTAGAAAAGAATTCACATTACCACCCTTGAAACAAGCAATGGACCCAATACCTAAAAATTTATGAAAAAAAGACAACTTCTATCCCCAACACACTTCGGTGAATTCAATAATTTATGTCAATGATCGATATTTTGGACGAGTGATAGAACGCGAAAAAAAACCCTGTGAGCAATAAAATCATATACATACCAAACCAAGCATGAGACATTCATTTTTGAAAACTAAATGGTACAGATAATGGCATTGGACATTGCATTCTTAATGTACAAGTGTAATATTGAAAGATGATCGGTTAATCGGCCTTCCATGTACCTAAGCATTAAAAAAACCGATAAAGGGGCAACAGAAAAGGTCGGCAGAACCCGAGCATTCCTAAAGAGATTAGACCTACGCCCAGAGTTGATTGAAATGAACATGACAATGGAAGATATTGTTCATGTAACATAATGGTTTTTGAGATCAATGAATAGAAATCACATTGCATGGATAAAAGCAATGTACCAACCAGCTGGTTAGTAAGGTCTCCTGCTGATAGTAGCGGAAACTTGGGCTTGAACCCCACTTGCAACTGGGTTGAGGAGTTATGGATGATGGCTTGCCCCCATTGTGTATTCCTCCAAAAGAAAAACAAAATAAAAATAATAAATAAATAAATAAAATTCAGCTACATATGCAAGGTTCTAGAATCACTTTTACCCAAACATTACCTTGGTCCTTGGCAACTCTACCTGTTAAGTATGGAGCAAGTTTGCTATTCAAATCGTTTATTTAGCTTCTCTAATCAACCAACCATAAGACATGTCAAGATTGCCTGGAGTCACTGAAACGCTCTAACCGGATAAACATTCACGAGCGGATTGGTATATTTGAGAAACATGCCCCCATTCTTCACGTACAAGTCATCTATCGCACACTAGCACCTCTTGCTACCCTGATTAGCCTAAAAAAAGTATTCTAAAAAATAAGATTCTATGATCATAAATACAGATACAGTCGGTGCTTCTCTTCTGTTAAGTGCTTCAATCACAACCTCCAAGTTTTCTCCATTTCTACAAAATGTGAGATGCCTTCAATCCTAACCCAAGTGATTTCTGGGCATTTGTTACGTCTTTAGGATCAAAGAACTGGGTAAAAAATACGGGTGAAAAAGCTCAAGTTGCGGGAAACGTTGTAAACCAATGCGGGAGGACGAGGCTTCACAATGGTGTCAATGGTGAACACCCATTGAAGAACTGAAGCAAACTCTGGTAGCTGTATTTAAGCTCTCGATCAATTTCTTCGTCATCCCCGGCTGGTTTGTGGCTCTAAGCTTAGCATCTTGAAAATTTCAGGACTTTCTTTCATCCTTCCATGGCAGAGGTGAGAAGCTCTTTCTTCATCTTCTGAGACTGAGAACGTTTTTCAAGCATTTAAATCAGATAAGTTCTTTGGTCCCTCTTAATTCATGGCTATTCTGCAGCTCAAATGTCCTTAAAAATTATAATAGACGAATGGAAAGATTAGTCTAGGGTTTCAGTTGAGAACTTTGTAGTAGAAGATCAACCGTGTTTTCAAAATGGAAGGATAAAATAGTTTGTGATGGAGGGCCTAAACGTTTCATTGGAGAGCTATTCATGTTATGTGAGGCCACCTAAAAGGGCACATGCAGGCAGTTTGTGAAAATCCAGGATACATATAAGTAGTTTCCATAATCTATAGGATAAACAAGTAATTAATCCTATAATTTATATTAAAAAATTAAAAACTTGAACTGTTGATATTAATTGGATAATCAAGCAATACATGGGCACATATAACTGATATAGACCAAAGGATTAATCCTCTAGAGTAGGGGTGTCAAAGGACTAGATTCAGATGGGACCCAAGGTTAGGTCGTATCAACCAGTGCCCTCTTTTTTAGCTTTTACTTTTTCTTTTTTTTTTTGCTTTTGGTTCAGAAGGGCCGGTTTAAGTTCTGACTAACCTCTGAACCAGGCATTAATCCGATACATAGGGGCATATCAGGATGGGTTGGACAGTCCAAATTTTAAAATCAGATTAGACTGGTCCATGTTTTTATTGTTCAATACACTTAACAGACCAAAATGGACCAACTCTATTTCTCACCAAACCGTCTGAAAGTCCATTGAAGCCTTGAAGGCGATGGTCTGAATATTTCATCGTTAAACTCTTCGAAGTTAGTCTCTCTCTCAAACCATCTTTCAAATGTTTCCCATCGTTCATCACCACAAACAAGATGGTCATCCTCCTTTTTGGAGGGTGGGCCAAGGTCGCGGACGCCCTAAATACATTTCATTCCACCTTCAGCACTGGCGAGTGGCGATGCTTATGGCATGGCCACTTCTCCATCTACACACCCTCAATAATCCGTTGCACCCAGCTCCAAGGGATTGATCCTTGATCTAGATTCACACAAACATAGGTTCGTATATAGATGATATCCGTTGGGCTTTTATTTAACACGACAGAGAACATCAACAAGATTAGTCTACCACCTCTTCATTGGCCAACAAAACCTACGTGGACGAAGATACCAGGACAACCCTGAATCAATGCATCAAGTGGCTCAATACGCAACCTCTGGATTTTGTTCTTTAAGTATGCCTCAGTTCTCAGGACACAATCTCTGCATCAGAAATGACAGAATTAACTATCACTCGGGAGGCAAACAGTAGGAATTTCATATGGGTAAGTCTAGTGGGACTTGAGTTAAACTTTGAATTCAGGGTAGATGACTTGTAGACAGGTGGGATTTGAATAATAGCGCAAAACAAAAGACTCTTAGTGTGAAAATGGGAACCCCAGATAGATATTCTATCACATAGGCCTACCTCTACCTTCCTTGGTTGGAATTCAGAGACGGCAATAGAAAAATAAGGGTCTTTTTGGTTTATAGTTAAAACCAGAATCCGAATCAAAATCCAAATGGTCCATTCCTATAGTCTGTTTGGTTGAAACAGGAACGGGAATGAAAATTAAGATCTGCAGGAATGGGATTTCATTCCCAAGGGAGGAAAAAGGAATTGCCATTCCCTCCCTCAAATGGGGGAATGGCAATGAGATTTCGATTCCATCCAACCAAACAGTTGAAATCGGAATAACCCATTCCGATTCTGATTCCAAACCCCTATTCTTGCAAGCCAAATAGGGCCTAAGTCATTATTTATATTTTTGTCAAATATATCTGCAAATTCTTTATATTTTCAGGTTTCAAAAAATTTTTGAAGCATCGTTTAGTTTGGACCGGATTGAGTCCAATCCAGTTAATTTGCATTTCAACTGGATTAAACTGCATCCGGTATGTATTAAATTGGTCCAATTCATTTGTAAATGGACCAGTGCTGGCAGGATCGGATTGGAAGAAATACTGTCCAATTGACACCTCTACTCTAGAGAGAGATTTTGAGGACAATGATACATGCAGAACTGTAACCACTACAAGTACATATATGTAGCCGTTACCCAGAGAAAGGAAGCAGAGGCCTGCATTGCACAGTGTAAATTTGCTTATCTATGCTTTTGTTGACACGTCCATTGGGGTACAAGTTCCTAAGAACGCAACGCCTTTCAAAAGCAAGACCTAGGATCTGAACAAGTATCCTGTACAATATGACAATGAAGAAAGAATTGGATAATCTAACAACAGAATAACACTGGACCGAATCATCTATGGCACCAACAGAACTAATAAATAGTTATAAAAAAAACACCAAACTAGATTGATAAAACATGTAACTGTTGAAACAAGTGCAATCGGAATTGGCAATACAGGTCAATATGCATCGGTTTTGGGGTTGAAACGCATGATGAACACATTGCTTTCTCATAGATATATCAGACACAATCACCCATTTCCCTTCATATTAGACCAATACAATAGTTCACTGATACAGGTACAGGTATAGATTAATACAAAATAGACAAAGACTGATTATGCATCGATATAGATGCAAATACAATTTTAAGTTAAAACCGTGTATTTTTTAAGTTAAATTAAAATACTGTTTACAAATTAAATGTTAATAATTGCAAAAAATGTATTTTATAGGGTAAACATGCAAGCCTTGTATTAAAAAATGGTGATAGAAAAAACTTCACTTGCATAAGAAAGAAAAAAATTGGAGCTCAGTCCATAACAATACTGAAGTAAAGAAAGAAATAAGTAAAGCATATTTTCTGTTGCTGGAATGTCACAACCAGATCCTGAAGCATTGACATCCATGTAGAAAGTCATTACTTGAAGAGAATAATAGATCTGAATTGCACAAAAATCACAATAGAAATTTATTTATCTATGCTTTTGTTGACACATCCATTGGTACAAGGCCCCAAGAATGCAACGCCTTTCAAAAGCAATAGGATACAATTACACATTTAGAGTATACATGCATCTACTCCATCAGCACCTAGGCAACACATTAGCAACGAAATTTTATGTTATATATATTTATCAACGATGAAGAAGATATTATTAAAAGGAATAAGGATTCGAACAGAGAGATAATGCTGAGATCTAACTTGCATCAATTGCTGAACCACAGCATATAAATTTACTGGAAGACCATAGCGGGCTAAAAAAAACAGAATACAGAGATAGGGAGCCGGCAGGAGATATAAGGAAAAAATAGACAGATAGATTAGCATAAGATGGGTAAGCATTCAAAGATTTTATCTGCTAGTAATTTGGACGTAGCACATTTAAAGCCTGCAGTGTATAAACCAAGGAAGATTACTTTGCAGTCAAGTGGAAGATCAATTGCAAAACCATTTTCGATAAACAAACTCGCATACAACCATAAATGCAGGACCAACTTATAACTTGTGCTGAAACAGTGGATCTTATGCCTTGTGCTATTGCGTTTCAGTGAATTGGATTTCCGCAAAATATATCAGAAACAATAACTAAACAGCACTAAAAACAAAAGCATTTTAAAATATCGGATTGCTGTGCATAAGAAAAATACAAAAGATCTAGGTTATGAACCAGTGAGGACTACAGAGGAGACTAAAAAAAGAAAACTATGCCTAATTTTCCAGATTATCGACGTCTTCTTATTTATCACATTTTGTATAAGGAAATGAAAAGAAAGGGGAAAAACTAGAACTATATCTTAACGAGAGAACGCAATCAAAAGAGGACTAGAGACCAAATCGAAAAACCTAAGGATCTTGTCTCCTTCTCTATTTTCAATCTACCGCTCGCCATCATCCCTCTGCATCTGCGTCCGGCGATCCGGCGCAAGCAAGTAAACGAAGAGAAGGGCATGGAAACTAGGGTTCAAATTCCTTTTATAGTTGAGTTGCCTCATGTAATTTATCAGATTAGAATGGTATGCTCATGTAACTTGCCACGTTGGCTTCAGATCCCAATCGGACCGATGGAAATACAAACACGTCACGGATGAAAATACAAAAAAGTCCCCCTGTACTTCTTTTATATAGGGGTCAGTGAAAAAGTCCCCCTGTACTTCTTTTTTGCGATAAAGAACTCCTGAACTTTAGCCGTTAGACAAAAATCCCCTTCCGTTAATGTTTGGTTAGTTAACTTTAAAAAAATTTTCATCCCACTGTCTAAAGTTTTTAAAATGTCTAAACTACCCTTCTTATACTATTCATTATCTTCTCCCATGTACCTCAAAACTAACATCAAGCACTCGCACACTGTCCCAAACCCGACCATCGCCAGTCAATAGTGGCAAGACCTGTGCCATTTCGGGCCTCTCCATTCACTCCCAAAGAACATAAAGTCCCATTCTGGCAAAGACCTGTGCAACCCATCTTGTGTTCTTTGGGAGTGAACTAAAAGGCGGCCCTGATATGGATAGATTGGTGGTGGGCCATGACTGGGTCTGTGTCACGATCCCGGTTAGGGACATAACGTGAGTTTCGTTTACTTTGAAGGAGACGATAGACCTCGATAAAAATCAAACGGTTTTACAGAAAATTCTTCAATTGATTCTCAAAACCATACTTACAAGAATATATATAGACTCCAATTAACTCCCAAATTACCATGACTCTCTAGTTGACTAAACTCCCAACTTAAACACAAGCACCATAGACGTTTCACATACAATTATAGAAAATCAAATTAATCCCTATACGTTACTAATAATGTGTCCCATTTTTAAGCAATCCCAGATCAGATCGGATTAAAAGTCTCTTGCAGCATCATCGCTCATGCCAAAATTTCCCCCTTTTAATTTATTTACTTATTTCATTGTATTCCTCTCATCCCCTGCTGAACAACATTCGATCAACAGCCATAGAGACGGCGACGAAGCTCTGCTGGGCCGACCTTTATAAAATTATTGTTGGCAACGAATCTAGTGATTACGATATGTGTTTGCTTGCCATTTGAACTATTGGTTTTGTTGCTCCAAATGTTGTTTCCCATGTCTCAAATTTCTTGATTCTTGTTTATTTACAATTAAATTGATCTGTTATTTGCTCAGAATCGGTTAAAGTTTCGTTGTACATCACTTAATCGTCTTACTCTGCATGAATACGGTGCTCACCGTGAGTATATGCGTGATTGCTATTTGATATACTATGGAGGGCCTGCGCGGGACCCACCGAACCAGCGGGCGCCAGCTCAATATTAGAAAGGAAAGACTCTTATGCCAATCGACGTCGGATGATGGTGGATATCGGACGGTGGGCATCGAAGGCATTGACATCGGACGACAAATCACGTTTCCTACTTGTTTTATAAATCTGAATTACTTAGTTATTTTACTCTACGAATTTACCAATGTCTATTATAAATACTTCTGTTTATGAGCTTTAATAACACACATAATTTCTCTATTCACTTCTCTCCCTACTAAGGCTCTATGCCTAGTTTTTTTCGTGAGGCTTCAAGTCCGAAGCCGACTCGATCGTCCGGGTGCTTGTATAGTTAGTCCGGTCGAGTGCGTCATGCTGCGTCAAGTAGTATTAGAGAGGGAGTTCACCCAGTCAGATGGCCAATCAAGACGGTAGCAGTCGCAACCAACCCCGTGACGGAGATCAGGGGTTACAAGCTATTTGGAGAACAACCGAAGAGCAGTACACAACCACGCGTAACATTGAGCAGTAGTTGGTAGAGATCGCTGAACAACTACAGACTTTGTTACGGGAGGATGTTCCAAGGAATAAGGATAACACGTTGCACCAAGCTGGAGGAGACGACCATGGTAGGCCAATCATCGATCCTATACCCAGGAACCCCATTCTTGATGATGATAGTGACGACGAGCAAGAATTCGGCGTTGCTCCAGTTATTCCCGGTGATGGTAGAACCGGTCGGAATTGGCAAAATCCCGACAATTTTAATCATCGTCGGAATAATGATGAAGTTAAACTCAAGGTGGATATTCCTACTTTTAGTGGAGATCTGGATATAGAGGGCCTTCTAGATTGGATCACCGAGGTCGACCGTTTCTTCAAGTACATGGAGATCCCGAAAGAAAGAATGGTGAAATTAGTAGCTTTTCGATTGAAGGGGGGAGCATCGGTCTGGTGGAAACGAATGAGGAGACTCAGATCAGAGAAGGAAGAGGTCCAATTCGAACATGGAGGCGAATGAAGCAATTAATAAGAGGTAGGTTTTTACCTCCTGATTATGAGCAGTATATGTTTGAGTCATATCAATGGTGTGTGTAGGGAACAAGAAGCGTGAACGAGTACACCTCAGAATTTCTGAGGTTGGCTGAACAGAACCAGTTATTAGAAAGTGACAATCAACAGGTAGCCTGTTATTTGAGTGGTTTGAGACCTACTATCCGAGACAAGATTGGTGTCCAGATGGTTCTGAGCGTGCAGGAAGCAAGGAACTTAGCTCTAAAGGCTGAGTTAATGTTCCAAGAGAGGACCCGAGCCGATAACTATCGACGGTATAGTGGGAGCGACAATAGGCCGACAGTAGTCGACAAGGCCAAGCCAACCCAAGGAGCACCACCCTCCCACCCGCCGAGTGTAGCTAACGGCAGTAAGACCGCCGTAGGAGGAAACACTCGAGGTAATACTTCAAACCTTCCTAAAGTCGTTAATCCCTATGCAAAACCTACTCCTTTTAAGTGCTTCAAGTGCAATGAAGTGGGGCATAGGTCTACTGACTGTCCCAGAAGAAAGGCGGTTAACATGGTAGAGAGGGATGAGGAAGAAGTGTGTGACGATGAAGTATATTGTGGACCCGATGGGGAGGACGAAGAAGGTACCTATGAGCATGAAGAGTACACGTGTGTAGTGAGGAAGCTAATGCTAGTTTAGAGAAGCAAAGATACCACACAATGACATTGGATGTTTCGCACTAGGTGTACTGTACAGGGTAAGCTATTTGAATTAATTATTGATAGCGACAGTCAGGAAAATATTATCTGCAGGGATGTGATACAGAAACTGCAACTACTTCCTGAGAAACACCCGAACCCTTACACGATTGGGTAGATCAAGGAAGTCGGGGGCGTACGTGTGGAGGAACGCTACAAGGTTCCATTCTCTATTGGTAAGTACACTGATGATGTTTATTGTTATATTGTGGATATGGATGCTTGCCATATTTTGCTTGGTAAGCCTTGGCAGTTTGATGCAGATGCCAAGCACCTGGTTAGGAAAAACACATACCAGCTCGAGAAAGAGGGTGTGCGCTATACACTATTACCCATGGCAGAAAAGAACCAACCCAAGGCTTTAAAGGTAGAAGAAAGAAAATTTCTTATCATAACCTATCGTCACTTTGAGTTTGTAAGAGGATGTAAGGATACCCGTGAGGTCCACTTGCTGGTGGTAAAGGGAGAAAGCGTGAGTGAATCACTAGGGGAGAACAAAATCCCAGTGGAAGTGCAGGGATTATTTGACGAGTTTCATGACGTAGTTCCTGATGAATTACCTAATGAGCTCCCATCCATGCGAGATATCTAGTATCACATTGATTTTGTTTCTGGAGCTAGCCTACCTAATCTGCCACATTACAGGATGAGCCCTAAAGAGAACGAGATTTTACGGGAGAAGGTAGAAGAATTGTTAAGAAAGGGTCATATCCAGGTTAGCATGAGTCCGTGTGCAATACCAACATTATTAACACCTAAGAAAGATGGGAGTTGGAGGATGTGTGTCGACAGCAGAGCAATCAACAAAATCACTATTGGCTACAAGTTTTTCATTCCCAGGCTGGATGACATGCTTGATCAACTTGATGGGGCTATGGTCTTTTCCAAAATCGATCTCAGGAATGGTTACTATCTGATCAGAATCCGTCCCGGAGATGAATGAAAGACAGCATTCAAAACCAGAGATGGATTGTTCGAATGGTTAGTCGTGTCTTTTGGACTAACTAACGCACCCAGCACCTTCATGAGACTGATGAATCAGGTACTATGCCCTTTCATTGGTGAATTTGTTGTGGTATATTTTGATGATATCTTGATTTACAGCAAATCTGTCGATGAACACATAGGACATATCCGAGAGGTATTGAGTGCATTAAGGGAGAACAAACTATATGCTAATCTAAAGAAGTGTACTTTTATGAGTGATAGTTTGTTGTTCTTGGGTTTCATAATAAGCAAGGACGGAATTAAGGTGGATGAGGAGAAAGTGCAAGCCATTAGGGAATGACCAACCCCAACGAACGTCACAGACGTAAGGCGTTTTCATGGGTTAGCAACTTTGTATAGGCGGTTTATTAAACGATTTAGTAGCATTGTAGCCCGTATCACTGAGTGTTTGAAAAATGGTAAGTTTCAATGGGGAGAAGAACAAGAGCAAAGTTTTGCTCTCATCAAAGAGAAGTTGTGCACCGCTCCTGTCTTAGTATTGCCAAGCTTTGACAAATTGTTTGAGGTTGAGTGTGATGCTAGTGGAGTCGGCATAGGGGCCGTGTTATCACAAGAAAAGAGACCAGTTGCCTTCTTCAGTGAAAAGCTGTGCGAAGCCAGGAAGAAATGGTCCACTTATGATAAAGAATTTTATGCTATCGTAAGAGCATTAAAGACCTGGGAGCACTATTTGATTGCTAAAGAATTTGTCCTCTACACCGAGCATCAAGCTCTTAAGTATTTAAGTAAGCAAAAACAGTTGAGGAGTGATCTACATGTAAGGTGGTCTGTTTTTATTGATAAACTCCCATACAAAATTATGTATAAGGCTGGGCAACAGAACACAATGGTCGATGCTTTGAACAGGCATGTGGCTCTCATCAAGACTCTCAGTATCGAAATTGTGGGTTTTGAATGTTTGGAGGATCTGTACGCCCAGGATGAAGACTTCAAACAGATTTGAGAAAAGTGCATGAATCGGCATTCGCAATCCCTTCTTATACTGTTTAAAGTTTTTAAAATGTCTAAACTACCCTTCTTATACTGTTCACTATCTTCTCCCTTATACCTCAAAACTAACATCAAGCACTCTCACACTGTCCCAAACTCGACCATCGCCGGTCAATAGTGGCAAGACCTGTGCCATTTTGGGCCTCTCCATTCACTCCCAAAGAACATAAAAGTCCCATTCTGGCAAAGACCTGTGCAACCCATCTTGTGTTCTTTGGGAGTGAACTAAAAGGCCCTGATATTGATAAATTGGTGGTGGGCCATGACTGGGTCTGTGTCACGATCCCGATTAGGGACATAACGTGAGTTTCGTTTATTTGAAGGAGATAAGAGACCTCGATAAAAATCAAACGGTTTTAAAGAAAATTCTTCAATTGATTCTCAAAACGATACTTACAAGAATATATATAGACTCCAAATAACTCTCAAATTACCATGGCTCTCTAGTTAACTAAACCCCCTACTTAAACACAAGCACTATAGACGTTTCACATACAATTATAGAAAATCAAATTAATCTCTATCCGTTACAAATAACGTGTCCCACTTTTAAGCAATCCCAGATCAGATCGGATTAAAAGTCTCTTGCAGCATCATTGCTCATGCCAAAATTTCCCCCTTTTAATTTATTTACTTATTTCATTGTATTCCTCTCATCCCCTGCTGAACAACATTCGATCAACAGCAATTGAGACGGCGATGAAGCTCTGCTGGGCCGACCTTTATAAAATTATTGTTGGCAACGAATCTAGTGATTACGATATGTGTTTGTTTGCCATTTGAACTATTGGTTTTGTTGTTCCAAATGTTGTTTCCCATGTCTCAAATTTCTTGATTCTTGTTATTTACAATTAAATTGATCTGTTATTTGCTCAGAATCAGTTAAAGTTTCGTTGTTCATCACTTAATCGTCTTACTCTGCATGAATACGGTGCTCACCGCGAGTATATGCGTGATTGCTACTTGATATACCTGCCATATTATTTGGAAGCAAATAATAAATTTACGTTGGGTGTCAAATATCTCTTTACTGCGGTGTGATGTGTTGTCATGCGAGATGGACAGAGCGGGAAGGATCCCCAATCCGTTCCTTTGGGTTTGCAACGGCTTGAACCTACATGTGTTGTGCTAGATGAATGCTGTGAACGTCACAGGTGTGAGACTCTGAATTACCTGAGCTCATTACATGAAGAGGATTAATTCAGTAAGCAAAGCAAAAGGGGAGGGGAGCGTTTACGAGAACTAGAGCTGAAAGAAGGAGAGAGCCGACTCTAAGGAACTGAGAGGTCGTGGGATTGATCATTTGATCGTAGGCTTTCTGGACTCCCTCACTGTGTTGGCCGGAATCGTTTTTCTCTCCGTTCAAAACACAAAATTAAAATTACAATCATTGAGAAATCCACAGGAAAAAAAACATAGCTTTTCCGATTCTAACTCCAGTTGGTGACAATGAGCACCGGTTGAACCCCAGCCTCATTGGCGAGATTTGGTCATCTCTAAGCCAAGTCCGTGCCTAAGCCAAGCATAGTTCAGTCATGGTCACCACTGAACAGAGTAAGTTCTTGTCCCATGGCTTCGATCTCGCTTGGGCCGAGTCTGCCGGGTCCAACGGCTTCCTCCTCTGGCTTCAGCACATGGGCGACGGCTTAAAGGCCATCATAGTTGACCTGCTCTCCCTCCCTATGCCCATTATAGCAGCGGTATCGGGGCACGCTGCTACTACTGGGTTTATGCTCGTGCTTAGCCACGACTACGTCTTGATGAGGAAGGACAGGGGGTCTTCTATATGAGCGAGCTCGACATCGGGCTTACCCTTCCCGATTACTTCATGGCATTGTTGAGAGAAAAGATTCAATCGTCGATGGCTCGGTGATTGAAGGCCGAGGGGACGGTCAAAATGGGTTTTAAGAGAAAAAGGGCAAGAAAAAGAAAATAGAAAAAGTTTAGTGAAGTATTTTGATAATTAACGTTTTTCGTCATCTGAATTATCGGTCAAGGGGGTCTTTGTAAGGGGTCTTTGTCGCGAAAAAAAGTATAAGGGGAGACTTTGTCACTAACCCATAGTACAAGAGGGTTTTTGTAATTTACCCTTTAATTTATTTTCACGGCTGGCGTGTTCGCATATGATTGGGGATCGCATGGGAGTGATGTTGAACTCCTTTTCTGGCATCAATTAGAACTCTATTTTAGTCTTTTTAGGTTTTTCACGCTATTAGGATTTAGGATACAAGAAAGATCCTCTCGTGTTTCTGAGGCATCATTCTTTGATCTTTCCCGGTTTCCCCTTCCCTTTCGAGGGGGAACTGTGTTCCTGACTCCTGTTCTCTACTCCTCTTTTTAACTGTTTAGGTGTTGTTAGTCAGTTAAACTAGAAGATCTCTCCCTGGTTTCTCAATTTTTCTGTCACTCTACAAACATCAATGGCTGGGCTTCTGCATAAATTCCTCAAAAAACCTTACAATCTGAGAATCATCACAAGCTTGAACAAACCCCAACCGCCAAATCTTGCAGTTCCCTTTGGCCTTCATGAACCTAGTCTCAGTGGAAGCAAATCAGACTATCAATGTTATCTAAACCCTACGCCGGATGCTTTTGAACAACAGAAACCTACTTCTTCGCCGCTCTTGCAGATTTTCCCCAATTTCCCTTTTGGGTATTATTTGAATCCAATTCCTCAAACTGGGTTCGATCGAGTGGACATTGACTTTAAGGAAGCTGAGGTTGGGTCCGGTGATACTGAGACGGTTTGGGCTGACAGCGTGAAGAAGAAGAGGAAGAAGAAGATGAACAAGCACAAGTACAAGAAGCTCAGAAAGCGTCTCCGGCGACAGACTTAGTTCCTGGCGGTGGGAATTGTATATATATATATTCCTCCCATTCTTATTATGTAGGGATTTTGACAATTTTCTTCTCCAATCTCCATTAACCACTTGTTTAGTTTCTTTTTTTTTTTGTTTTTTGAGAATTTTGTTTCAGAAAATCGATATGGGTAATAATTTTGGGTACTCTCGTTCTTCTCTCTGTCTCTCTCTGCGTTCCGGCGTTCGTCAAAATTCAACAGCAATTTGAATGTAGTAAATTGCTTACATGCTTTGTTTATAGACTTGCATATATATACTTGTATGTACATTCTCAATGATAACAGTATAAAATTCACATCTGAATTTGTATATTAAGTATGAATGACAACCGTATGTATATGGAATATCGTACATCTTCTTAAAGATTAGCTTAGCTGAATACAATTGCTATTGAGTAGACTGTGGAACCAATAACAATATTTGACACTGGTCATAAAATACATGCATTTTGTGAGAACAAGGTTTTAAGTGAAGGTAATGGTTGTTCAGCGGGCTGTGGAACCAATAAAGTATGGGATTCGCTCCTTTCACAGTGGGAGGATGGGGGCCATGATTTTGTGGAATGTCATTAGTTCCACAGCCCGTTAAACAGTTATTTCATTCAGCTAATCCGAATTCATTTTGTGGCTAGTGTTGGGCATTATCATTGGTTTTACAATCATTCTTTTTTTTTTTATTGGAAAGAGCAGGGTGTTCAATTCTAGCCTGGTTTGACTCGCAAATTTCTTTAAGCCCAGCTCAAGCCCAGAAATTTGCAGCCCGACCTAAATGTAATGTTTCAGGTCAGGCCTGAAATGAACTAGCAATAATCAAGAAACAATGAACTCGGATAGATGCTGTAGATGTCGTAGAAAGGCAACAGGGAGCTGTTGCAAGAAACAATGAACTAGCAACTATCAAGAAAACAAAATTAAGAATTAATAAAATGATTTAATGAAACAGACACTCTGACAAAGAGAGAGAGATACCTATCATTTCGTTCCCTAAGCTTGGTAAGAAATTTCTCGTTATCGTCCTCAACAGCCTTGAGGATGCTATCCATGAGCAGCTTCTTGTCGTCGACACCAAGTTTGGTAATTTTCACCTCATTTCGAACAACCCTTCCACTATCTAGGACCTGCGTCAGCATTCCCCTCCTCAAACGGTCGTATGTGGGGAGCCTCTCCATAGCCAGCCCATTTCAACCCCCATGCCTCCCACTCAGATTAAAAACATCCGGCGGAGAGGGTTGCTTTGTTTGTGTGGTGTTTACTTGGGTGGTATATGTTGTAAGATTATCACAAAGCGGTAAACATTGAGACCTAACTCCTCTACAAATCAAAACCAATGCTTAAGCACTGCCAGAGAAGTAAAAAAAATCCTTCCGGTTAATCTAGCCCACTCAAATAGAGTGACCCTCTTTTTGTAGTTTTTTGACTCTTATTCAACTCTCCTTTGAAAAGAACGGAACGTCGCTATACAGATTAAGACGATATTTCAGACGATGTTCTACTCTGCAATGTTTTTTCTTGGGCTTCTCTTCTTAGAGAAGGATTGCAGAGAGAGATTTTGAAGAAAAAAAATTTTCGCCGGCGTGCCAAAGATTACTGCACTTTAGTCTTTAGAGAGAGAAAAGAAGGTTCGATCAGTCAACGACGGAGCAAATCTGGAGTCCAGCATATTTGAAACTAACAGCCTATGGAATTTATTTGAAACTAACGAAAAATTATTTTTAATGGCGTATGGATTTTATTTTTTTATCATATATGCTGAACACATTCACCCTTCATACCTTCTCTCTCTTTTTCGTCTCTTCTTCCCCCTCCCCTCTCCTCTCACCGCCCCTTCGCCTTTGCAGCTTCCATCCCTCGTTGATTCAATTTTCTGGTTCTTCTCTCTCCACCGGTATGTTATTGTATTCAGGCCACTGATTCAAGTTTCTCTCTCACATTTCTTCTCTCCCCATTGATACATTACTGTACTCGGCCACACAGGAATCCTCCTCGCCACTGCAACCCTCACCGCTACTGTACTCCAACATCATTGAGGACCAGCTGGGCCAACTTCTTTACCACCTCGAATGGAACAATAGCACTTCCTTCTACTACACCTCGGACTCTTCCAAGATGTGCAAGACTAAGCATTTCGAAGTGGGGATCCCTAAACCCAATTGACTAGATGGTACAAACCACCTCGGCCACCAATACGTCGATGGGTTCCTCTGCAATGCTTGGGAGAAGGTTGATTTCATTTGATAGTATTAGGTCGTTGTCACCAAAAGGGTTGTTCATTGACAGGGTGGTTCTCTGCACGAAGATCCGTTCATGTTATGACTTCCGAAGGAGGGAGTAGTACTCGAGGATGAAAAATGGCAAGCAAGCAAAGAAATGGGGGGCGATGTACATTGTTTTTGAGTTGGTCACCTTTTAGAATTAACAAGGTACTCCACCTTGTACAGTTGTACATTGCATGAGTCCTGGGGTTCTGATCTAACGGTGGGTTCCTGGAAAATGGGTCCTTTAAAGGTGAGAGGGAAGAAATGGAGGGGCGGTGAATTTCATACTGGAGAGAGGGAAGAAGAAGCGCAATTAGAGCGGGTACAACTGGGAGAGGGAGAAATGAAAGAGGTAGACAACGAGAAACGAAAGTGGAAGTAGCGGGTTTACAAAATTTAAATTGTTTTTGAGTCCACACCGCCGTTAGCATAGTTTCAAATTGAGTGGGCGAATATGACGTGTACAAAATGTATTGGATGAGACAGAAAACTTTCTGTCCCTAGGAGACATACGATCCGAGCTTTCCCGCAACAGCTGAAATGAGACTTCAGAACTGAATTCCAACGGAGAGAATCCGAGCTTTTCCGGCGACGTATTCCACTTATCAGCACCAACGGGGAGAATTGTGCTCTTCAAAAGATTAGAGCAGTGAAAGCGAGATGGGTATTTACGTCTTTTTATGTTCTGTTTGATGGCCCCTTAACAACATGTAGACCTGTTCATGGGCCGGGTAGCCCGACGGCCCGGCTCGGCCCGCACCCCGGCCGGGCTTGGTCATATAATTAGGCCCGCGGGCCTGACCTCGGGCTTAACACAGTAAGCCCGACTGTGTTTCGGGCCGGGCTCGGGATTTGTCAAAAAAGCC
>NW_010729079.1:2764071-2793841 GCF_000365185.1 Nelumbo nucifera
GGGCTTTTTATGAGGGCTGGGCTCGGGCCCAAATTGTAGGCCCGATGGTCGGGCCGGGCTCGGGCTCGGGCCTTAAAAAAATTTGTTAATACACAGTAAAAGCCCAGCCTGGCCCGACCCATAAACAGGTCTAACAGCAGGGACTCTGGATTGTCACATTTCGAAAGTTTAAGAATTAGATTATCATATTTTAAAGTTCGGGGGCTAAATTGTCACTCGAGCCAAAGTTCAGGATACCGTACTTTATATATAGTATTTTATATCTAATAGTTTATAAAAGTTGAACCCGCATACTCCAATTTGAATTAGATCATATCCATTGGATATCTAGTGGGTTCAAATCGAATTTAGATAGATTACAATTAGATATTAAATAGTATAAATGAATTATACTAGAAGTGATCAAAACATTATATATTATTAATAGAAAGAGCTAGAAATCACTTTAATATTATATTTTATAGACAAAATGAATTGAAAATTACTCGCATAAAACTTGAACCTTTGACAATTTAGTGAAAATACAAGTTGAGACCAACTTCAATGATAGATATAATATAATTTTTAAGTATATATGAGCATATATATTTAACTTGAATCCAACCTGATTATAGTGGATCGGATAGACATAGATCCATATTTCATCCAATTATAAATGCATTGAATAATACCATTGGCGCAAGGTTTAAAGTATCGGAAACGCTATGCATATTGGAAAGGAAAATTTAAGAAATGTATAGGGATACGCCTTGGATACGCATGGATACAGATGAAAAATTAAGATACGCATGAAAACGCATGGAAATGCTATAAATACTCCAATAAATCATAAATAAACATCAATATCACTAAATATAAGACATAAATGGGCTATTTATGTATAAAAATAACATGTTTTAGTGAGTTTCATGAAAAAAAAAATTATAATCAATATACGAAAACAAAAACATACTATTTAATAAAGTACTCAATTCAGTTCCAATGTATTTGTTTGTTTTATTCTAAAAATTAAATTAAAATTAAGAAAAGTAAATATGTAATAGTAAAATTGAATGGATTTATGGACATAATAGATAAAGTAATTATTTTGCATGTTTCATTCTAATTTTCTAAAAACTGAATAGTTATTTATTTTTATTCAAATAATTATTTTGCTTCTAATTTTCTAAAAATTAAATTAAAATTAGGAAAAGTAAATATGTAATAGAAAAATTGAATGGGTTTATGGACATAATAGATCAAGTAATTATTTTGCATGTTTCATTCTAATTTTCTAAAAACTAAATAATTATTTATTTTTATTCAAATAATTATTTTTCATGTTTTATTCTAAAATTTAAATAAAAATTAAGAAAAGTAAATATGTAGCAAAAAAATGAATAAATTTGATTTATGGACATGGTAAATCAGCCATAGATCTACAACATACTCAGCCTATAAGGTTAAATTACATAAAATTAAAGAACTTATAAATATTTTTTATTCCTAAATTTTAAAATATATATAAAAAATCAATTGACCTATGGACATGGTAGATCATCCTTAGATCTACAACATACTCAGCCTATAGGGTTAGATCATATAAAAACAAAGAAATTATATATATATATATATATATATATATATATATATTATTCCGAAAATAAAAAAAATAAATTACTTAGAAAAAAATTAAATTGATCTATGGACATGGTAGATCATCATCCATAGATCTACAACATACTCAGCCTATAGGGTTAGATCACATAAAATTAAAGAAATTATATATATTTTATTTATTCCAAAAATAAAAAATAAAAAAATCAATTATTTAGAAAAAAATTAAATTGATCAATGGACATTGTAGATCATCCATAAATCTACAAAATAATCAATTTCTAGAGGTAGATCAAATGAAAACCTAAAAATTTCATTTTTTTTCAGATTTTTTATTATTCTAAAATTTATTCAAATATTTACAAAGATTTACATATAGCAGCAAAATTAGTGGGATTTTTTGCACAAGAATAGCAAATCAATATACATAAAGATGTTTTCAAGTATCAAAACTAAAAAAAAGCCCAAAAACATTGGATGAAAATGTAAAAAATTTTGAAAAAATATCCTATTTTCGCTACATTTTAAACAACCTTGAAAAAGTTGTTGAATATTTCAATTTTATAGGTGTTTTGATGGGTTTTTTCTAGATTTGATTCTCTAGGAATGTAAAGAAAGTTTCTAGAGGGTTTGGGAAAGAAAGATGGTTTATGAGATGGGTTTAGAAGCCCTATTTAGAAGGCTATTCTAATTGTAACAGTGAATTCATCGTGTATTGGCCGAAACATACTGAAACAGGACAATACTAACCTGATGCGAAGTTGATACTGTTTAGGCACGGCGAAAAGAGACGGTACTTTCGATTTAGGCATCATCCACTCTGGCGGAAAGTCTAACGGCCTTGATTCAGCAATTCGCTTTGGGGGATAAAATCTCGTCTTTTCTCTGTGCTTTAATTTCTTGGATCACGTTAGAGTTTACGTTTTAATAAATGTCTATGAATATTTCTTGTTTCATCAACAAAAGCCCAGACTGCATCTGTAGCCTCTCTTTTTTTATTAGGAAGTTCTATTGAAGCATATATTTATCCAAGCCTCATTTCAGTTATATTGAGTTCACTACAAGAATCCCGTTCTGTAATTCCATTCTATTTATGTTCTATAGTAAGTTGTACTGTATTGGTTCTAAATAGCATGGGCATGAAATACGATATAGGATCCATGATGATCATAAGAGTTTGACAAAGATTTTAATATTGTTGATTTCTAACAAGGCACAATCCTCTTTTTTTTTTAATCTTTTTGCATAATCTTTTACAGACGTACATTGGGAATATATCCTTATTAATTTATAGAAAGATATTCTTAATGCAAGACTGTAAGGGACTATATAAACAACCTAAACACAGTCTTGCAGGGCCAAAACCAACTTCTTATTTTTTTCGGGCATAGGACCAGTGGTGTAAGATAAGGTCACACTAGCGGAGTTGAAGTCAATGGGAGGCTTGGGAATTGGGAGCCATCCGAGTTGGAACCTGGAAGCTTGAATTGCAAACTCTATATTTGACATTTTATTTATATATGTCGTGCTGTATAAGTAAGAATAAGATAAATCCAGGGTTCTCAAATGCAATTTTTTTATGTTTAGTGGATGATAGGTAAATTTGGTCTCTTTGTGCTAATTTTTTAGAAGACAGAAGCACACTTAAAGCAAAGGTTCAAAATATCTGGCCATATTGTACGTTACTTATCCATATTGGCGAATACCCCCTAATTAAGCATGGTTAGAAGAGGTTTTTCAATTGTAACTCAGCCGATTCATGGCCCCCCACTCTCTGCACAGTCTTGCTTCATTATGTCAATCGCCGTCATCGTAGATTTTTCCCGTAACTAGTGGTGTAAAATCGGGCGCCGGTATGATCATGTGGGCTATGTTTGGTTTGGGTTTTTGGTCTGCGGGTCGGGTTGGTATAGCATGATCAAGCAGGCGGTGCTGCCCATGGCCCCTATGCTGGTATGGCCCAGCCCGGTACGGTTCATGGTATGACCCAGCATAACCCATATATATTATTCAGGGTAAATTTCTTAAACTATCTTTATGGTTTAACTATTTGATTAAGTGTACTCTTACTGTTTCAAAATTAACTGACGCTATCCTTATTGTTTATAAGTGCCGTTAAATACGAATGGAAAGTTTGAAATGTCCCTTAACTGCGGGTCGGGTCGGTACTCTAAGTTCAACATCCTAGATTACTCTGGAAAGCAACTCAATCTCACACAGTTCAGGTTCTTCGAGAAACTAAATCAGTTCCACTCATCATGAGAGTAGAAATGATGAGTGAAGCCGACAATGTTTCAGAGATGAATTGCAATGAGGACAGAGATGACTCCACCTTCAGTCTCCTCCCATCCAAAATTTGTCTCGTATACCCCCAATGGTGACCCCAGCCCAAATCTTTCCCTCAACCCCAGAAGAAGACAGCAAGTAATGAGATGAGCTTCAACATCACAACTCTAGTGTTGATTAATTGTTGGAAATGAGATTCAACCATGTTACAGTGATAACATCATCTCTCTGCAACATCACCAACTCCTGTATCAACGTCTTTCTCCGAGTTCATCCACAGACATAAAGGCCTCATCCCCTGTTGTGATCAAAATTAAAGGAGATGAAACAGGTTGGCAGGGGAGAGAGAACGAAGGGGAAGAAAAAGGGGAGAGAGAGAGAAAGACAGAGATGGAGGGGTCTGCTGCTAGTGGCGGTGATGAAGCAGGGGATAGAGAATAAGGGGAAGAAGAAGGAGAGAGAGAGAGGGGTTGGACCGGCGTCTTTTGAGATCTAGTTCATTTTTCTCATCATTTTTGGTTTTCAAGTAATAGCAATAGTCGATGTTTGAAGCAAGGGGGCTGGGCTCGCCAACTACATCTTCAATCTCCGACGTGTCGACTAATGCAAGGGGGCTAGACTCGCCAGCTGCATCCTCAATTTCTGGTTCATTAGCTTACAGAACAACTTAATCACCGGCTGTATCCTTAATCTCTGGTTCATCAGCTTACAGAACAACTTCCTCAATTGTTGACTACATCCTCAATCTCCGACGCATCTATTGAAGCATGAGGCCTAGGCTCATTGGCTGCATCCTGCATCCTCAATCTCTAGTCCATTAGTTTACAGAACAAATCTCTCAACCGCCAACTGCATCCTAAACCTCCAACACGGGAAGAAGACAATTTTGCTTGCAAAATGGGTTGCGGCTCCAACACTGTTTCAGAGATTAATTGAATAAGGTCTCAGCAGTGAGTGATGGAGTTTGTTTCGTTCAGCTTTGATTGGGTAGAGTGCATAAGCCGGTGGGCATTTACCCATGTTATCCAGGAAGAAGTTGTGTCTGCCAAATCACGGTTCCACTGCTCCAGTAGTGTTTCAGTTGTCATTGTCCTCAAGAGGAAGGGGATGGGGGTAATATTGGGTTTTAAAAAATTTTAAATGTCATATGGTGTTACTGTGTACCGGTTTTAACGGATGTTAATGGTAAGGATAGAGTTAGTCAATTGTCAAAAACAATAAGGGTATACTTAGTCAATTAGATAAACCATAAGGGTACTTTAAATAATGTACCCTATTATTTATACATATATATTATATATTTATATAAATTATAATTATATGATAATATATAGTATATAATATATTAATAAAATAAATAATTGTTTTCAATTTTATTATATTAATTTATTTAATTATTGTATATATAAGCAATTGCATACATCAAAATTCATATAAAATTAAATTTTTAAGTTTTTTTTTCAAATTTGTTAAATAAATAGCTTTGGCCCAGTCCACGGCCTGCTCTGATCCAAGACTCGATTCATGGACTTGCCCGGCCCACGACATGGCACGGGCCCACATGAACCACACTTTACACAGGCCACCTGCGGGCCGTGTCATGCTGGCCCAGCACAGCCCAATTTACACCTCTACCCGTAACCAACTTCGATAAATTGGTATGACATTAATTGAAAAGCCACCATAAAAAAATGTGTAAATTGAACAGCTTGCGCTGTCGACAGAGCTCTTAATGATAATTCACAAGCAACGTATCCAACACCAAAACCGTTCCGTTACAGAATACTCTACCTATGTGATGTTAGTTCACTAACAACAATGTATCTAACACCAAAACTGTTATAACGACACAGCCCTGTTGATAACTCTGAATCGGTCATGCCCACAAACTTTTTTTTCTAATCTTTGAAATTGGATTAATTTGAATGCAATCAGCTGCCTGTGGAACCAATGATAACATTCTTCACCGGTTATAAAAGTACATAAGGCGAACAACCATTTAACTTCTTACTGTGTATCTGTGTCCCATATATTTTATCACTGGTTAGGGGCATTATCATTGTCTGTTACATAGTCGTTACTTCAGCTAACCCATAATTCAAAAGACATTATGGCCATATATTGGAAACAACTTCTGTGAATAACAAGAGAGATAATCTCAATGCATATTTATTGGCTGTATTTGATTTAAAAGAAAAAGATAGGAGAAGAGAGGGAAAGGTAGGGAAATAGGAAACAGGAAACCTGTACCAAATACACTTATAGGGGGGATTCTTTTTTCGGATTTTGAGAGGGGGAAAGTTGGTCAATAGGATTTTAGTTTCCATTGACCAAGAATCCCATGTTCATTTTTTAGATTAATGTGGGGACCAGGGAAAGTTTATTTTCCTAGGTATACCCATCTCATAGGTGAGTAAATAACTTCCCATCTAAGAGGAAAGTTGCCAACACTTGAATGGGACAAAAATGCCCCTTTTAATAATGGATTTTTAAGACTAAAATGGTCATTACTTTATTTACCTGAGAAATAAAAGAACATGGACAAATGCACTTACCCGAATAAGCGTTTCCCAAGAAAAACTTACCCTGACATCTTAGGGTAAGGATGTGGGAATTGGGAAGAGATTGTAAGTAGGAGATCGAGTTGCTGGTTGATATCCCAACCTGTCGAAGGTGAGCCAAGCAAAGTTTTATCCTAATTTATCCTACGGCTACTAAACATTATGCTTTAAGACTAGTGCTGTTAATGGACTCTTGAAGTCTGATAATGATTTTGCATATGATCCAATTTAAATCCAAATATATGTATGTAGCTAGCTATATAGGCTTTATAAGTAATTATATGAATTTTAATTAATAAGTTGAATATTTTATATTTATATACATTTATTATATTTGTATAAGTTTAAAAAGTAAATACTTTTTCTTCATTTTAGATATATTTATTATAGGGAAAATTTTACTTTAGTATCCGAACTTTCAAATATGTCACTGCAGTGCCTAAACTTTTAAAAAGTGTCAAATTGGTCCCTGTTGTTAATCGACTATCAATTATCTATTGAAAATGTCAAAACTACCATTCAAAAGAAGACACTGTTCATTGTCTTCTACCTTGAGACTGAACCGGTTAATTATCTTTAAAGAAAAAGAGAAAAAAACATGAAATATGATAGAAGGAAACAATAATTGAAAGCAAAGAAATAACTAGACAAGAATATGTTTCAGATCTAAAGGTAGAAGACAATGACTTCATTAGTCTAGAATCTCAAATACATCAACCGGTTTAGTCTCGAGGTAGAAGACAATGAACAGTGTCTTCTTTTGAGCGGTAGTTTTGACATTTTCAACAGATAACTACCGATCAATTAATGGCAGGGACCAATTTGACATGAAAATTTAGGTACTACAATGACACGTTTGTAAGTTCGGGTACTAACTTGACACTACCCCCGAAGTTCTGGGTAATAAAGTAAAATTTTCCCTTTATTATATTTGGGCTTACATTAAATCCAAAACCGATTCAAAATTCGATCTGACCTTGATATATTGGATTTCAGATTGGCTTAGTGCTTAACAGTTTATTAATTGGATCAAATTAGGACGCAGTTAGGTCTAATCCAAAATCATTCAATTACAGCCATATATCTAGGGGATATAGGGTCCATATCAGTGCCACATCTGCATTTCAAGTAAAACACAAATAAAACACGTTTGGTTAGACCATTTTACAATGGCCTAGGGCTGTCGATGGACTGGATATTGGTCCAAATGGACCCAATCGAATATGAATTGACTAGGTCCAATCCAATGAATACTTTGGACCATTCTAGACTAGTCTAATTCAATGTTTATACCATCCAATCTATTTTAATTGGTTTTATTTTAGATTGGGTCCAACCCAAAGCTGGTCCATTGACACCCATACTCTTATCCTCTGCCAATGGACAGGATATTGGTTCAATTTGATCCAATCCAATATAAATCTATTATAGATGGACCAGGTCCAGTCTAATCCAATCCAAATAAGTACATTAGACCAATAAATCTAGACTGATCCAATTCAAAATATATTATTGATCCATCCAATCCATTCAAATTGATTTTCATTAGGATGGGATTCATGCCAAACCCGATATTGGCTTCAGTCGGTACAAGGCTCATTGAAACAGCCTTTACAACCTTGTATTAAAAATACCTCCATACCTATAAACTTTATTTTATAGAGAGATATTCTCATTAAGATGGAATTCACTGACTGAAGCGAAGTTAACCAAACCCGGTCCAATTAATCCAATAACCAGCTTAAACTTCACATGGATATTTTCTCCAACAACTATTGGAACTATTGCATTTCAAATGATGTGATGCTTATGAAACAGATTCATCACAATCGTGTGTCTATTTCATCCTAGACGGCATGCCCCACACCTCACCATGATACCAGACACCCACTAAAATTCCCTTCTTCCAAATCTACCTAAAACGTACTATTTACTATTGGAGCTACGAATTTGGATTATTAATATTATTTTTTTTGAGAGGCTGGATTATTATTCAAGTATATGCTGGTGCAAAGTCTTACTTTAACCTTTTAGCCATTTGGAAAGTTCTGTGCAGCTTTAGACAACCCGCCCTATGACGATGGAGTCGAATCGATTGACCAACAGTACTCTCACCTTCCATGCTTCCATGGTGTGTGAGTGGACGTGGCTGTCTGCCGTTTCTCTGCTTTCAGATTCCAATTTGCCAACTTGTCCAAATTAATTTATAAGTCTGACAGTCCATCTCTCTCTCTCAATAAATGAATGATGCAGCTCCTTATCTTTATTTATTTATTTATTTTTTATAAAGGTGAGCTCTGAACTCTCTAATTGAATGAACTTGACGTAGACAAAGATAAGAGTGGAAAAAAAAATGAAGGTCAAAAGAAAGGAAGCAATTGGTATCTAACTCCGGCAGCTGGGCTCAGGAAAGTAGAAAACGACTGCACCATTTTGTCCATTTCTATTTGTGAGTTGTGACCGGCCCCCTTTTACCTCTAATTTCAGCCCTAGCCACAAGCTTGTTTTTTGTTTATGCGTGTAGTATTTTGTTTCTTAAAAAATTCCTGAAACCAGTGAAATGGTCTCGATACCTAGCTATAGCTAAGCTAACAAGAGTGAGAGAATGGGACACGAAGGAAGCTGCCTTTTAGCTTTTGTTTCGCACTTTTACTAGCAACAACTTGTTGAGGTTCGTTGCATGCTTTCTTGCTTTTCATGTTTCTAAACGTGATTCGTTGGGCAAGTGGGAGAGTTTTGAGTGGAATCAGGCCCTCTTCTTTCTCTTTCAGCCCCCCAATTAATTCTTAGATATCCAGTTAGAATGAAAATCGTATACTTTGATTTTTGAAGATCAAACTTCATCAAGTCAGAGCCACAGACTATGTAACAAGACAAAACTAATTATTGAGCAATAATTTGTCTCTCTCTCTCTCTCTTCAATTGAACAAGGCCCAAAATGGCCCACCTCCCCAGTTCGGATCAGACGTATAATGAGCACTTGAGAATTTTTTTTTGACACCTGTTCCTTAAAATAATCTCGGCCTACCTTAAAAAAAAATTAAAACCCACTTTTAATTAGACCTAGCAATTGGGTTGAATATGTTGGGTTTGGGTTGGGTCAAGACACTTTGGGCTGATTTTGGGTCAAGTTGGCAAATGCTAGACCCTAACAATAATTGAAGATTTAAGAAATAAAGAAAAATACAGAAAAATGTCAAAATTATAGGAATTGGCATTAGAACTCTAAAAATAAAATTAAAAACTTAGGACATTCAACAATTCAAAGAGTAAATACTAAATAATAAAGATTAAATAATGGAAACTTATAACAATACATAAATAGTCTCAATTAGACCTAACAATCGGGTTGGCAGGTTAACCCATTACCCAACCTAACCTATTTTTTTTTTTTTTTTCAGTTTGGGTCGAGTTAGGTCATCCTCACACTCAGGTAGCTAAATATGAGACCCTAACCTTGTTTTTTTGGGTTGGGTCGGGTTTGTAGCATGGTTTTTAAAACCGACCTAGAGATCGAACCGATCAAGGGTCCGATTATCGGGTCGAACGGTTTGACCATTCGAACCAAACACTCGACCCATTCTGACAAAAAAAAAATTAAAATATAAAATGGCCGAAATGGTTCGAACGGTTAACTGCCCGGTTCAACGGTTCATTGACCAAAATCAACGGTTTTAGGGGAAAATCAGGTTTTGGGGAAAATGGAACCGGTTTCCCAATTTTTCCAATCCAACCGTACGGTCTGGTCCGGTTTTAAAAACCATGGTTTGCAGGTTGGGTCAACTTTTTGCCAGGTCTATTTATCTTGTGCCTACTAGATCCGGTCCCCTACCTCCCCCGCTGGTGGTGTTCTATTGGGCGTTAGGACTTGAGCTGCCCATATATAGAAACCGAACCAGCCCCCCACAATGTCTCACACCACATCCCCGCCGTGTATTGGGAACATCTACTGATGATGACATCATCAATATTGGTATTATCATCGGAAGATGTTCCGAATTCATGGCGGGATGTGCTGTGGAATGTGGAACGTTGTGGGGGGCTGATTTGAAATCATATATATAATATTTGAAAAATAAATATTCACTTTTCATTAATATTTTATGATATTTTCTGTATTTAGTACATTTTTATATAACTTAAAATAAATACTCTCTCTTCTCCACTATCGGAATCTGTCTATACATGAGCTCTAACTCTTAGTCTTACCATTGCCACTAAAGAAACGGAACATATATAATTGCATGTTAGCCAGCTAGCAAGTTGCAACTTATCCAGTGAATATTGGTGATTGCTCAAAGAACCAATACCATGACCACTGTTTTGGTTAGTCTCGTTTTGCGGATCATTTCAAGAACAGATGCAAAATTTAAAGTTTGGGCTGTTAAACAAGCTGTCATCGGGCAAAGAGTGGCTTTATAAACAGAACCCACAAGCATCACAAACAACCTCTCTCTCTCTCTCTCTCTAGCTAGATCTCATGACGTTCATGTCATCGTAGTAGATATTATTTTTTATAATTTTCTAAGGGATTCAGATCAAACGAGAATCTTGGGTGTCATGGTATTCCAAACCAGGCGGCTAATTTCGTGATGTCCTTCCCTAATCCCAAGTCTTCCGTGGGGCGGTGGCGCGGCCTCTCTTCAAAGTTTGCAAGCATGCATCACTCATCTCATTTTAATAACTATTGATCACTTGATTTACAATCCAAAGTTCCGTTATTGAAGCAAATTTTGTTAAGAGCAAAAGCATCTCATTAAATTCTTTTCTTTTGACTCAGGAGGGGGAGACAGGTTCCTGTCTCTTGTTTATCTTTTATCTTTAATTTCATCAAATACGTGTTATCTGTGTGATTGCAAGCATCACTCATCTCCCACAATAAATTAATGAAGTAGTAAACAAAGTCTAGTAAGTTTAGTCAAACAATTAAGTGAAGACAAAAAAATATAGTTTAAACATGTAAGACAAGAAACTAAAAGGAAACGAATCAGTAAAGTTATCTACTACTATTAGGCTGCACTTGAAATTCCTTACTTTTAAGCAGTTATCACTTTTTTTGCTGTTAAAACCTCAATTTTCATAATGGCATTTTAACTTCAGAAAGGTTCTTAATATAAGTAATGCCAAATGCAGCGTTAGTCTAACTAAGTTCAATTATATTTTCCTGACAAAATTTTTATGCAATGGTATTGGAAAATTTGATTTCAAATTCAAGATTCGAATTAGATTCATTTACCCCCCTTGTATTGATGATCCTGGTTTGATATTAATTTAAACTCACACCATATTCAAACACAAGAGCCAAAGTGTATACAGGGAAATACGAGACAGTAGCTTAATGTAATGGCCCTTTCAATTTCATTAGACGAAATGGGTACTAGCTATAGGCCTACAGCTAAGTCTTCATCTCGCCAATTGTTTTGTTTGAATTCAGCAGATTGAGAGCCCCCGGCAATACTGTGTTAACTAACAGTTACCATTAAAGAAGCCAGGGGGTGAGCACATGCAAAAGGAAGAAAGCTAAAGAAAGAAGAAGCTTCGGAAATTCGGATTGGAATCCCAGCGGCAAATTTGCATGTGATATTGTAAAGATGAAAAAAAGAAAGCAAAAGAAGAGGAGAAATTAATATAAATGAAATAATTAAGAATTGAGCTTATAGGCGTTGAATAAATGAATTGTCCTGTCTTATGCGTGCAAACAAACAAGTGGAGTGAGGCTTCAAGGTCAATCAAACTTTATTAACCTCCTCTTTATTGTTTGCCAGCAACCGATCGACCAAGAAATTAAATCTAACCCCCGGTTGAGCTATATATTCACTCTCTGATAATTACGCTTTTTCTGGATGCTCCGATGCCGATGCGTCCAAGTTTTGGTGAAGCTTCGAATCCATACTGTGTCAACCTTTCATTTTCTTTTTTTACTTACATATTTTGGCAAGTGGAAACTCGACAGATGAACACAACTCATAAATCCCTTCTTTAATTTACTTACCTACTTATCAAATTAATTAACAATGGTTCCTTATTCTTTAACAAAAACTAATTAATCAATATTAATAAAAAAAGACACAGGCTGACCACTCCAACGCCCATGCCTTCCAAGTTTCAACATTCTCCCATTTCTCTCACCTACTAGTTGTTCGTTTGACTTATTCTCATAATAATTAAATTAAATTAAATTAAAATGATCACACAGGCCACAGCAATTGCAATTTGCAACATCTACACCGATTATATTTATGTTTATATACCACCCATCATCAACTGTATTAGATTTGCTGGATTTAGAGGATTGGATGACTCGTTAAAACGCAGCTTACAGCGTTCTTCTCAGTTCTCGCCTCTCAGTGGACTCTCAATATTAGCTATTGTTTGTTCTTTTCCTCTTGATGCATTAGGGCATTTTCTTTGCCACGTGGCAAGGTGCTGCCAGTTGATAAATAATCTGGATTTTTCATGAGAATCATCCATCCTTGCCAAGTGTCTCTTAGCCTCCCGGCTCCAACCAACCCCAAAGCAAAATTCCCGCTTCTTGTTCACCGTGGAGATCACCCCAACAGATCGCCAATACCAATCCAACAAAAATAAAATACATAGAATTCTTACATATTATTATTGTTATATATTTACATATAAAAGATAGATAAGATAACCGAATTAATCTGCTTACCGAACAACTAACCGGATTAATCAAATTTTAAGGAAAAAATGATTGAAATTAATCAGATCGAACAAATAAAACGCCAGATTACTACTTACTACCTGTTGAATTGAAATCTCTTGGCTAGTCAACAAATTCCTACAATAAACAAACAGTCATATTTCGAAAATCAGAGACCGCTCGAAAACCAACCAAAGAAACAGTGAAACAGTACTCTAAACACCATCTAGTTGTGATCAGTTGCTCTTTTTTAAGTTTTTCAGAATTTCCATCTCACCGTGTCTGAAGAGGACAATGAGCTCCTGAGATTGGAAATTAGAACCTGCCACACTTTAGTTTCTCCGTCTAGACTTCCGCTACAAACTGAAATGGAACCAGACGAGACGCTGTCCGACAAAGCTACTAACGACTTCACCGGCCTCTCGTGGCCTTCCAATACAGTCAAGCAACAAAACCTACTATCCCTTCCCCGTCGCCAAATCCTCACTGTTCGGTCCGACGACCCGCTCACCAGGAAATCTGAAATGTTGACCAAACAAAGTATCGCACCCGTGTGCCCTCTCAAAGCCCCAGTAACGGCCATATGGTGAGCGCTGTCTTCCCTCTCCCACACCAAGATTGAACGATCACAGGCTCCCGAAAACAGAACCGATGCATCAGAGGTTAAAGCCAGCGCGTTAACGGCCGATTTGTGCTTCTCTAACGTGGCTATCAACGTGTGTCGTCTCTCTCCTGACGTTCTTCCCCATACCCTAATGCGTCTGTCCGCTCCGGCCGTGTAAACGGTTCCGTCGACAGAAACAGCAACGGCGTTTATGGCATCTTCGTGCGCTTTCACGGACTCCAAGCAACGGAGATCCGACGCCCGCCATACTTTCAAGCACTTGTCCCAGGAAACGGAGTAGATTAAACCATTTCTGACGGCGAGGCCAGAGACAGCGTCAGCGTGTTCAATCCATAGCCGTTTCTTGTGACGTCTGACGCGGACGTAGTTCTTCGGTAGAACGAAACGGCGGACACGGTCCTTGACGGTGGGAAGCGTCGCCACGTGCTGATGTCGTTTGGTCGGGGTTAGCTGCCAGACTCGGATCTTAGAGTCCTGGTGAGCGGTGAAGGCCTTCCCTTCCGAAAAAGCGAGAGACTTAACGGAACCCGAGGAAGAATTGCCGTTGAATGCATCGATGTGCGCGTAGTTTGTTAGACTGTAGACGTTGATTTCACTGCCCGAGGCGACATAGAGTAGGTCACCGGAGACGGCGAGGCAACCAATACAGGTATTGGGTTTGAGTGAGGAGACGCAGAGGTGGGAGACGGAGACTTGTAGGGATTCCGGGGAGATTTTCTGTAGGGAAGGGACGGAAGGAAGTGTGAGGAGGGAGAGATTGCTCTGTAGAGTACTGCAGCTGGTGTCCTGTGATTGTGAAGCTGTTGAGCTGCTGGGGATTTCGGAGAGGCTGCAGCATGGATCAGAAAGCAAGAGTTTTGGAGACGATGACTGTATATGCTCATTGGAAAGCGGAATGGTCGCTTCGGTGGCGGTGGAAGAACGAGGAAGGGCCGAGATTGTACCTATCCAGGATATCACCTTCATGCCGGCGGGATGAGAGAAAGAGATCGAGGAGCAGGACTGTACGCAATGATATCAGAAAGAGAGGGATTGTTTATGTATGAAACTGGAATAGAGATTATTGGAATGGACAGAGAAGAAAAGCCACGTGGCAAAGAGAAAGAAGGAGAGATAAGAAAATGACTTGGGTCCGAGGTTGAGGACGAGAGGGAGCATGGCAAGATTCTTCTCGTTAGAGTTACTCAACGCAGCCAATAATCACAGTCCTGGGCTTATAGCTCTGCCAGAGTAAAAAACAAAAAATCGATAAAAATGAAGCAAAATATAAAATGAATTGAAAATAAACAGAGTTTACATAGATTATACAAGCACGTATATTCAGATATTATTATAATAGTTAAGATGTGGATCAGGTCCAACCATATATGAAGGAAGCAGAGTTGAATTGTCCTTATCGGATCATATCGGATTCCGGAGGAACATGTACAAAGTTGCAGCGCTAGCGATAAGAGAAGTGGAATTGGAACGAATTAAATGCAGAGGAAGGAAGAAGGATGAGTGATTTGAGTGTTAGATGTTTGATACAAAGATGCACGAGTATGAAAAGGAGATGCATGTGCATTTTCCATGGCTACATTATATATAACAAGGTCAAATCATATAGTGTACGGCCCTGGATACATGTGTCGGTGAGGAAGACTTTCCCTGGCTGTCTCGTATCATTCTTGAAAGCCGATTGCCGAGAGTCAGAGAGAGCCCTGTAAAATATTTAGGCTCCGTTTGTTTGGATACAAATGTTGAATCGAGATATTTATGTATCTCCATTTATATTTGTAAGTGTTTGTTTGATATGTAAAATAGTAATGATTATTAGATGAAAAATATATTTTTTGACATTTTTTGTGTTTTGAGAAGAAAGCATTACTATACTTATTTTTTGAATTCAATTTTGTGTTATTTTGATAATTAATTTTTTTGATTAAAATTAAGGCATTGGAGCATAAAATAGTTGAAGCATTTAATGATAGACTCACACTTTGCACCCAATTCAAACAAACAAGGCGAGTGCAAGAACAACATTCAAAATGTGAATCGTATTGCATTCATAAACCCAAAAAAAAAAAAAACGATAAATATGCAATTTGCACAACACTCCCACATGATTTACACCTCACATCTCATGCATGGCGGGTCCCAGATTTATGATGGGTACAGGTTTTATGATGGGATGTGAAGTGTCGGATCAAACAATGTATACAACGTTTTTAGTTTTTTATTTTTAGAATTAAAAAAAATAATTAATTAACTATATTTCATTATTTGATCACAATGATTGAATATATTATAATTCTATGGATGATCAATCATATCCATAAAGAAATTGAAATTTCTTATTTAATAACTATTTTTTGAATAGATTATATAATGTTTATTTATTTTTATACTTTTTGGAAATGAATAATAAATAATTATTAATTATATTTTCACATTGAAGTTGTGCCAATGCATGTTTTATGGTTGGATAGGAAAGTTGGGTTTTTCCTATCCCATAAAACATTAAAACTTAAGAATTATAGTTAAGCATAGGATTTTTAATGAAATTATAATTAGCTACAATATATTTCTTCATAAACCATTAAAATATATTAATTTAATGTATATACACCTCATTGAGGTCACATATTTAGTGTTGTTGATGTATTTTTATGATTTATTAAAGTATTTATAATGTTTCCAAGCATATCTATGCATATCTTAGTTTTTCTCTGATACGCATGCATATATACAAGGCATATTCCGATACATCTCTTAAAATTGCATTTCCGATACAAATGACGTTTCCGATACTTTGAACCTTGATTGTTGGTATTCGTTTCTCAACTGCAGTTCACAAACACACAAACATGCAAGCCAAAATAAAATTATTTAATTATCCTTTATGTTTCAACCTCCTAAAATACCCTTTAGATTTTGGAAGTTTAGTTTTCGGTATTTTGAGGCTGTTAAGTTAAGGTGGATCGGAAAGGACAAAAAACTATTTTACTCATTGAATTTAGAAATTAAGTTTTAGGTTCCGATTTATTGAAAAAACGCTTCTACATCAGTGTTATATAAGTGTTGGTGTTTATTGTGCATGAAACCAATGCTTGTTTTAATATTTATTAAATAAATACTAAAAAACATAAATGCTTGGAGTTATGTGCATGTGGTATTTAGGGAAATGTCAATTTTATGTTTTCTCCAATTTTCTTGAAATGAAATTCTTATGTGGCATACTTTATTAGGTGTTAATATGAGGTTAAAAATAAGAAATGTTTAAAGTATTGCCCATGTAAACAACAAAATCAAGAAACATATAAAGTAGAGTTTTTCAAATAAACTTTTAAAGCAATAAATAACCCATCTATAAACACCCATAGAACTAAACACCTACATAGTAGAGACACATATTAAAGTGAAAAGCACTTTCCTATTTCCCATTTCAAATAAAATCCTTTTTCAAAAGAAAAGTTCACTGAAATAAATTCAATTATTAGAGCTGTAACGTGGGTTGTGTTACTCGTACGATATGTATCGTGTTGGGCACAATCTGATCAATGTAGCAACTGGATCGTATACTAGGCTTGGATTTTGAGGCCTATGAATCAACGTGGTACAACATCATACACACACACATAGCACACACACACACACACACACATATATATATATATATATATATATATATATATATATATATATATATATATATTACATATATAATGTTATTGTATTTTTTTCAATTTCTTGTTTATCTTGTTAATTTATTTTAACTTTTTAACTTTTTTAAAATAAAAAAAAACATGCCACCCACAGACCGACCTAGGTTCATGTCACAAGCCATGATGGGTTTCCCTTTTGAGTAGGGGTGGCCACGAGCCGAGTTTCTCATGAGCTATTTGAACTCGGCTTAACTTGGTTTAAACCAAGCTTCGAGCCGAACTCGAGCATGATATATAGGCTCATTTGCTAATCGAGCCAAGCTCGAGCCCAGTGAAGCTTGGCTCATGAGCCTAGTATAATAAATAAATATTTATACATATACATATAAACATATATAATAAATAATTTTTATTTTATATAATAATATTTTTATTTTTTATGCATAATAGTAAATAATTTTTATAATTCTTATTTTTTGTATATAAAATAAAAAATTTTTTATATGTATATTTTTTGTTTTTATACGTATAATAATAAATAATTTTTATAATTCTTAATTTTTTGTATGTAAAATAAAAAAATATTTTTTATATTTTTAAAATTGGCTTGTAGTTGAGCTCGAGCTGAACCGAGTTCAAACTTGCGAGCTTTGAATTGAGTCGAGCTTGAATTCAAGTTTCTAGCTCGAATAGAGTTCAAGCTCAAACCTAATACAGTTTTAGCGAGCCGAGCTTGAATAGTGAAGAATTCAGCTCGGCTTGGCTCGAATCCACCCCTACTTTTGAGTGGTTTTGGGATAGTTAGGCACAACCTAGCATGACCCACATTACACCTCTTCCGTGACCTCGGTTATAGTGAAATCATTTGTTACTATAATATCCGATGAATGTATGAATGTATGACATGATCAAGTTGCTGCACATCAGCTTCTTTTAGACGTTATGCTCATGGAATTATACTAATCTGAATTATTCGAAAATAAAAATAAGGTTTACAATTGTTAAAGATGCTTTAAGAGCTAATTCTTCACATCAAATGACTCACCAGTAATTTTCAAAAAAAAAAAAAAAAAGACTCACTAGTATTTGAAATAAGATTTTCATTTTATGAAATGCTATAAAGCAAAGGTATCAACATGTTAAAGGATTAAGAGCTGTTTGAATGAGTCATACATGAAGCTACCCAAGTACTACAAAACTTTATTGACCAACAATCTGGCCTCAATTGCCAAGATAGATGTAGAACTCCCTGAAAGACGGTCAATTGCCACATTTAAAGGGGTCTTCATAAGTTTAGCTGCAATGAGAGGGTATTTTTGTAAGGATGCAAAAAATTGTTGGCTTATATGGATGATATATGAAGACAAAAAAAAAAAAAATAGAGGGGCAGAGGATGCTCATCTTGTTGATTGTTGGTCTCAAAGGAAATAATAGAGTATTTCCAATAATATATTACATTGTAGTGTTTAAAGTAAAAGAATCTAAGTGATGTACATTACCATGTATGATTTGATGAACAATGTCCTAAGGGGTTTGACTATGTTACCAAAAAAGTATACATCCAATCAAAGCTCTTTCAGTACCATATCTTTCTAATATCATAGATTTTCTATTTGAATAGACGATTCAATATCATATTTGAATTGTCGACCAATAATTCTATCCAACATGAATTATGAATATAAATGTAGGTAGGTGAGGGTGTTAAGGTTTAGACCACATGTGTTTCATATGTGGATGATGTGACGAAAATGAATGTACAATCATATACTTATTGTGTCTGGAATATAAATGGCCTTCCATGTGCTCATATGCTTTGGCTTTTATCAGATACATCAGAAGTAAGATTTCAGATTACTATCATAAAACATTCCACCATGATACATACTTAAAATTCTATAGCCATGGGTTCCATGCAATTCCTGTGGAGAAATATTAACCAACATCAAGGTTAACCCATTACAATCCTCCAAAACTCAAGAAACCTAGTAGACCACTAGTTAATTACAACCCATGGCCAATGTGGGAGTAAGCTAGAAAGTTCATTGTGCTAAATGTAATGGGTTTGGACATTATAAGAGGTCCTGTAAAAGTCCTCTTCTAGCCAAGATGGAATCAGCTCCAATCTCTCCTGCATGGGTAATTCTTATCCTATTATCATATGGGATTCTATTATTACCTCATAGTGTTTTGTTTGTTGCATATGTGTTCTTGCATTTTTAGATATCAAATATATGCAGGTTAGCCTTTGGCTTGGTTGTTATAAATGGGCATTAGTTGTGTTATATATGGGTATCCTGCATTAGTTGTGAACTATATGCATGCTAGCTAGTTTTTGTTTGTTATATACGGATATCCTCACATGGCTTATTTTGAACATTTGAGCTAGCCTCTTTGACCAAGTTAACCCATGCATATCATCTTGTATCTTTTGGCTACTTGTTTTTAATTTTTTTGAAACTGGTTCAGAGGGATCGATTTAAGGTTCATTTACCCCTTAAATTAGACCAAACCCCAAAACTCCTTCTATAAGGATGTATCGAGAAATGCCCAACCGATACACTTCGATATGTTGCGTTTTTTTATCCTTTCCATGTAGTGTTATGTATCTATATGTTTGATTAGTATTAATTGCGGTACCAATTTATGAGCAAGTTAATTAGTGATTAATCGTCATAAGTCATAATTAATTAGGGTACCAATATTACAGAGCTAATTAGGTGTTTCTGTGATGGACCCACAGAACACTGCTGAATAAATCTCTATCATGCTAGTTGCCACCTTCCCATGTAGGGTTGCAAATGTTTCAAATCAAATTTGATATGAGATTATTTATATGTGATCTTTATTTGAATCTGATGGATTTCATCACCCAAGTTCAACTGTGATTTGGTAAAAGTAAAGTAAAGTAATATCTGTATCTAATCTGACTCCATCCGAGTAGAACTAGCGTTTAACAAAAGGTTCATTTAATAAGCAAAATGTGTACAACTGTCCCAATTAATACACACTACATATCCATGATGTAAACATTTTTAATAGCATCTAAAATCCTTTGAGATAGTTTGGCTATCTGATCTAAGGTAATCTTTCCAACTTGCACTGTTGATACAATATGTTTTAAACCTTTGTTGACTAGTAGAAGTTATTCCTTTCACAACCCCTCTATTTACTTATTTATTTTTTCTGATTTCTAGCTTCACGTCTTGAAACGGGTATCCACACCAACAAGTTGCAACCATCTTGTTCCTACAACATAAATTAAGGAATATGTTTGAAAACCATATCCCTTACCGATGCTTTCCTTAAACCCAAAACCACTGTCATATGTGCTAACCTGTTTAGGGGAAAATACTCTACAAACACCTTTTCCATATGGGCACAATTCATCTGATCCTATGGCCACATGAAGTAATTCAATCTTTTGGGCTTGTCATACTACAAGAAAAAAGAGAAAAGTTATCATCTTTTTACTGTTATTGATAAAATTGCAACCAATGTTCTCGTCTTTTTCCATATAAGCATTCAACCATATACACTCGCCCATCCTAGCTACGCCCCGGTGGACTGACCTCCCACTCAGGCATTTTGTTGAATAAGTGTTGGGTGTTGCACCAACCAGAACCACCATGCATGTTGGTCAGTAAGTGTTGTACCTCCCAAGGAAGAATCCGTCACGGTTCTTAAAATCGGTGAAGTGCGGGGAGTCTTGAGTACTTCATGGAGTGAGCCAAAATTTTTTCCTCTGCGAGAAGCAACAAGTGTGCGTACAATGCAAAAGATGACTGAAAACTATATATATCTCCGACTATAACACCAAACCCTTCCCTTCCTTGTACTTATTTCTTGAAGATATTTGCAGTAGCGTCGCGTCTCGTCTTTATCTACTGAAAGCTCAGTCAATAAATATCTTCCTACAGGTTAATTAAAGAAGAAAACCATATAATAATAGCTTTATTATTTTTTGGGGGGATAAGAATGTAAGATAATAATAGCTTATTAAATGCGAGCAGATTAACGGTCAAGTGTGTTCAATAAAATAGCAGGAAACCGAGCAAATAGATGGTAGGAGTGTAGGACTTGCCGACTTGGTCCCCACCCCACCGGCCCAACCCACTACCCACATCGTTTGGAGCAAAAATGTTTAAAATCGAGGAGAACCCTTTGATTTTAACGAATAACGATCATAATTTAATATTTTTTAGCCAATAGAAAATACAGGTTCTTTATTAGTTAAACCAGAGCCCGAGGTTTGTCCATTTCTATTGATTTCTCACGAGTTCTCTCATATTTTCGGTAGCGTTGAGAAACGACACGTGTTTCTTCTTGACAAGACGGGCAAGCAAAAATAAAAGAATTAGAAGCGGTTTCCTTCACTCTATACCTTCCTAAAATCACTTTCACAGGAAAGAAATATAAAAGGAAAAAAGTATATAACAGTAGGATGCATTAAAAATGAAGTTGATCAGAAATAAAAACAAGAAAGTGTGTGTGGTGAATGGTGATGATGGGGTGGTACTTGGGATGAAGTAGTTCATCATCATGTACTTTTTTCTCTATAGCAAACGAGATTCCTCTGCAGTGGTTGATGGTTAAATAACCGGTACAAGTTAAGAATTACTCAAGGAAGATCAAGTTGTGCTTTTTAACTTTTAAGCCGGTGGAGGTGGTTGAGTCATGAGATATGAGTGGGTCATCTACGTCTGGTTCTCAAATCAAGGTTAAGGAGCCAGCAGGTCTCGGATTTGAGTAGAATAGTGGGGTTTCAGAATATGGCTTATATATTGGTTGTTTAACTTTTTGACAACTTCACATGTTGGTTGGGAATTGGGATGCCTTTGTGCTTTTAGGTTACCAAAAAATTAAGTACTCATCTTACTTGCTTCCATCACCATGATGTCCCTTGGCCCTGCCCTTACTATGTAATCACTGCTCATCACCTTGTTCATACATCATATATGTGGGCATTTTACAACAACCCCCCTCCCCAACCATAACAAGGAATCTATTAATTCATTAGGCCAGATTTGCTGGAATCTATTTGCTCTGTTTTCTTTTCTTTTCTTTTCTTTTCTTTTTTTTTTTTGTGTTTATCCATCTGAGCAGTTTGAGCTGCATCAACTCTAACTTTTTGGTAATCTGATTGGCTCTGTACAAACTGCTATGAGAAGTGAGAACCCTTAGCGACTTGCAATGATCTGGGTTTCACACTAATTACTGAATATGCAATACCAACCAGGTTTAATGTTTTGCTGGTCAAGCCAAGGCAGTCTCTCTTTCAGTGGACCAGATCACACTGCTAAGGTACTCGGGTCTAACCTGGACCAAGGCTGTACATCACGTCATCACCAATAGCCAATTGGGAGTTCTGGAGCGGGTTCTTGCTTTCCATAATTAAATAAGAAAAACAAAAAGGAAAAAGATTACAAGGGAGTTGTGCCCTTTCATCATTAAGCCCAAATATATTCTCCAGGCCCATGTGGGTTTACATCTCTCCCTGAGTTCCATTAAAACGTAGATATCCCCGGTCATTCTGTTTCCTTTCCAAATGGAATTTGTACATAAAATAAATCCTTTATTAACAAAACACACACACACAAGGGTGTCAATGGACCGCCTGTTCAGTCTAAAATCAATCTGGATGGATTGGATGGACCAATAAGGCATGTTGGATTGAACCTGGTCCGTCCGTAGTAAATTTATATTGGATTGGATTGGATTAAGCCAATATGTGGTCCATTGATATAAAATAAAAATATAGGTATCAATGGACCAGGTTAGGGTTGAAATCAATCTAAATTAAAATGAATTTGAACAGATTGAACGGTCCAGACTTTGAATTGAACTGATTCAAAATAGTCCAAAATATTCATTAGATTGGATTGGATATGATTCATTTGTAATGGACTCACATTGGACTGGATCGAATTGGACCAAATCCAGTCCAATTGACACCCCATCACACACACAACTCATAAATGTAATATTCAATGTTGGGTAAAAAAAGCAACATTTGATTAGAAGAACCAAGTGGGCCGTTCCCTACTTGAGCCTCACACCTTAATTGATTAATAGGACAGAAAAAGGAAACATGTTCTTGTGTTTTTTTTTTTTTGTTCAAAATGTCTCTGTGCTGGTTTGATGGTTTGATATCACGCTTTACAAAGCCTATGGTACGTGAGCATAGAGTGCTGATGAAATGGATATTAGTTTACCATCCTTTTTGTCACCCTTAAGTGGGCTTATGCCTAGCCTAGCCCAGCCCATGTTGATAAGGTATATTTTTGGACTACAAGCCTACTCTCAACTCTGTGTTCCTACTTCCTACCAAGCTATAGTCTGAAATTCTCATTCCTTGGCCAGAGACTAGCTATATTCACACGGCATATTACGAGGAAGTCACATTAGTTTCCTATCCATTGCCTGGTTTTGGTTGAAGAATCCTTACCTCAACCCCCAAACCTACAAAACCCATTATTTACAGCCAATTGCTACCTATGTGCCATGCATAACTGAAACTTGGAAGGAGTACATTAGAACCGACAGTACAACCCACGTGCCCACCACCACCATGCACCATCTGGCTTTGGACACCCTACACGTAACCAGCATGCACAACCCATACAATCCACGTGCCCACCACCCCAGTTGAACCATCATGAACTCACAACACATTATCTTACTAAATCTAGTAACCTTGGTACCATCAACCTCCTAACAGGAAAGAAAAGGCGTGGAAGACAAAAAAGCTACCACTTGGACCTTGAGAAGAAGACCATCATCATAGCCAAGAATGGACAAGCAGTGGGCTTCTTCACCAGACACGTCATCAACCCCAACAACTTCCTCCTCTCACAGAATCCTCCCACACAACCAACCCCAACACCTGAACCTATCATGCACATTGAACCCAACCTGTTTTTCACACCATGCCCACTGCTTAACCCAATACCAGATCTTCATATGGGTATGGAAGTAGCATTGTGTCTAATGCTACTTCCACTGCGTTTGAATTGATTTCAAGACAACAACCCAAGGCACAACTCACAACTTTCCACTGCGTTTTCACTCCCAGGTACCCCTCCATCACTCAAATTGTCATCTGGTACGTTACTATATTTACTTATTGTTGCTTCATTTTTTCTTTTTTTCTCTTTCCCATAAATTTACCCTTTACCTATCTCAAAATGAAAATAATCTCCTAGAATATCAGGGGAGCAAATGACCCCAAAAAATTCAGAGAATTTCACAAACTCTGTAAGATAGAAAAACCAGACATTCTATTCATCTATGAGACGAATCTATCTCCTTCCAAAAGCGCAAGGCTTGCCCAAAAACTGGGTTTTAACAAACATTGCGACTTCGAAGTTGAGGGCCTTTCAGGAGGTTTATATTGTGTTTGGGTTTCTACCATTGACTTACAAGTTATCCAAAAACACAAACACTTGTTACTCCTCCAAGTTAATAACCTCCCATCGCACCAACCCTAGCAACTTCTATTGTTTTATGGACACCCCCAGAGGCACCATCACAAATCTCTCTGGCAATATCTCATTCAAACCCAATCATCCACCACACTCCCCTGGCTTCTCATGGGCGATATCAATGACATTTACTTATCCCAAGATCATAAAAGCTTCAGAAACTCAAGAGCCACACTCTTCACCTCTCAAAAAAAACTTCATTATCAACTTTCAACTAATAGAGTTCGACTACATAGGTCCTCCCTTTACATGGACAAATGGTCAACAAGGTCCCTCAAAAATTCTCAAAAGACTTGACAAAGCCCTTGCCACTACTTCATGGTGTGAACTCTTCCTTAACTCTCTTCTCTTCCACTTTCCCATCACATCTTCGGATCATGGTCCTAGTGGTGGCAATTGGGTGGGTTGGGTTGGGTTGGGTTTGGGTTGAGTTTCAACCCACCCATTTAACCCACCACCCGTTAATGACCCAGTTATATAAAATTAAATGGATTGGGTTCAACCCAAACCCGTTTTAATCCAATCCACAAACTCTTTTTTAACTTTAGTCATAGCTTAGTGGTAAAATATAATTGGATTACATGCATATGTTACTTTTATACAAGTAGCAAAGTCATTTAATTATGTTTGGGTTTCGGATTTGATGAACCACACTGGTTCAAACCAGTCATACCAACTTTAACTATCTAATTGGATTGTCTTCGAGGTAATCACATCACGTTCAAAAGTGGTTGAACCGTTTAGATCTGGTTCAGTTCAGTCGGACTAGACCCTGCCCAAACCGGTTCGGGTCCAGTCAGACAAAATCCGATCGGATCCGTACCGGTTCAGTCTGGTCGGTCCAGACCCGATTGGGTTGGTTCAATCCAGTCGAAACAGACTGGACCGGTTCAGTCAATGGTGGATTGACTTGGGTCCACTCATATTAAGTTTGTGCACGGGTTTGGGGCCGAACCAATTTGCTTGAAGCGGGTCAAAAGAAGTAAATAGAATCGGGCCAAATTTTGGTCGGGTTGACGAATATGATCCAAGCTGGATGATCCAAACTGGACAAAGCAAGCAGGGCGGTTTAGGGTCCGAACCCCACCCAGTCTGACCTATTTCGGATTCGGGTCGACCTGAATCAGCTTGTACCGGGTCGAGCCAGGATATGTGAATAAATGGTTGGACCGGACAACCCAAATTGGGCAAAGCAAGTGGTATCGAACCATCCTGTCCGCGGTCTCTTTCGGATTCGGGTCGACCCAAATCGATATATGTTGGATCGGGTCAGAACGCATTGAACTTGTCCGAACTTGGGTCAAATTGATTTGGATTTATGTTGGGTGAAGTGTTTTTATTCAAGACAAAACTGAATTTAGTCAATAATTAATAGAAAATTAATACATTAATTATAAATTATTTAATTCAAATGAAGAAAATAAAAAAAGCTAAAGAATTAATAATAATGTTTGTAATGGTTAATCCAACGGTTATCCACAATCCAATCCAACCCAATCCATTTAAATGGGCGAGTTGGGTGACAGGTTGATCACACAACCCGCCAAATAAATGGACGAATTAGATATTGGGTGGGTTCAGCGGGTTGGGTGAAAAATTGCCATCCCTACATGGTCCCATCAAATTGCACACTAATCATAATCACACTCCTCCACCCAGCCATCCTCACTTTCATTTTCTTCCTTTCTAGACCGAACTCCCAGATTGTAACAACATAATCACAACTTCATGGGAACAAAATATAAGGGGTAGTCCATCTCACCAGGTTATTTCCAAGTTAAAGAATTGTAAGAGCTCTCTTAAAAAATGGAACAATGATTGTTTTGGGAAGATTCAGACTCACATTAAGAACCTCTCACAACAAATCGCCACCCAACAACTGAACATCTCCCCTAGTGTCAACCTTAAACATCTAACCCAGCAATATCATTACTGGCTTCTTAAGGAAGAACAACTATGGAGTTAAAATCTCATGAACTTTGGTTATGAGATGGAGACAGAAACACCAAGTTCTTACACCACATATCAAACCACAAGAACCACAAAAATAGCATTGAATGGACAAAAAAGTTGATGGTTTGTGGACTTTTGATAAGGAGAAAATTGCCCAAATGTTCATAAACTCAATCAAAGATATAGGGGATAACACGAAACTATTCCAGAGCGGAATGTTAAACAACATCAATCTGTCATCCTTACAAAAAAATCAAATAAACTCGTTTTTATCCTCTCCCACCCTAGAAGAAATCTTTATAATAATCAAACAAATGCATCCACACAAACCTCCTAGACCTGATGGTTTCAGCACACTCAAACATTAACAAATCTTTGAGAACATTCTAATGGAACAATGGTAATCACAACTCATCACACACAATCTCATGGGAGAAGCTCTGTAGACCCAAATCAAAAGGAGGCCTTGGTTTTCGTAACAGCAAATTAATGAACCAAGCAATGTTTGGTAAGCATATTTCGAGACTTATTAAACAAGATCAAAGTTTATGGTGTAAGGTTATCAACGAAAAGTATTTTCCAAACACCACCATTTTCTTAGCAAAGAAAGGGATACGAAATTCATCGTGGTAGCAACAAGCCCACAAGATGATCCCTAATTTCAAGCCCAACTTGATCTGGCTCGTCAAAGATGGCGTCAAAGTTACAACTACTGCTGACCCATGGATCCCCACCATTCCATGTAATATACCTAACACAATCTCGGCCAACCCAACCCCCTTCAAGTTGCAGACTTCCTAAGACCAGATAGATCATGGAACCTCCAACTGCTCCAACTCTTCTTCGATAATCATACCATCTCCCATATTCTACTCATTAAGCCTCAACTACAACTACCCAATGACAAACCCATTTGAAAAAGAAATAAATCTGGCGTGTATTCTGTCAAATCAGCCTATTTCTCACTCCTTACCCAACAACCATCCCCATCCTCCACCCATTTCAATTGGAACCTAATTTGGAAACTTAAAATTCCCTTTTGGTTCCAAGTTTTTGCCTAGAAGCTGCTATGGGATGGACTCCAAACAAAAGAGAAAGCACACAAGCAATCACTTACACGGGATCAAATATGTTGTATCTGTAATCAAGAGATAAACTCCATTTCATCTCCTATTCAAATGTCCATATGCAATGGCTATTTGGTGTACAGCTCAGATTGGATTAAACACAGACATTATGGAGCCAAAGACCATGCCCCAGGTTATTTCAGAATGGATGACAAGGCTCCAAAGGGTGGTGGACAAGGAGCAGGCTCAGATCAGCCTAGCAAAACTTTGTACAATCTCATACTTCATCTGGGAAGCTCGAAACGAAAAAAAAAAAAGAACAAGTTCAACAGACTCGCTTACTGTGCTAAATAAAGCCTAATTGAACTATACCCATTCAAATTTTCAAACCCAGCATCACCTCACACCCAAGCGTCAACGTCTGAACCAGCCATCTCTCTCTTTAGTGATGGCTCTTTTGACCCAATAACAGGTCTTGCAGGATGAGGGTTCATCATCCAATCACCCTCCAAAGTGGGTGTGGCGCCGGGCGCGAATCAGGGGGCGGGCTGCCAGGCGGTGCGTTGCCGGGCAGTGCGTGCGGCGTGTTGCTGGGCTGCTGTGCGGCGCTGTCGGGTGGTGTGTGCTGCTGTGCGGCACGCTGTGCGTGTTATTGCCTATGACTGCGCTGCAGTGCATTGCCGAGTGACGTGTCCATAACAGATTTCTTCTCTGACCATTGAAATTTGCACCACTCACACTACTCAAAACGTTTCCAACCTGAAATGACAATGACACCAACACAACCTAAACAGAGGTCATGACGTGATATTTGATTTTAGGGAAAAGTAGGGAGACACACGATGCAGAATTCTGAATTCCATCCCCCCTACAACTAGCCCTATCCCGCTATAAACCACATTCTGCTCGTGAATTTGACATCAATTCACGGTGAGATGCATTCCCCTGTAATTTGGGCCTAGTAAATTCTGAGCTGGGCTGATTTGTACTTCTCCCTTGATTTTATTGAGAGCGCTCCCTCGACTCGACGACGCTCGACACAGTCACACAGGTGACTAGTATGGAATGGATAAGTTTTATTCTTCAAAATTAAATAAAAAATACATTGACGATGACATGACATGGTGTGCATGCATGCATCCCAGCCCGTAGGACCACCGCCACCCATCTTGTTATGGCGTGCTTGTCGTTTTCTTTTCTGTTTTTCTTTTTTTTTAATATTTTTAAATTCCTCAGAACTACTTTTTCATCCCAAATTCAAATCAAGGGGAAGGGATTCCACGCCATCTTACCCATCTCATCAACTACTCTTCAATCAACGGTTCAACCTTCATAATTTCTCATTACAAGTGATATTAATTTGGTAATTTTTCTTGATTTAAGTCATCATACAACCATTTTTCCGGTGTTCAGTTCATTAAGAACTTCCTTTTAATTCTTTGCTTTTTCTTTTTTTTATCAAACCAAATACAGTATATCATATAGTTATACTTCAAATTAATTATTATAATATAAAGTTCATTTTTTCTTTTTTTCTGAAATATTTACTTTTCGTTGAGATCTAGGCTGAATTGTATAAATGTGATGCTTGACCTTTACAAATTAACAAGGGCGGATCCAAGTATATTGGTGGGAGGGCGGAGTCCTTGGCCCTCCCAAACTTTTTTTACATCATTATTTATATAGTTAGTAAGAGGAGGTAGGGTCGAAAATGTAACAAAGTGGGTCCTTTATTCCCCCAAAACTTAACTAAAATGTCAAGGATCACCCTGCTCTTCCAACTCCAAAAATTAAATATATTTATTTATTTTTCTTTAAAAAATCTATAATAAACCAAACCTTCTCGCCCCATTTCTCTCTAAGTCAAGGACCAACCTGCCCCTCCCGCCAACC
>NW_010729079.1:2793891-2887451 GCF_000365185.1 Nelumbo nucifera
CACACCCCCCACCCACACACAAAAAAAAAATCCTGTCTCCATCACACCACTATTTACAAGCAAAAGAGGCAAATTGGTTAGTTCTAGCATATAAAGGTAACTTTTGGGGTTTAATATCAGTAGAAGTAATATATTTAAAACAATTTTAAAAATAGCTTAACTTTTTAAAAATAATATCAATAAAAGGCAAAAATACTGTTCATCTTCTTCTTCTTGTCTTTTGTTCACCAGAGCTACCGTTTGCTGCCATTCACTACCGCTCGACACTGCCTCCGCCCACTTCCGCCACCTCCTTGGTGGCGGCGGCACTGGTTTTCATTCCTTTGCCCGTCGCCGCCACCACCTTTGTCTCCACTCATCTCCACCAGCGTCGCCGTCGCCACCTCTACCTCTAGCCACCTCCGGCAATGTTGCCAAAGGCGGAGGCGGAGGTGGGCGGAGGTGGTAGCATTGGATAGAGAAACCACCAACGCCACCGTTGCCACCTCTGTCTCCACCCATCTCTAGCAACGTTGTCGAAGGCAGAGGCAGAGGTGGTGGCGTTGGATAGAGAAACCACCAGTGCTGCCACTGCCACCTCTGACTCTAGCCACCTCCGACAACGTTGTCAAAGGCGGAGGCGAAGGTGGCAGCGTTGGACAGAGAAATCACCAGCACCGCCGCCGCCACCTCTACCTCTGGCCACCTCTAGCAACGTTGCTAGAGGTGGAGGGGGCGACGGGTGGCGAACGATGGCTCTGGTGAACAAATGGCAAGAAGAAGAAGATGAATGGTGTTTTTGCTCTCTATTGATATTATTTTTAAAAAGTTAATCTACTTTTGATTTTTTTTTTAAATATATTACTTTTATTGATATTAAACCCCAAAAGTTGTCCTTATATACTATTACGGTATTACCCCATTATTAATTACAACAAAATGTATAGAGGATAAGAACAATATTATCCTTGCAATGTCATTCCAATACAACTTCTCAATCTAGATAATGGGAGTCGTACTATTGGATAACAAGTTGTTCATGCAGCTTGAAAGAACAATCATGTGGGTATTTTTGATTTTGAAGCCACTTCAGAATATATAACATAGCTTCCTATGTATATATCACACATATTGTTTTTATTTTTAATTATTTTGAAAAAGATAATAAAATAATGGATAATTTCTGTTTAACAGAACAAAAACATTTAGATGAAAGACACATTAATTGGGACATGTGTTACACAACTATTAGATGCTCACTCATTGTACTTATCTAATGTGACCCCATTGATGTAGTAGACAAAATAGCACCCAAGGACAATAAAATCGCAACCTCGCTTCATGATCTCCTCTTGGCCTTGCTCTACGGTCACATTGCAACCTCGATCACGATCTCACTCTACGATTTTGTCACATCCTTACTTTGCGATCATGTCGGCGACGTCACAATCTTGCTCCTTGGTTTGCATTGCAACCTTGGTCCATAGATTAACTTCATGGCCTTGCCTCATGGTTATCCCTAAGGCTGAGTTTGGAAGGAATACAAATACAAATACGTAGGGTGTAAAACCTTGTATTTTGTATAGATTTACACTGTGTAAACTCAGCCTAACCTTGTAATCCCATGATCTTGCATCCTTTAGGACTTGAAGACTATAGTAGAATAGGTTCTCACGTGCACACGAGTATTGAAATAATCGTATGGGGACGTGGCAAAGCCTTAATTACTCCAAGTAGCACAAATCGGTTAATTGTATAACAAACCCAAAAGAAAAACTTTTGGGCCCTGTTTAAGAATTTATAAATCAGATGTCTCTTATTCCCCCTTTCTCTTTCCACCTCAAGTGCCAAAGCGAACTTAAATTCTATCTTATTTATATATTTTTGGGATTTATTTGAGTTTTTCCACTTTATTTATATTTCAAATTTTCTGTTATATTTATGTATAATTTGATATATCTCCTAAAATAATTTTTCTTAATATTATATATTTGTATTTTTAATTCTTTGAACCTTGGGCGGTTGGATGCATGGGAAGAGGAATGGAGATGTGGTTGGTAGAAAGAGAAAAATAAAGACAGTAACAGTTCATGTTGTCGGGGATAACAAGTCCTACAGAATTAATAACAGGTGTCTGTTTGAATGAGTGGGCGGATATAGAAGAGAGGAACAGAGTATAGTGGAAAAAGGAGAAGATATATGTGATCCCAGTTCTAGGTAGAGGAACCCACGACACGACAGAGGCCATATCAGCCATCTGTTTGATGTGTCTTATGCTCATTGTTCATCACCTAACATATAAATAAAAGGGATATCATTCTCTATCATAAACCAATCCATGCATCAAGAGCCGTGGTCGAGTCCACTTGATCACCGGAGGACAGTCGGGGCTAATTATATAACATCCTCTCAAGTGTTGGATTGTTTGAGCGTTGAGCTGGAGAGAGACTGCTCAGCTAAGCATATGCAGTCAATAATTCAATTTTGGAAACTTTTTTATTATTTAAAAAAGATACAGTTATGACAAATAATAAACAAAAGAAAAGAAAAAAAAGAAAGAAAGAAAGAAAGCGGAAAAGAATACGAAAGAGCGGAGGGTGGGGGGCCGGAGGGAAGGGAGACAACAAACATGAAGCAAGAAACAGGAAACATGAAACATGAAACATGTGGGCACTCACTTTCTCGAGGGAAATGTCATGGACTTAACCAACATCCTTCCCACGTACGTAAATACGTACGGGCCTATCTATGAAAAATATATAATATATACGTATATGGGGGGACCTCGTAACTCTGGACTTGGCTAATCGACGAATCCAGATCCAGATGTGCGGTGCCCACAACCCAATTCAATTTCTCTAATTAGACCGGCTTCCCCTGTTTGGAACCCTACGCCCTCTCTTAACCGAAAAAAGAGTAAAAGACCCAACCCAACTGAATATAGTATGAGTCATGAATGACTACGCTCCGGCAATGAGTCGTGGTGGTGTAAACTGGTTCCACACACACACAATGACACACACAAAAAAAAAAAAAGAGAAAAAAACGTTGTTTCTGCTTGCTTTCATGTGGTGAGGAGCGAAGACTGAAGAGTAGGAGGAGTAGCATGGCAGCATGTTTCTTTTCCCTTTTCCTATTTGTTGATGTACGTTCGGTTCAACGCATTTTTAGAAAGTACACGAAGCTTCACCCTAAAAGCAAAAAACACATACACACACTTAAAACTTAAAAGACGTTCCCGGATAAAAGTCAAACAGTTCCCATTAGTAGTACCATATACATGACATGATGTATATATTTAACACTCAGGATGGTAATTATATGCTTAATGGACGGTTGGATGATGCTCATAAACCCCATGTGTTGTTTCATAAGTATTCCACTTATGTAGGGTTTTATACCAGCCGAATTGGCTGAGTTAAATTATTATTCATCAAATTGTCTTTTGGTAGCTTCTTATTTTCTGATGATTATTTTATTGTGATCATTTCGCAATAGAACTATTTTATCCACTAAAATATAAACAAATAAGCAATTTGGTTCAGTCAATTCAGCCATAGCAGCAGGATACTAGGATAGGCAAAGGCAAAGGCGTGAGAGGGGGGAGGGGCCCGGCGGAGTTCACTAATGGTGGGGGAAGAGAACCCTACTCAAAATTAAAAAAAAAAAAATCAGGATCAGGGTCACGGCACTTTTTTTTCCAGTTACAACATTTTTTTTTTAATTTTTATTTGGGTAAACAGCTGATATGTTCTATCTGAATGGCTGATGTTATTCAGAGGTTTGAGACGATCTTTACGGTCTACAAAAACCCAGATTCCAGATTAGTGGCTACATTTTTCACACTAAAATTGCCTTTTATTCTCTCCTCTCCACTAATTACTAAGCGACGTCTTTTCCTCGCCAAAATTCGCCCACGTATTTTCTTTGGCTAGAAAATGGCAATAAAAATCATAAGAAAAGAAAAAAGAAAAAAAAAAAACGTTACCAGCAAAAAAGAGACCACACTCATCTTCAATAAAGAAAGAGTGAAGACTGAAGAGTAAAGAGTAAAGGCCGCCTTCTCTCTCCTTTCCACGTACAAGCGCTCTCTTTCTCTCTCTACACTCTGCTCAGAGAAGTAAAGTGTGAACTACAAGGGAGGAGGGACCGCGACCAAAAAAAATAAACAAGATCTCTTCGTTCCCCTTTTTTTAATCGTCTGGACGAGGAAAGGAAGGAATGTTGATCGGCTTCTGATTCAGGGGAAAAAAAAAGAATTCTTCACCATTAGTGAGAGAAATTAAGAGAGTAAGAGGGGAAAAACCAGAGAGAGAGACAGAGAGACAGAGAGACAGAGATGGGTGGAGTTACTTCGTCCATGGCGGCCAAGTTCGCCTTCTTTCCACCCAATCCTCCTTCTTACAAGGTAATCACAGACGAAATTACTGGTCTCTTGATCCTCCATCCTTTCCCTCACCGTGAGAACGTCGACGTCCTCAAATTGCCCACTCGCCGCGGAACCGAGATTATGGCCATCTACGTTCGACACCCTATGGCCACCTCTACTCTTCTCTACTCTCACGGCAACGCCGCTGATCTCGGCCAGATGTATGAGCTTTTCATCGAATTGAGCATCCATTTGCGAGTTAATCTCATGGGGTACAGTTCTCTACTACATTTCCTTCTTTCGTCTCTCGACTTTTTATTTTTAATTTTTTGTTGTTTCCTTTGGTTGTTCGGTTATATGAGGTTTGATCTTTCAAGCAATGCATTTGTTGGAGCGAGTGCATTTTAGTTAAATTCGGGTCAATTGAGCTATACCCAATTTGAGTTTTGTAGGCAAATTTCCCTTTCATTCAAACACAGAGTATAAATAAATGGATGCCTCTATTGGGATCTTCCGACATATGCTGCAAACCGGAAGGGAATGCGTATTTTTCTGATGGATTTTACTGGTCAAAGGAATGCGTATTTTTTTTTCTCAAAAATAAGTGACCGTTTGGGTATCTGAGATTTATTGGCCATGATGTTAAATAGAAAGGGCCCTGAATTCTAGGTGAATTGAACTAATATGTTGTATGGTGTTCCTATTAAATCTAAACCCCCCAGACTAAGAATGTGTGTTAACCCCAACGCTTCAAACTAGAAGATGAATTTTGATTTAGCAAAGGTTAGGTTTGGGAAATACAGAAACCATAATTGGTCTGTTAACTTGCCATCTATCTTATTCTATATTTTTTTTTCATAAATAATCTATCCTATACTATGTTACCAAAGATGTGTTCTTTTGAAGCAAATATTTTGGTGGTGCAGAAGTTCTACTTAAACTCCTTGACAGCTTTAAAAATGACGCATGAATGAGATGGTTTAGAGATATTTGATCATAATAATTTTTGGTGTAGGCTCTCTTGGGCTGGAACCATTCATAACTGGTTCTGTTTTTCTGAATATCTGCAATTTAAAGTTATGAGGGCCCTGAACTGCAAGGAATCAGGGATATGTCACTTCATTTCTTCTTCTTGAGATCTAGGACATGCATATGGACTTTAAGTATCTAATTTAGTATTTAATATATGTCAATGCCATACTATTTATTTTCTATTTATCATTGTTCAATAATCATATATTTCCAAGTTTGGATTTAACTTTTAATACTTCCATTTTTTTTAATAAGAAGAGGCTTTTGTAGGAGTGTAACTTGGGTTGAGAATTTGTTAAATTTTGAATGAGCCTGAACCCTATAGTTTAAATTCCTCAAATCAGGCAGCCGGACATGTACTACTAGCCATTTCTTCTCCTCTTTTTGCTAAGGTTAATTCTCTTGTTGTTATTACATATCCATCTGGTTGACTAAGATAGCCCATCTTATGCTCCTTGCAAGTCTTTTTTTTCTAAGTATATAAATTAGCCTCTTTAAATCTGAGCACAACTCTTCCATCTCATCACTTAAACATGATGAGAAGGGCCTTGTCTCTCTCTCTCTCTCTGGGACAAAGCAATAATTGCATAACCTAAGGTGGGGGAGTAGGTGGACCATCATAAATTGTTGGTGATATTTCCTGAAGTTGAAGCTTTCGCTCCCTACAGTATTGTTGCTAGATGGTGTTGGAACTTAGAACTTAAATGGGTTTGATAATTACTATAATGATGGTTAATGGAAGGTTATATGCTGACTGATGAATGAAGAATCAATAGAATGAGGAAAAGGTTTTGTCTTATTTACTAAGTAAACCTGTACTGCAATTGCCTTTAATCTTCTCTTTTATTTAGTCAACCATCTATATAGTAAAGTTTGCTTGGGTGACAAGAAATAAATAAATAAATAATTTCAAATGTATATGTCTGACCCTTTTTGTTCAGTGTATACAGTTGTAGTTATATAGTTAACTGTAAACTACTGAACTAAAAGGGTCATTACCCAATATGGAGATGGACTGGATATGGACCTAAAAGTTAAAAATGACTTAATGACAACTTAAATCTGATTTTTAAAAGAAATGACAAGATTTTTGAATAATCTAGTTAAGTGCACATGTAACATGGACTAAGGACCCCTGATTTTAGCTCTGTGTACCCTCATAATGACCTAAAATGGGATGTACACATTTCATATCAATACATAAAAGGGGCATATTCACATATTTGCCCTCGCTAATGTTTATATCTATAATACCTGCCTAGTTGGTCGCGTCGGTGATTGGACATTGAATGCCAAAATGCCTTAGTTAGTGGTTGCTTGGTTGTTGTTGAGCCTTTAAGGTAATGCCCTGAAAATACTGGTGCAAACTAGTAAATCCTTTAAAGCTGCGTTTAATGGAGGGGATGAAGAGCCATGCTGAGAAGTAAAGGTACTTTAGAAATTAAAAGAATACCTAAAGTGTATGTGATTGAAGTATTTTAGTCCATTGGAGATCTAGGCCATGTTTGGTTTAGCTCTCATTCTTTCTCATTCTTGCCCAAGATGAAATTCTAAAATGAACAAGAATGGGTAGAATGAGAAAATATTGCTACAAATGAAACACTTTTTTTCCTAAAAAATATCTTTCTTTTTTTTTTTTCAGATTGACAAGTGCTCTTTGTTGCTAATTTTCATTCTTCAAAAAACTTCTGTGCTGGTGATCATATACTGCTGGCTTAGCATAGTTTTCAAGGCGCCAAGGCGAGGCTAGTCGCCTAGGCGATGGATTTTTTTATGTTGAAAACATAGATCCTAGGGTAGTTCCTTAGGTACATAACCATATTTCCTTAATAATTATTCATAATTTTCATAAGAAAAGTATGAAGTTCATATTAAAATATAGAAAATCAACATATTCATGAGAAGAAAAAGAAGGAAAATAAAATTCAAAAAATATAGGGGATGAAACCTTATTTTTGTTATAGGAAAAGAAGAAAAGAAGAAGTAATGGTAGAAGAAGAAGAAGAAGAAGAAGAATATATGGAAGAATAAAATGTGCTGACTGGATAAAACTTTAAGTTCTTCCTTATTGGTTCAGGTTTTGAAGTCTTTGAGGGTTCAATACAGCATTTAGCAATGTTTGTGTTGATTAAACCCTAATAAATAAGAAAATAATAAAATGAAATTAGTATATAAACACATAAAATGATTATTTTAGTTTAATAATGTTTATTTTATAATTATAATCTCAAAAAAGAATGAACAAAAACGTATTTTATAGTAGGAAGTAAAAAACTGCTTGGCGATTAGGCGAGGCGAGCCTCAAAGGGCACCTTGTTGCCTAGGTGTCACCTTGACAACTTTGCAGCTCAGGTCTCCAAAACTGTTGGCATGGATGTTTACTAGCAATTGGCGAATGGTCACTGTCTGTTGGTGTAAATTTCCATGGTAGTCCACCAGTAAACATCTATAGCGACAATTTTGTAGACCAAAGCCAATGGCTTACACCTGCCAGCATAGAGTTTCTTTAAAGAATGAAAATGAGCAACATGGGGCATGATTATTTTTCATGCTGCAGGTTGCCACATTTTTTGCGCTATAAGCTGATTTTTCATTCTAAAAAATAATCATGCTGCAGGTTGTAACCAAACGTTCTAATGTTATTTATTCTTGCCCATTCTTGCTCAAGATGAACAAGAATTAAAAGAATGAGCCCTAGAGCAGCAAACCAAACATTGCCCTAATTATCTATAGAGGATCAGCTGAAACAAAAAGAGAAGTGACAATAGTGCCCCTTTGTATTGTTTTTTGGTCATTATACCCTTTTTATATAATGGTTTGTTGAAATACACCATTTATGTATTTTAGAAATATCCATGCTATAAGGTCTGTTCTAAAAAGTGTTCATGTAGCATTCATTGTCATATTAGATATGTTTTTTGTTTGATAAATAAAAGTGTCAAACATTGAAGATTTTTCTATTAGATATGTATTGTTCTAACATTGGGTATGCTAAGCATGTACAAGATAAGATTCCTTCTCCCAGTTAATTATCTATTCATTTATTGGGTTTATGCTTTGTTGGGAAAAATGAGGATCTTATCAAAGAGACCTGGAAGATGGAAATGTAACTGGTTTGGACATCACTGAGGTTTTTATCTTGATCTGTTTACAAGGAAATCAGTCGGTATGATTTCTCATAAAAAAAAAAAAAGGAAATCAGTCTGTATGCTCTTGAGATTCTACATGCTTATAAAATGTAGATTTTGTATTCATTGAGGTACCCAACACATTAGTATCTGTTCTTCAACATCAGATTTCTAGACATTTAACAACCATAATTGGCATGGTTCCCATCTTACACCAATACAATAACTAAGGCACTTCCTCATGGGAGGGATCCTTCATTAGGTGTTCAACCATAAGAAAGTGAGAAATTTGTTCATCATTATCATCTAAGCCTTACCCCAACCCATATAGGGTCAGCTATATGAGCCCTGTTTTGCCATTCTGTTCATGCATAAAAATAGAAATTTGCTCATACATTTCTATTTTTATGCAGGTATGACTATTCTGGGTATGGGCAGTCATCTGGAAAGGTTAGTTCTGTACTTAATTTTCCTTGATAAAATTCTACTGTTCCCTTGTTGGAAGAAAAATGACAAATGAAAAAAAAAAAGATACCTCATTATGTGAAATATTTGATGAAAAATAACATTATCTGAAAACAACCTCTCAAGTTCATATATTTCATTCTTTGTAGCCAAGTGAGCAGAATACTTATGCAGATATAGAAGCTGCCTACAAATGCCTTGAAGAGAGTTACGGTGCTAAGCAAGAAGATATCATCCTTTATGGCCAATCTGTTGGAAGTGGCCCAACATTGGATCTAGCAGCTCGTTTGCCTCGGTTAAGAGCTGTGGTTCTTCATAGTCCTATACTCTCAGGTTTAAGAGTGATGTACCCTGTGAAGCGCACATATTGGTTTGACATCTATAAGGTTACATTTTTCTTCTCCACGACATATGATATTGACTGCTACTAAATATCTAGCATCCCATGTTTGAACATTGTTTGTAATGGTCCTCTGCAGAACATTGACAAAATTCCGCTGGTTAACTGTCCAGTACTGATCATTCATGTAAGTCCTTATCTGTCCTTTAACTTGATAATTGTAATGATCATCAATCAATACAAAAATGCCCTTTTTCATGTAATATGAAGCTTGCTTGAACTAGCATGAAGTAGTTCTATATGGATACAATGATCCCATTTAATATGCTGGTACTATGCTTTTATGTTTAGATTTTTAAGCTATGCATTGTTTCTCAATGCAGTGTGGTGTTTAAAACACTGCTTTGGGGCGTTTGGGGTTGCACTCACAGTTGTTCACTTATTTGATTATTCCATTGCACCTCAAAAACTGTTTCATTGACAACATTCAAAGACACTCCATGAGGAATTAAAACTGTTGTGGCTTTGGTATTGCAAATATTCTATTTTCCTTCAAACTACTTGTGCATTTATATATTGTAACACCTTTTGCTGTTACTTTAGCCACAGTAATGGGCAAACCTCCTAAAGAGGGGTAAGCCTCCTAAAGAGAGGGTGAATAAGAAGAGGAAGGGGATCTTTTTTTTTGTTTCTTTTTTTTTTGAAAAAGGTTTTATGTTAAGAAGAATGAGGATGCATGACACTAGCTGAAAGGGAAGGTTTGTCCCCGGTCCAAAGTTTCTTTCCCTTTTCTTCCCTTTCCCTTTCTTTTCTTTTTGCCCTTCTCATTCTTTCCCTTCCCTTCCCTTCCCTTCCCTTCCCTTCCCTTCCCTTCCCTTCCCTTTCCTTTCTTTTCTTTTCCTTTTCCTTTTCTTTCTTTCTTTCTTTTCATTTGAGGCATGTATGACGTGCATGAGGCATACACCTCTAGTACACCTCATGTAAAAGGCACATGAGGCATATACCTCAGAGGCATCAACAGCTCAATGCCTATAGCATGCACCTCAGGACGCTTTGGAGGTGCACCTCCAGGCATATGCCTCCCACGCCTTTTAAAACATTCTTACACAAGTCAGCCATGTTTTCACAGTGATCTGTGTAACTTCTCTGTTTGTCTTTTTGTTTTTGTTTCTTGTATTCTTTTGTTTTGACAAGTTCCATATCCAAAAGAAAGATAAATGGACAGGTTTGTATTGCTGCCCTTTTTGTAACTATTGGTGCTAAGAACTGCATCTGATCCAATCTTCTCTTATTTGATACACTGAACAAAATGACCAGTTGTCATCATGCATATTCAGTGGTCACAGAGATGAAAATTATTTCCCAGGAACATCCTTTATGTTTTATATTTTCTCACATTTCTGATTAAAAAGAAACTTCCCATTTTCTATTTTTAAACCACCGAGTAGAAGAAAATAGTTGTGTCAAGAAAAATTAGGTTTTTTGTTCTCTAAGGCCATGAACTTTCAAATTTACAATCTCTTTGTGTAAAATTTATGAAATGTTCTATGCATGAGATTATAAGTTAAATTGTTCTACTCATATTTTTTGTCTGTATATTAATTTCCAAATCTGAGAAAAAACTCAAGTTCTAAATCATTCTTTTTTAACACACCCATGTTACTTTTTCAATTGATATTGTTTTCTAACCAATTCTATATGATTATTTCCTTTATCAGATAGCCCTTGAATAAGAATACACCTATAATGTGGTAATATGCTCACAAAGTTTCAGTATCTTATGGGAATCCTTTGGTTTTGCTTAGGAAGCTTTTCTTCATTTAGCTTCTTTGCTTATTTTGGTATGATATTTATTTATTTCAGTTTCTAGGCACGGGGGCTTCTCCTTATTTCTATGAAGTGAAAATAATTATGCATTCTTTCTGCTGAAGGATTTAAAGCAATTATAAAACCTATGTACATAATTATGCAGGGTACCTCTGATGAAGTGGTCGACTGTTCTCATGGCAAGCAATTATGGGAACTCTGTAAGGAGAAGTATGAGCCACTATGGCTTAAAGGAGGGAACCACTGTGACCTGGAGCTCTATCCAGAGTATATTAGGCATCTCAAAAAGTTTATATCCACAGTTGAGAAAGCACCGTCTCAGAGGAACAGTTCGAGGAGGAGCACTGACAGGTTTGAACAATCCAGACGAAGTACTGATTGCTTTGAGGCTTCAAGGAAGAGCACTGACAGGAGGGAGAAACCAAGGCAGAGCACCGACAGGCATGAGAAACTGAAAAGCCATGACTACAAGTCTAATAATGTTGACAAGTTAGAAAAGTTAAGAATCTCGTTCGATCAAATCGAGAGGTCTCGTAGAAGTGTAGACTGCCATGAGAAGTCTCGTAAGAGCGTTGACCACCAGCTGGAGAGAGCACGGAAGAGCGTTGACCGTTTGGATAGAATAAGGGCTGGGTAAATATTGTTGAACCAATGTAAAATCGATGCATGAATTTGGTGTTGTGGAAAAATTATTTGGGCATTTTTATTTATGGTTTCCCGCTGTGTAGCTTTGTTTGTGGAAGTTCCATAATAACTATGGCATGAAATGAGGAAGGCTTTTCTGTTATTATGGGGTTCAATTTCCTTTGGCTCTTGGTTTTCTTGACTGAAAGGAAAACATACTCCTTAGCACTGCTATTCTAATCTGAGAAGTGTTTTCATGAGGATAACTGTATCATGTTTAGGATGCTACACCAGCCACAGTAATGCCCTTTTCCCCTTCACAACAGGCATCAGTGCCAAAGCTAGCCTTCTAGTCCTTTTGCACAGATTCAACTGTAAGGGGGGAATTACTTGCTTTTTTAGGGAGGGAGTGATAGGGGATCCCATCTACCATGTGCAATCGCAGACAGACTAGACCTGTGTACCTGTATCACTGATATGGAGTGTGAGTTTTGTATGGTTGATAATCAGTGAGATAGGTGGTTTTGTGCAGCAAGATCACTGGATTCTTTTTATGGCACGATCAATTGTTATCCCTCTGGCATTAGGTTTCATATCCATCTCCATCCTTGATGCAACTGTGAAGAACACGTCGCCTGTTTATAGAAAATGTGCAAGGGTGGAAAAAGTCCATTCCTTGTTAAATCGTGGGCATTGGTAAGGAAGGGCTACCCTACCGTCTGCACTCTGCAGCGTTCCTTAATTCAGCTGTTGTTGCATTCTTCTCGCTTCCATTGGAGTTGCAACAGAAACAGATGCCAATGCCATTAACAAGGTAAAGATTTTCACTTCACAAATATGACAAACCAAATCAGAGTCCAATAAAAAGAATACAGCAAAAAAAAAATTCGGTCAAATTGACAAATTACCGCAAAACATCTGGTAGATGCAAATCGTTAGTTACGTGAGCTACGATCTAAACTCACCATATCAAAATCCATGTGTTGGAGGTGGAGCTTGGAGGGGTAAACTCAAGGATACGAGAGTTGGGTACCGTAATCCTTTATTCTCAGCCAGGAACTACTGAACACTGGTATTCAAAGAAAGGCTAATAATGTCAATTTTCTATTCTTCAAGGGCCATTAAATAAACCCATGAATCAGGGTTTCTTGAAAAAGTGAAAATGCCCAAGGAAGCTTGACGCTTGAGTGGGCATTTTCGTCAATGCATCTGTTTGAGTTGAGTACAATGTGCTCTCAGGTTTCTCCTTGCCAAATGCCAATTCGTTTTTCTTCAAGTTCCATCCCGTCTCAGACGTTGACAATTTGACACAGCTGCTAACTGATTTTACTCTGAAACCATCGGATATATTGAAGGAAGAGACCCAAACTCGGTCAACATGTAAGAATTGATTTCTGAAAATTAATATACAACTGTTTGAGTGGATCATTTGATACTTTTCATTCCAGCTTCTGGTTTCTTATTGATCCCGATAAAGGGATAAAACGAGGAATTATAGAGAGTTCCCTTTTGGTTCACATTCAGGTCTCCAGATCAAATCTCTATGGAAGCTATAAAGCACGCTGTGAAGGCTCTTCGGAAGAGGCATTTGCTCGAAGAAGGTGCCCATGCTCCGGCTATCATCGCTCTTTCAAAGCCTTTTGTTTCTCAGGTTTTCTTTTTACTCCGTTTAACACTATTTCTTCTTCCCTTCTTTCCTTTTGTGTCTTTCGAATTTAGATTAGTGGTTTTATTTATAAGGGTTCGAATATTGAGGTGTAAGACTTCGCTTACGTTGTAATCCGAGATTCGTGTCCATGTATCGAGTGAAAAGATGCTACTGTATGCAGCAAGCTAATTGTATAAAGCCTGCTAATCACTAAAGATATTTCAAACTTCTTGTTAAGGGTACATTAGGAAAATATATTTGGCTGCACTTCCTATTGGTTTACACGGATAATCCTTCTTTCTGGTTTTAATTTCTATTATATTCTTTTTTTTATTTTTCTGATTTAGTTAATTTTATATGTACTCTTCTAGGGATCAGAATGGAAAGAGAAAGCTGAAAACCTGGAACTGGAACTTCAGCAATGTTATAAAGCTCAAGCACGACTATCTGAGCAACTCGTTGTGGAAGTGGCAGAATGCAGAACCTTAAAAGCACTGGTTCAACAGAAAGAAGCATTGATCACCGATCTGCAAAGTGGGATTACTCAAACAAGGTTGTACTGGTTCTTAAATTTATAGCAAAACGCAGAAAAAACTTCTTGGATTTTAAGATGGTGTTCAATAATTGGAACTTAGCAATGGTGCAGGGATGAGTGCTCCCGATTAAAGGATATACTGGAAGAAAAGACAAAAGCTCTAAACTTGGCTTTAAGTGAAAACCAGGCTAGAACACAACTGGAGGAGATGACCCTAAAAGCTAAAAAAGCAGAGGCTGAAAACAAGATGTTAATTGATCGCTGGATGCTGCAAAAAATGCAGGATGCTGAACGGCTCAATGAGGTATTACATGTTTTTATCAACAGTTGGAATCTTATAATAGCTTCCAGATCACTTAGTATTTTTTTGATTCTCTTGTTCTATCTCACATTACTAGAATTGGGAAACATCTAATTATGGTTATAAAAATGACAGAAACCTCAGTTCAACAGTTTGTGGTGCATTTAATTGTTCTTTTATATCTATTTTTATTGGTATTTTGTGCAAGGATTTCTTTCAGCAGTTCCAGGTGTTAATACATTACAAAGGTCCCATGTATACTTGATCATTCATTCTCTTAATCATGAAGCTGGCTTGGTCATTATTGTTTCCTTTTTCTTTCCAACTTAAGAATTACTACAAGTGAATTATTTTCTTTAAGATTATCAAATTGTTGGCATGGTTTCACATGATATACATATATTTTTTTGATCAATGCACATATATTCTAGGCTTTCTAGCTTTGTGGTTAGGAAATTTGTGTAGTTGCTGCTGAGCTATATATGAAATTTGTGTTGAATATCCAAACTAAGTATAAATTTTCAAGTGGGATTTTTTCCTGCCAATTTGATGTTTACACGTGCATGGTCATGTGTTTTGTCAACTGTTGAGTAATTTCCTGCAACATCACTTAGGAGTGAGGACCATCATTATAAGGTTATCAGTAAAATCATGGTCTGTGAATTATTTCCAACCTTATATGTTTCATGAGAAGATTTGATTATTTTACTACTATTCTACTTTTCAAAGTATGTAAGAGCTTGACTGCCATTCAAATTCAAAAAGGAGTTTATGAATGAATAACAATAGCCGCATTATCAAAAATGACAATTGGTTTGAGGAAAATCATATTTTTTTCCATCAATCTGGAAAAATATGATGTCATCATGATAGTACTGAAATGATAGAATTCATGAAATCCATGTCAGAAGAGATGCATTATTCTATTCTTCTTTTAACTCGGTTTTCCTTGGAAGAACTTTATCTTTATTGGCCTACCTTGTGCTTTTTGAGTTATTTCTGTTTATATCTTAATATTGATTTCATAACCTATTTATCCTAAAAGAAACTTCTGAAAACCTGTATTTATTACTTATTGAAACACATGTAGGCAAATGCCATATATGAAGACATGATGAATCAACTCAAGGCCAGCGGCATAGAACAACTTGCATGGCAGCAAGTTGGTGGTGTGGTTCGCCGATTTGAAGCAGGTGCTGAGAATTTTGTGGAATCAACCGTTCCCACTGCATGTAAAAACAAACTTAATGCACATGAAGGTGGCTGTGGTTCTATATTGTTTGAGCACAACTCTGATAAATTGATTACTGGGGGCCAGGACCACACAGTAAAAATATGGGATACAAAAACTGGGATATTAAGCCACACTCTTTATGGATGCCTTGGTTCTGTTCTTGATCTCGCAGTTACCCATGATAACAGATCTATTATTGCAGCTAGCAGTTCAAACAACTTGTACATGTGGGATGTGGCATCTGGTCAGGTCCGTCATACTCTCACCGGCCACGTAGATAAAGTATGTGCTGTAGATGTGAGCAAAGTTTCAAGCCGTCATGCAGTTAGTGCAGCTTATGATCTAACTATAAAAGCCTGGGATATACAGAAAGGCTATTGTGTCAATACAATTACCTTCCACAGCAACTGCAATGCTCTTTGTTTTAGGATGGATGGAAAGACTATTTGCTCAGGTCATATTGATGGAAACCTTCGCATATGGGATCTTCAGACAGGGAAGCTTCTTAGTGAAGTTGCTGCACATTCACATGCTATCACATCAATCTGTCTATCCCAAAGTGGAAATATTGTGTTGACTGGTGGGAGGGACAATTTGCATAATCTATTTGACACGAGGTCTCTGGAAGTCTGTGGTACATTAAGAGCAAATGGAAACAGAGTGGCATCCAATTGGAGCCGTTCCTGCATCAGTACAGATGACAATTATGTTGCAGCAGGTTCTGCTGATGGGTCTATTAGCATTTGGTCAAGATTTAGAACAGATATAGTGTGTACTCTGAGGGAACACACTGCTCCCGTGCTATCTTGTTCATGGAGTGAGCTTGGAAAGCCCCTAGCATCTGCTGATAAGAATGGAAGTGTTTGTATATGGACCTAATTGATGTAGTCTACGCTGATTTCCTATTTCATGATCATGGATTAGCATCATATCTGTTTCTCAAATGACCAATACATCTAGCCACTCTCATCATATTTCTGTTTCTCAAATGACCAGCACATCTATCCCGAAGATCTTGATACATCACAATAGTAGTAACTCGCATGTAAATAGAGATACAGTCATGAGCACAGTCATCCTGATCAAGAGGTACGAGATACTCATTCTGACAGTTTTAAGCTTGTTATGATCAGAAAATGTCTGATATTCTAATCATCAGCGCTTATTGGAAAGCCAAAAACATAAGCAATGCTGCTTAGACGTAAGTTCTGATCATGAATGAAATAAGCCTTGGTTCCTAAATTTAAATGATAAATTGAATGTTTTTGGTTCATGGTTGATGCATTATATTTCAATTGGTAGTACTGGTGGCTCGTACCTTCATTTCCCTACTTCTACAGTTTTCTCTGGCTTGTACTTTTACTAGTCCTTTTTCATTGAGTACAGATTTTTCTGCTTAGACGTAAGTTCTGATCATGAATGAAATAAGCCTTGGTTTCTAAATTTAAATGATAAATTGAATGCTTTTGGTTCATGGTCGATGCCTTGTATTTCAATTGTTAGTACTTGTGGCTCGTACCTTCATTTCCCTACTTCTACAGTTTTCTCTGGCTTGTACTTTTATTAGTCCTTTTCATTGAGATCAGAGATTTTTCTGCCTCTTGTAATGTAGGTCATTTAATTATGCAGTATGCACAACATGATTGTAGCTCCAAAATAGAGATGATCAAGTCCAAGTCGACTCATATTATGGGATGGGAGGGCCAATATATCTCTTAAAATTGCCTTTCCGATATGCTTTAGGGTTTTTATACTTTGAACCTTAGATGGCACCAGCACTGAAGACCTAGAAAATCTGTTTTGACCATGTTTTGTGTTAATTTACAATTCCAACCATTTAAATTTCTAATAAGTGGGTTAATTGCAATTTCAAATATAAGAACAATATGGTTATTGGTAAAATAAGATCGTTATATCTATTTGGAATTTTGAACTTGAACTTCAATATTATTAGTCCAATATTACCACAAGTTTAATGCCTCGATTGCTATAAAACAAGTTTGGACGGTTTGATTAAGCTAGGATTTCTCTATTTAAACCAGAATCTCATAGTTTACATTTTGTCTCTAAAATGGCAAGAGCTCACTCTACGTCCCGATACTCGCCTTCCCCCAGCTCTAAGACAATTAAAATTTGCTTAATCATGATTGGTTATTGATGATGTGCAATCCGGTCGGTCCTAGTTGTCGGTCACCTCGCCTTTGACAGAGCTGAAGATGCCTGAAACAAAGAAGAAATTGGAGACTTCTGGGGAGGAACCCGATCGGAACACTCCGAAGCTCAAGTTAGTGCTCTAGAGAAGGCAAGGGAAAATGAGAGACTTCAAGACCAGAAAACACAAAATATCACATACCTCCTTCTTTGGGAGATGGGGGCCTTTTCTAATCACCCTATACACTCACTCCCATACCTCTGCCAGATCGGGCATCATCACCTCCGCCAGATCGGGTGTCATCATCCCAGCCAGTCGCCAGTTCGGGTGTCATAACCTCTGTCAGTTGCTAGTTCGGGTGTCATAACCTCTGCTAGTTGCTAGTTCGGGTGTCATAATCGCCACTGTCCTTGTCAGGGCCGTCTCTGCCACGTCTAAGATGGTGGTGGCAGGTGGCCGTTGGAGGGCGGCTGTCATGTGTCGGACCCCTAATCAGTCAGGCGTGCCACCTCCGTGTACGGGCTTCCTGGGCGTCAGGTACGATTGTTCAGTCAGGCGACTTGGAGCCGAAGTGGTGTGCGAGGTGAAATCTTGAGTTCAGATAGAAGTGTGGCCCGAACTGCCTCGGGGTGGGTCAGCTCGGATTCTTCCTTGGGGAGCTCGGGTCGTGGGTCCTTTTTGAGGGAGGTTGTGGGCCCGCTGCCGTGTCGAGCTGGCGCTTCTGCCAGGTCACTCTCGATTGCTTCCACGTGTCGCGTGGCCAAGGGGTCGGGCCAAATCTCCCTCCATCAGTTACTGCATATTAGAGAAGCGTTGGTTGCTTGGTTTGTGTCAACTATTACAAGAAATAAAAACAAAGCTTAAAGAACCCAAAACTCAAAATCAACAACACTGACTGTACCAGAACCAACTAGACACCACCACCAAGAACGAAGCAACAACCTAGGTAAGCTGAGCACCAGGAATGTTGTCAAGCAAGGTCTTTGCAATCAGCTTCAAAGAGAAAACCGCCAGCGAATGAAGGTCCTAAACCTTCAATAAAGACCACAAAGCCCTTGGAAACTCCCAAACAATGAAGACAGCCCAGCCCAGAAACTTAGATACCTACCAACAAAAACAAAAATAAAAAGACCTAAGCACACTAAAGACCCTCGAAAAAAAAAACAAGAACTTCAATTGAGTGGACTTGGGCCCACATCCACGTCCGCTGTAGAGAAAAGGCCAAGATTAGAGAATGACCCATCTTCGGAATTCATAGGAAAGCTTGAAGAGATAAGAACAGGGAGCAGGCCCTTTTTTTTTTTATAATACGGCCTACATAAACAGAATGGTTGGAATGGCCAACGTCCCACTCCTTAGCCTTATGTTTTTGCTGCTGTGTCAGCGTGATTAGTGGGCCCAAAGGAATTTCCAATAGTAAGTTTATTCAATGGTTCAACATAATAGTTATCTTTCCGTTGAGAAAATTCTGCTTTGTCCTTTGCATTAACAGTCTTGATGCCTGTAGCACCAATTGCAATCAGCTTGTCATTGTTTTAAAAGGAGGAGGATGTGAAAATAGGCACCTATCCTGCTAATCATAATATTCCCGTAGAAATCGAAGAGAGAGCATCTCCAGTGTCCCTGACATCATTCTCAACTTCTCCCATATCATCTATCACCAGTGTAAAGAAACAAATGCCATCTCCAAGGAATCTGCCAACCAAAACTACACCTTCACAGCTTACCATAAGCCTACAGACAATCACTGAAACCGTATCATCCATAAACACCTAGGTGCCATAAGTAGTGCCTCTAGCGGTAACCTCCATATTCATTACTCGTACAATCCAAGAGCTATGTCCAAAATAAAATTCCAAAGAAAATCCACTTAGGTATCCATCTAAAGAATTAACATCAACATTGATCATTGGTATTTTCGGTGGCCAATCTCCTGCAATAAACAGAGCTGTACTTAGTTACTTGCCATGGACGAAAAGTTAGGACAATTCTGCAACCTAGTATGTACACACAAAAAAAGGCAATCATTCATGGCTGTGTAGAAGCCTCATACCAAGATGGGAATCTCCTCCACAATTGATGCAGCACTCACCAAACAAGAAACAAAGCCTGGAAAATCGGGAAAGCTTTCAAAATTCAAAATACGGAGTAGGGAGAGAACAAGAAAGGGAAGGGAAGAGTTAGAAACTCACATTAGAGGCAAGAGTAAAACTCACCCATCCCAGGGCGAGAGAGGATAATTTTGGAGTAATGCATTGCTGAAGCTTTTAGCTGACTAGTGAATAATTAACTGTAGGTTGGACCAGCGATGGATACTTTTTGCTAGTTCAGTATATCTATCACCCCTTTCTGCAACATTAAAATCGAGTAATCATCCTTTCACCCTTATCCCACATTACTATAGAACATGTAAATACGAAAGATATTCCCAATGTACAGTTGTAATGTCCAACTGTGGATAAGATTCCTATGAACAAGCCCGATGCCAGTTCGCCTAAAACTCATGCACGAAGCAGTGTAAAATGTTCATGGCCAAGCCCGATGCCTGGCCTGTGAATTGGTCTAGTAGTCGGTGCATCGGGAACATCCCTCCTACTTGTTGTCATTCACGAGTTCCAACATCGGGAGCATCCATCCCTCGTATACATGTCATTCATGAGTCGGGATTTCCTCCGAAAAAAGACTCTCAACACTGTTCCAACATGTTTTATGTTGTAATGGGATTTGGTCTGCGCCTCACATCAACCTTACATTACATTGTAGTATGATTGGCATGGTTTTTAAAATCGAACCGGTGATCGAATTGATTAGGGCTTCGGTTACTAGTTCGAATGGTCCGATCATTTGACCTGAACGGCCAACCTGTTTGACAAAAAAAAAATAAAAAAATGAAAAATGGTCAAAACCGTTCGAACAGTTAACCGGCCAGACCTACCTAACTCCTAACTCGAGCCCATCCTAATAAATATTGTGTATATATATATATATATATATATATATATATAGGGTAAAAGACTTAAATATATCTTATGTTTTCATAAATTGACTTAAACCTATCTTACGCTTTTTAAAAAGATTTAGGGCCTGTTTGGCATGTATTTTTTAGAAGATATTCTCGTAACTTTGACAGTCAATAGACACATTGTTTGACATAAGATCTGGGCAGTCCGAAGACCATTTGGCAAACGTGCATCTTTCCATGCATCGTTTTGGGTCTTTTTGCATGAGATTAAAACACAGAAGACGTGGGAAGCTTCATTTGGAGCTTCCCGAAATCAGCCCAAAATGGGCTTCCCACATCTTTTCGGTGCCCCGTCTTTTGGTAGCGAGATTTTTGTGTGCCAAACGGGAATAGACTGATTTTCGGTCTTCTTAACTTGTAAACAGCCGAAAGACCACACGAAAAAACGCATCAAACAGAGCCTTAAATATACTTTGTGAGTTAATCCCACATGACTTAAATATACCCTTCATCAATGAAAAGGCATATGTAAAATCATTTAAAATTTTAAAAATCTTATTTTACCCTTCTACGAAGAAAAAAGAAGAAGAAAAATGGCGTTCAAAGAGAGGAGAAAAAAAAAGATAAACAGACCGGTTTAATTAATACAAAAAGTAGGAGAGATGTTTGGAAAAGAGACAGCAGCACAGAAGTGGAAGAAACACTGTAAACTCAGGGGAAAAAAGAAAAGAAAAACGGAGGTTTGGAGAGAGGTGGGTTGGTTCCAATTTCCAAAATGTGTTTGTCAATTGTTATAATTAGTCGTTCCTCTCTCCTTCAACTGACAGAGAAATCATAAAATTTTCATGCATTTCTTTCTTAACTCCACCTGCTGACCTACTGTCTCACTTTTACTTTAAAGAAAATGTTATGGGCCAATTTCAGATGACAATATTAATATGATGAAGATCATAAATTAGATCCAAAGGAGGCAGGACCCGATGATGTTCACCAAAACGTCCTACAGGTAATGTAGTTAATTTTTGAGAAAAAAAAATCAATATACATAGTTAATCGTGAAAAAAGAGGATACCCCATTTTTTGTTAAATATACACGGTCTGATTCTGTGTAGACTATGTAAAGATTCACACCCATAGATATTACGATGTTGATTTTTGTTAAGTCTATTTATCTGTCCAGGCATCAATCCATTTACTCTAGCGGGGGCTGTGCGATGCACAGGATGGGCACCCCTCTTTGTCCCTTGCCCCCCWAAGTTAAGGCACTCTACTCTTATCTCCGCCTGACCCCAGTGGTGGGGCGGGTTCGGGGTAAGTCACCCATTGCCTGTCGGCTGTCGGGGATGGGGAATTCCCAAATTTTCTTCACCTTGAGGCAACCATCTAAAAAATATAATTTATGGATATTTTACAAATAGGACTATGGGAATTTGGGGGTATTTTATGAATTGGATTATGACATTTTGGGGGTATTTTATAGATAAAATTATGTGATCCTAAGATTATAAGAATATGAGGAAAACTTAGAGAAATTTTAAAAATTAATATTAAATATGCAGATATTTTACTAATTTACCATTGGGTTCGAGGAATTACATGCAAACCCCATCCCTAATTTGGGGAAAAAATATTTTCTTTGTCCCCACCTGTCCTAGTTTAAGATTTGAGAAAATTTGCCTCGTTCAGGGCAGGGGCAGGGTAGGGCCCCAGTTTTATAGGAAAAAGTGTTGTTCCTACAATTTTAATAATTTTCTATAACTAATTGACTAACATTAAATTAAATAACAAAAAATTACAATATCTTTATGATAATTTCCAAAACATTATTGAAATTTCTATTGATTAGTAGTAATGTATATTAAATTAATTATTTATAATAGCAATAAATTAATGTAAATTATTTACTATTAATCAAATTAAATGTAATTATAGTAAATTAGTGAAATTATGACAAATTTTAATTAAAATTAAACAATTTGTTATTAATTAATGTAAAACCAAGTATGATCGAAGTCAACCAAGTGGTCTAGATCAGTGTGAATAAACTTAATAATTTTCCTAAATTATTTAATAATTATTTATTGAAATAATAATAGTGGATTGTTATTTAAATAATTATGAAACAATTTCTAATAGATTAATTTCCTAATTTAATTTACCTACTTTTTTAATAATTATTTAGTTGAATAATAATAACAATAATAATAATAATGGATTATTGTTTAAATAGTTTTGGAGAATATTTTTTCATAGATTAATTTCTTAATGTTTTTAATTATTTAAAAAAATAATTATGGATTATTAGTTAAAGGGTTTCCCTAAATTATTTGATAATTGTTAACTATAATTATTGATTTTATAGAAATTAGTAAATTATGCTAAACATTGAAATTTTTAACATTTATTAATAACCAAAAATTATTAAATAATGGATTGTTTATTAATTTTTGGTAGATTATTAAATTATTTAATACTTGTTAAATAATTACTTTTTGGTAGAATATTTTCCAAAAATTTTTTATCATTTTAATAACTAATGGATTATTTAACAATAGATTATTATTTAAGAATAGATTATTTAACAATAATGGAAGATGCCATGAATATATAGGAAACATTGAATTCCCCTTACACCCTTCTCTTTAATTTGCTTGAAATCAAGTTTAGAGGGGAAATAGAGATAGAAGTGAAAGAGAGATAAAACAAATATTGAACTAATAAAGGAGAGAAGTTAGGTTGTTATAGAAAGTGAGAGACTTGAGTTGTGGCCTGTGGTAGAAGAGAGATAACCAAGTGGAAAGGGAGAGGAATGAAGGGAGAGGGTGCTGAAATGGCAAATTGAGAGTGGTGTGAAGGGGGAGAGGAGAGAGAGAGTCAAGGAGACTGTAGGGTTGGGGTAATGGAGCAAGGAGAAGGAAAGTGGCATGGACCGTCTATATAATATATATATACATATATAGTAAACTCGCATAATTATGGATGGCAAAAAGTCTTTTTTCAGCTTAGAGAAGAAAAAAAAAACCATTGATGTGTCTCTTTAACAAATCAACTAATGATGATCTACATGGTTAGACATGATACAAAGTGCAACAAAAGGATCTCGAGGGATTCGTGAGAGAGAAACCTCGAGAAATACATGAGAGAGAAATGACAGAATTAATACCATAAAGGGGTAAAATTGTGTTTTTAGAAAAATTTCACCCACCCATATTCTATTTGCAAATGGATCTTATGGATTGCTAACAGAGGGGAGGATTTTGTCCAATAAGGGAGGTCTTAGTCCATTTTAAAATAAGAAGGGAGGTTTCAATATTTACAAGAAATTTTAAGGGAGGTTTAAGTCTTTTACCCCTAACAAAATTATATAGGCTCAGTTTGGAAAGAGTACAAATACAAATATGTACAGTACAAATCTATACAAAATATAAGGTTTTACGCTCTACATGTTTGTATTTGTACTCCTTCCAAATGGAGCCATAATAGCTTTAAAATATTTATTAAAATACAAAGAAATCGTTATAATAGATTTAATAATATTTTAATTATTAATAATTTTATATTTTTACAAAATTCATCACAAAATTATATACTAACAATATAAACTATGATGTTCCAGATTATTCAATTTAAATGATATTCAAACAATAAAAAATAAACCTTAAAAAATAAAAATAATATTTAAACAATTAAATAACTAAATATCTTAAATAGTTATTTAAATAGTTTATATGTTACTTAAATAATATTTTATATATTATTTAAATAACTAAACATTTTAAATAACGAAATATTTAACATAACTAGATTTTAAATAGTTAAAATAACAAAATTATGTAATAAATTTAGAAATTTCTTAAAAGTAGAAAAATAATTATAACACAATATTTAAATTAATAATAATTTAATATTTTATAAAATTAATAACGAAATTAAGTAATAATAGTATAAATTATAATTTTATAGATTATTAAGTTCAATAAATAATTAATATTTTAAAATTTAAATAATGACATTATTTAAACAACCAAATAATATTGTAAATAATTAATTTCACTTATATCAATTAATAATAATAGAAAATAAAAAATAATATTTATTAATAATAATTTTAAAATCATATATATGTTTATTACATATTTATCTATACTAAAATTAATATTTATTGTGTTCTCTATAATTATTTATTGTTTTTTGTGATAAATATATTTTCAATAATTATGAATAAATTTATTTTTTTTGTTATTTAATAGAAAATTTCAATAATTATTGGATATTAAACTACTGTTATTTAACTTTTTTAATTTAATTTATTGTATTTTTGTTATAATTTATTGATTAATATTTATTAAAGATTAACTATTTATTAAATAATTTAATATATTTTTTAGTATTTATTTTATTTTTGTAGTTATTGTATTTTATTAGTTATTTATTGTATTTTATTATCAATATATTTTCAATAATTGTGTATTTTTTTCTATAAATTTCAATAATTATTAGAGATTAAACTATTGTTATTTATTAGAGATTAGATTATTAATTTAGCTGAAATTAGGAGTGCTCATGGGTTGGTTCGGTTCGATTATAGGCTATTTGGCCAACCAAATTGAATTGGTTAGGTTGGGGAATTGGTCACCCGAAACTGACTGACTATTAGTGAAAACTGGCTAACTCGGTTTGTACCGATTTGGGTCAATTTTTGGTTTGGTCAGTCTGTTCAAAAGATTCAAACTTAAAAAATTAAAGTTAAATTAAAAAATTGAAGTGGCATTATTAAAAAATAAATTTATGATATAAAATATTTTAGACTAAGAAATATAGGAATATTTCCACTTCCTTGTATTCAAGAAATTATATTAAAAATATAAAATATTAATATATATCTATAGCCAGGCCATTCGATTTTGATTGATTATCCAACATGATCGAATTAGGAAATTGTTGAACCAAAACTACTAGAAAACTGACCAACTTGGGTTGAGTTGGTTGGATTTGTTGGTTTCATCAATTTGATAAACAACCCTAACTGACCAAACTGACCATTAGTGAAAACTGGCTAACTCGGTTTGTACCGATTTGAGTCAATTTTTGGTTTGGTCAGTCTGTTCAAAAGATTCGAACTTAAAAAATTAAAGTTAAATTAAAAAATTATAGTGGCATTATTAAAAAATAAATTTATGATATAAAATATTTTTGACTAAGAAATATAGGAATATTTCCACTTCCTTGTATTCAAAAAATTATATTAAAAATATAAAATATTAATATATATCTATGGCCAGGCCATTCGATTTTGATTGATTATCCAACATGATCGAATTAGGAAATTGTTGAACCAAAAATACTAGAAAACTGACCAACTTGGGTTGAGTTGGTTGGATTTATTGGTTTCATTAATTTGATAAACAACCCTAACTGAAATTAATTATTGTTATTTTTGCATTGTAAAAAAATTATTAATAATAGTATATAAATATAAATAATTGTTAATTATTTTAAAAAATAAAAATATAGTTTCTATTATTTTAACAAATCTCGTGCATAATATAAAATATGTATTTATACATTCAAATATGAGATTATGAGATTTGTACATATTTTTAATCAACCATATTTTTAAATTGAGATATAAAGCCCAAATCCCAATAAAAAATTGCTATACATAAATTTTTTCAAACCCAACCAACCCCACATTAATTATATTAGATTAAGGTCTTGGGCCTGGGTTTATAAATTTGGGCATGAACTCATGTTTGCACGTTTGGAGCTGGGCCCGGGTTGATGTTCAACTCGACCCAGCCCGCCCAAGTTGCACTTGCACCCCTATTGTGTAACCACTTTGGCAGTTTGGCACGGATGAAAAGGACTTGGAGGCTTAGAGCCCTCCTCGCAACCCGCTGTCCGCTGCGTTGAGGAGTCGAAGAGGAAGAAAAGTAAGGGAGGAAAAGGAGAAGATGGTGAGGGTAGCCACATACTTCGCGATGACACTGGGGGCCTTCATCTTCTGGCAATCAATGGAGAAAGTTCATGTCTGGATTGCTCTCCATCAGGACGAGAAGGTTCTCTCTCTTTTTCTCTCCATTTCTTACCAATAAGGATGTTTTTAATTGATTTCATTTCCTATTTGGAATCATGACATTATTCATGCTCTGTCATTTCAATCCATCAGCTTACCGACGTAGTCCATCTTATGGGTTCTACAAATTACAACTTGGCACTGACTCCAGTTAAACCTAGGTTCCGTTTATTTTTCTGTTTCGAAGAATTTGAATCTTTTCACCATATGTGGCGATCTGAAATTCTGAACTGAAATCTAACGGAGGACAATTTTTTAAGTGTAGGTGCATTGTCGATCCTAATTCGAACATTGTGTAAACTTGATTTCGTTACTTACTCCACATTCTTAGGGTTTCTCTCCTCTTACAATTTTTATCAATTTTGATATAACCAAACTAATGGACCGGCTTACACGGATTGGATAAAATCCTTAAGTTATGGGTTTCTTTGGTTCCATTTTTCGACACCAAGTGAAATGATTACATTTGCACCTCAATTGATGGTCTTCTATCTCCATCAGTTATCAATATGATTGGTTACAACAAAACCATCATAATCTGTTGGAAATCTGACTTTTTTAATGTCGTCGTAATTCTGAAAATTCTGACAATTTGCTCCAAAGGAGACTGGAGCTAGATCTTTATATAACTACTAAAAAGAAAGCATTACAGATTTAGGTTCAGAATGCGAAAAATAGAGGGGAAGAAAATAGGAGGGATTCATAAGAAATAGAGAATAAATAATAGGGGAAAAAATAAATTTATCAAAAAATAACTGGGAAAAGGAAATTAATTAAAGATTTCATTTTTTTCCCTATTTTGTTCTAAGAACTTTAAGTATCAGCAGATTTCAGTTGAATTTTCTAGATCAGGTCAAAATGTTGTCTGAAATCAAAATGAAAAACATTCTTTTCAAGCAATAGTATTCAGAATCCCGGATTAGTAAAGATGTTAGAATGATGTTATTTTCTTTAAGTGATACAAAATTGTTATTTCTTTGGATGGGTAAAAGTATTCATTTGGGAAAATCATGGAATTTGGTTTTATCTAAATGGAAAATAGTAGGGAAATCATTTAAAGATGGTGAAGTTCTGCTGAAGCGTTAATACCTAAAGTGTTTAAAGTGTTTATCAGTTTGGAAAGGAAGGGCCAAGTTTCAGAAGGTTGTTAAACTTCAATGGTCAGTAGAAAATTTGTTTTTTGGCCTATGCCTTAAGCATGGAAATAATGTACTGTTGATCAGACAAAGTTTTAAGTTTTTCCTTACTTATTGGTTGAGGTTTTGAAGTCTTTGAGGGTTCAATAGAGCATTTAGTAATGTCTATGTTGACTAAACCTAAGAAATAAGAAAATAATAAAAAGAAATTAGTATATAAACATACAAAATGAATATTTTAGTTTAATAATGTCATTTTGTAATTATAATCTCAAAAAGTTAAAAATATAAAAGTATTTTATAATACAATGTAAAAAACTGTTTGGCTATTAGGGGAGGCAAGCCTACAACGGGCGCCTCGACAACTATGAACATACAGACAGAACTTTGGTTCATAAAAACCAATGCATTAAATGGTTAAACTTGAAATTTATACAAGCACAGGCACATACAGACACATACTTCATGGGGATTAGATGTTGCATTGTTAGCCCACTCATCTCAATTACTCATTTAGCTTTAAATTGCTAGAGACAATGTTAGGTGCATGTCTTTACCAATAGTTGATAACAAAGGTTAGCTGGAGCTTTGGCTCAGACTTGAAAGTTTGGACATATGATCTATTTGAGCTAGTCCAGTATTTTATCAAACTACAGCTTATTGTTGTTATTGAAATTTCAACTTCAGGTGTAAGCTTTTGTTCCTTTATTGATAAATCTTTCGCCTTCTTATGATTGCAGAAAGAAAGATTGGAAAGGGAAATGGAAATTAAGAGGGTTAGAGAAGAACTACTGCATCAACAAGCCAGGCAAAAGGATTCTCTTGCATAGTCTTCTCGTTTTGTTGGTGGCAGCTACGAATGCTTCCTATTTTGTAATTTTCTGTCCTAGAATTGTTCTAATCTTTTGCGAACTAAATCTTCATAAAATACAGTAACATTCTGGACTGAATCCTTTGGTTGAAAATGGAAAATTATTTGCTTTTTTCTATTTACTGTTTGATTGACGCTCATCTGTTGTTGAGATCTGTACTTTATAGTGGCGTTGGCGCTTTAAATGGTTCATCTTCCAAGGGTTGAAATGCTAGATGCTACACAAATTGCTCAGCCTTTTCATAAATACTATACTAATTCCATCACTTTTCTATTTTGCACCACTGCCACTATTCAAATTCTTTTCATGTCAGTCACAAGTCAGATATTCTGCCATTGCCAGGTAGAGAGTCTTGATGCCTCCACTTCAATCTTTTACTGGAAAATAAAGATCCGTCATCCGTGATCACAATAAGTATGCAGAACCATGATCATGGTAATAGTTGAAAACCTGTATGTGGCTCAAGTTTTAATCCTTGATAGAAGACTGGAAGTCCATGGAACTTTATAATCTCCCTGTCTTCAGGATATTCTAACGTTATCTCCTTGAAGGAGGGTATTGAGCAGAGTCTCCCATCAAGAGAATTTACCGTTCTGCTAATTTTTTCAGCAATGGTTGATTGCAGATTAGGGTTGTAATCAAGCCAAATCAAACTGACTAGACTCTAAAAGCTTGGAGCTTGAAAGTCGACTCGAGCTTGACCAAGTTTCAAGTTTCCCATGAACTCGACTCAAGCCAATACTTGCAATATACTTGAGCTTGGCCAACTCAAGGCCTCGAGAAGATTATAAATAAATTATTATTAAAAATATATTATAAAATGCGATTATAAATTTATTTATTTATATTATAAATAAATATATCGAAAATTTAATATGTTATTATAAGCTCGATTAGGCTCATAACACAGCCAAATATTGAAAAGCTCAAACTGGAGTTGACTAATTACTCGACTTGAGTAAAGCTTGACTCAAACTTGATTATCTTCAAATCAAGTTTGAGTATTTAGCCAGCTTAGATCAAGTAGCTAATGAATAACTCGGTTCGCTGACACCCCTAAGGTCCTAACGCAAATCTCATGCACTGTAATAATTAAAAAAAAAGGTGAGAATAACTTATGCCATCATCGGTGAGTTAAAACTCATAAACCTCTCCTGCTCTGGAACACCCTTCACAGAAAAACAGCAATGATGAAAAGATGAGGATAAAGATGTTACTACTTGCAACCAAGAGTGGCTTATGAAGCTTGTATAAATGATGAATATTATGAGCTTCATGATATCCCACCTCCCTGGATGAGAAATAATTTTTCGCGCTCATCTGTAGAAGGTGACACTCAAAAGTATCTTAAGGCTTTGATGATCCCTTTTGATTCCTAGAAACATTCTTGGACTTGAGTGCTTGTCATGCCTTTGATGATCCCTTTTCATCCCGTATCGGTTGTTACGTACCGTATCTTAAGGCTTCCGGCATGGGGAACGGTTTGAAATCAATCGTACCATTCCTTTTCATCGTGCCGAAGGCGTATTGACACCGTATCGGTGAGTTTCGATTGTGTATTGGCCGATACACAATGATTTTACTGTTGTTAAAACACAAATAGAAATGATTTCGAAAGAGGGTTTCTAAACCCATTTCAAAAGCCCTATTTCTTTCCCAAACCCTCCAAAAAGCCTTTTAATCTTTCTAAAGACTCAAATCTTGTAAAAATTTGCCAAAAACATTTATAAATTTACAAGATGTCAAGATTTAATAAGTTTTTCAAGGTTGTGTAAAAAGGAATGAAAACAAATATCTTTTTTCAATTTTTTTTTTATATTTTCAACCAATGTTAAAAAAGATAAGGGGAAAGAAAGTGGTTTACCCCTACCCCTTCGGCTGGGGGGCTTCGCCGCCCAAATCCCCTTGTCCCCATTTTCGATGTAGCCCAATTTTATTTTTTAGAGTTAGGGGGGTCTTGTCGAAGCAAGACCCCCCTTTTAACAAACGTTATGCATTTTTATTTTTTTTAATATAAAAGATTAAGAAAAAAAAATGAAATCCCCCCTTCCTCCTTCCTCTTCTTAAGGAAGCTTACGCCCCTTGCATTCTGAACTATGCTTCACGCTTCTAGGTAGTGGAACACTTCTGTATTTTAAAACATTGAATCATTGATATTTATTTATTTTTTAATTTTAGTTTACTTTTAGAACAAAATATGCAAAATAATTATTTCATCTATTATGTCCATAAATCCATTYMATTTTTTGTTACATATTTACTTTTCTTAATTTTAATTTAATTTTTAGAATAAAACATGCAAAATAATTATTTAGTTTTTAGAAAATTAGAATAAAACATGAAAAATAATTACTTGATCTATTATGTCCATAATTAGATAGTATGTTTCTGTTCCCGACTTTCCGTTTATTGATTATAATATGTTTTTTTCGTAAACCCATTAAAACATGCTATTTTTATGCATAAATAGTTCATTTATGTCTTATATTTAGTGATATTGATATTTATTTATGATTTATTAGAGTATTTATAGCATTTCCATGTGTTTYCATGCGTATCTTAATTTTTCATCTGTATCCATGCATATCCAAGATATACCCCGATGGATATCTTAAATTTGCCTTTCTGTTCCGATACTTTAAATCTTGCATTAATTGAATATAACAAATTTCCCAGGAATGATTGTCTTTTTTATTTCTCTCCTAGTAGTAGAAGACACCCAATCTGCTAAATGCCTAATTGATTGTGTCGAAACCTTTTGGAAATCATCTAACCATTCAGTAGTTCATTCAATATGGTTTGACAATTGATATTATTATGTCTATTATGCAATAAAATATATCTTTAATGTTTACTGAGAATGTGAGGACCGAAGAGTAATGGAAATCGGGTATATTACTGTCTTTATTATGCAATTCTTGGTTTTTTCTTTTTCTTTTTCTTTTTTTTTTGTGGTTTTACTAGTGTAATCATCTGAACATTTGACAATACTCGTTTGCATGCATTTAATTAGATTTTTGTCCCTGTAGCATCTCTGAATTCATCAAAAGAGCTGGAGGTTGCAAGCATCAGAGATTCCGCAAAAATAATTAGCACTATTATCTCAAACTAATTTTGATGAGATTTGTACCTTGCGAAGTCATTAGAATTCTATTGGCTACAAAAACAGAAAGAGATGTATTTTCCTCACTGCTGACACCAGGTTGTTGGGAGTACTGAATACCTGAACCCATCTCTATTCAACATCTTTTTTCTACCTTGGATGCAACTGTTGCTTCTCCATGACAATCTGTGGTCCCAATTGGATCTTTTGTTAGTAGGGACTAGGAAATTGGGAGTTTGGACCATGGCATCAATGCATACATAGCATAACATGATGAGAGTAGACAATCATGCATGGGCCTTCCATGTTGACTTCCATTCTTGATGTAGGGTAATTTGGCCTGACCTAATAATGGAGGGATGCGTAGACACGACCAAACCGACAGGATAACAGCTCACTTCCGACACATCAAGTCTGCAAATTGACTGAGCTCGGATAATCGAATCATCTCGGGGCAAGTCCACCTTGGGATAAGTTCACCTCGGGATATGATCGCATCAGGACCACCTCGGTTTCAAGGCATTTCGGCATTCGAACCAGGTCGGATCCAAAGGGCACTAGCTCGGGTAATATTGACTGACCTCTGCATGACAACCCCGAAGATCTCGCCACCAAATTCCACGCATTATAGGATCACGTCTCGTAACCACTAGCCTTATCTCCCCCGACCGATTCGGGAGGCAGTGATAAGCCTTATCGGCTAGCAGCGTTATCTCCTGTTAGTACGGAAACGGGCCTCACCATAGCAAGGATCCCGGAACCACTCCGAAAAACCCGCGAGGACTCCAGTATATAAAGACCCCAACCCTCCGGGGGCAAAGGTACACGTAATCTCTGCTCATTAGCTCTCTTGCTGTCTAAGCTACCATCAGTTCGCAAATTACTGACTTAAGCATCGGAACGACCTCGCCGGGTAAACACCCCCAGATTCTTTGATTCCCCTTTTTATAGATTAGCCAATTCCGTCGTCTACTGGAAACCAAATCATCTCCAGTTAGGAGCAGCCGGATTGCGTCGCATCAATTCCCTTGATGAGAGATAATCTCAGTCTCCTTAGTTATCTTCTAAACTGCTACGGTCCTAAACGTCAAATTATGTGGCTTCTGTGGTGTCGTTATGTAGTCCACCCATTCGGAAGGAAAAACAAAATCTTGCAAGAACCAACCTACAAGTTCAAGGTCTAGATCAGTGGCGTCATGCTTTCTGAGCTTGATGCGAGGAAGATACTTGGAATTTTCCTATTGAGGTTAAAGAGAAAAAAAAAAATGTGAGGCGGGGTAGAATAAGAGTAATGTTGATATAATGGTAAGTTTATTACAGTTTGGCAGTATTTCCACGTACAACCATATTCACACTTTTACCTGAATTAGGCTTATATCAGATGGATCGGTTAAAGATGCAAGTTTTGGGTTTTGGTTGATTCATAAAGATGGCTTGACATGATCCAACTCTGTTCATTAAAACGTCGAACAGTCTCTTATTAGTACCTAATAGAAGATGCAATAGAAAAGGGATCAGGGGAATAAGTCACCATAAAGAGATCTTTAGCTTGAGGTATTGAATGCAAAGAGCTTTAAGACAATGCTCACAGTGAAAAGAGCTTAGCTTGAAGGTATTGGATGCTTTGTGGCAAATGCTACCACAGTTGCTTCAGGTAAATTACACTTCCTAATTACGTACCTGAGATAAATCAGAAAATGATGTCTTTTTTTTTTTTTTTATTTTCTGATGCACCACATAAAATTTGATGTTCATTACGAACGGCCCCACCGCTACGGGTAGATAAACACCAAATCTACAACATCAATCATCTCCCTTCTCATTAGGCTCTTTGTCCTCACTCCTCAGTGTCAGTGATGATTCCCCGTCTTCTTATTGTTTTTATCTCGGAATTCGGAGCCATTCGCAAACAGAGCAGAGCAGCTAACTGCTGCTAACAGTGAGTGAGTGAGAATACTTGTCCCTTTTTTTTTTATCGCTACCAAGTGAGAGAGGATACTTCCAATGTAGACAGAGAGAGAGAGAGTTTTGGTCTTTTGGAGTTGAGAGGAGGGAGGAGCTGCATTTGAAAAGAGACGATTGATAATGACAGTCTCATTTTCCGGGAAAGAACGTGGTGGTGTTAAAATCAGGGGCAGATGCGCTGCTCGATGATTTTTCTCTGGCTATTTCTTTATGTTCCGGCGATTGTCTTATCGTCCGTATCGATCGGCTTGCCATGCCATGCGATGCGATGAGACATGAGAGTAAAGAGTAGAGTGACTATTCGCATCAACCTTACCTCAAGTGAGGACATGTGGTATGATCCAAATGAGCAGTGATTTCCAGGTACTAGTCTCACCCAAATGAACATTGAAATGAATGGTTTCTCTTCTCAATTCTCATACGTTGAGCTCAGCCTCCAACAGTCTTTAAGTCTTAACTTCGTGGGACCCGATGTCAGCTGTAGGCTGCGCATGGAAGATGATCTGGTCATCAACGCCTCTTGCCTTTGTTTGAACTTTGAACTACAACGTAAGCTCCATGTATCTAGCTAAAATACAGCAGGACCTTCTTCTGGTTGTAGAAAAGGAAAGTTACACGTAGCTTTTGTCGTTATTCTGTACCATTATCAGACCGGACGGTCGAACTGGTTGATCTGGGAATGGTTACGACTCTTTATCCAGTTTTGGATTTAAAAACTGTCTCACCGCGCTTTCGACTGGACGGTTGGACTGTTTGATCCAATAATCAGTGGTCAAAGAGGTTTCATCACTCATCTGGTCCCGTTTCCAAAGCCATAATCTGTACCCAACATTCCCCCAAGAATTATAAAACCCTGTGTCTATCTGGATTGAAACTTCACTCATGTGAGCTTGTCTTATACTACACATTCCAAGGGTTGTGTCACATTTGCAGCTAGCATTTAAAGTCTTTTTATCATGTTCTTATGATCATGGATCCTGAATTAAGACAAGCATTATACCTCCAAATGGATAAGCATATATGTTAGTATATTAGGGTCAGTTTGGTTTATAGTCGAAATTGGAATTAAAACCCGAATAAGAATTAAAACCCGAATTGAAATTAGAATTGACTGGAATGGATTATCATTCTTAGGGAAGGGAGAAGGAATGGCCATTCTTTTATATGGGAGACCCATTCCACCAGAAATGAGAATGGAATTCCAATTCCATTCAACCAAACAAACAATAGAAATAAAAATGGATCGATTGAATTTAATAATAGACATGATATTGGATAATGACAAAACAGGATTCACATGATCAAACCCATATAGTTGATAATTATAAAAATTATCAAATATAAATTAAAATAAATTACCATTATTAGACATAAATTACCAATATTTATAAAAAAATTATTAAAAATAAATCAAAAGAAATTATCACAAGTTAGTAGACTTTAGGATGATAATTACTTGAAATTATCAAATAGTATAATCCTAAATACATTAAATTAATTTGCCAAAAATTATCATAAATTAGTAGAAATGTCCAAAAATAACCACTAAATTCCATAAAATCAATAAATTACTATAATTGACCAATAAACTATCATATAATAAATATAATACATATTATATATTTACAAAGAAATTAGTATATAATAGAAATTATCAGAAACTAGTAGAAATTATATAATAGAACTAATTTTCACTAATTGACTGATAAATTATCATATAATAAGTATAAAAAATAAGTATATATATTGACCAATAATTATCATAAATTAGTATAATAGAAAGTACCAGAAATTAGTAGAACTTAGCCAAAAATAATCACTAATTTCTATAAAATATTATATTTTCCAAGAATTATCATAAATTTTGTATGATAGAAATTAGTAGAACTTAGGGAAAAATAACCACTCATTTTCATAAAATATGATACAATAGATGAAATTAGTATAATTTTGTAAAAATAACCATTAAATTCAAAAAATTAGTAAAACTTCTCATTTCGTTTTTCCATGTATCGCACGGGTCCCGCTAGTTTTGTGTAATGTGAGTGAGAAAGCCCTAACCCCTAAGTTGAGTAATGAAAGCGGTCTTAGAGTGTGGATTTTGGTGTGAACGTTGCCTGCAGCCTGTTACGGTTCATTGAGAGTCTGAGACTAAAGAGTCAGATGTCTCCCAGAAGTTATTAAGTTCATTTTATTTCTTTTATTTATGCTCTCATTTTGTTAATTATTTATAATATCCTTCTCGTTTTTGGTTAAGTTAGTTGGGTACACGATTCGATGGTGTGTCATCTTCCTCTAAATCCACCACTCCACGCGTGGCGAATTGGCAAAGTTAAAAAGGTTACCAGAATTTTCCTTCTGTTTGTCCTGTAGCCGTTTTTTTATTTTCTTTCCTTTTATTATTATTTAGTTTTGGATATATTAACCGACACGCTTGATCCAGAAGTAGAATACGGGGTGGGACCTATGCGGTTTTACACGACTTATAATCTGTTGTGAGATGTTCCAGATCAACGGTTGGTGTTCACCATATTGGATAAGAAAAATAGAACAGGTAAAACCAATTTGATGAGGATGGAATTAATTTTTTGAGTAAGAGCGAATAAGAGAGGCTTTCTTGAGGGGAGGGACAATGTCTTGACTGAGGGTCAGTAATAACGCAGACGCATAGTGTAAAGATGTTCCTTGCCTTTCTGACTAGACATTACCTTCACAAATGGAAATGGGGTCAATTTATAACCACCACTCTAATAAAAGAGAAGAAGATTGTTATATTGGTCTTCTTGGTCGGTCCAATAAATTTGGTATAAAGTATAAACATTCTATTCAATGAGACCCATTCACTACATCTTGTGTTATACACATGGCAGCTGACAGAGGGCATTCCGCTATTGCTCATTACCTCTTTACAATTTAGATGGAGACATCCTCACGCCACTCCAAAATCCAAAACTTTTTTCACCTCATAACCTCCGAGGTTAACATTTCGACTGGATTTGGTCCAATTTAATTCCGTCCAATATGAATCCATTACAAATGGACCACGTTTAATCCAATTTAATGAATATTTTAGATCGATTTGGACCAGTCCAAATCAATGTCTACATCATCATCTAATCTGTTTAAATTCCTTCTGATCTATATTGGTTTCAACCCAAATTCAATTCATTGATACCTATATTCTTATCTTTATCTTATATCAATGAATCAGATATTAGCTTAATTTAATCCAATCCAATATAAATTTATTATAGACACACCAGGTCTAATCCAATCTAATAAATAATTTGGACCGAATTGGTCTAATCCAATATGTCTTATTGGTCCGTTCAATCCGTCCAAATTGATTTTAAACCGGACAAATCCAATCCAAAACCAGTCCATTGACACCGTTAGTTAACAGTAAAGCTGATTGAGTATCTTCTTTTAAGTTTAGTTTTTTCATAGTAAAAAAAAAAAAATCAATAGGGAGCTCTTTTTCCCCCATTTGCAAGAAATCAGTGGGTCAACATCTGCATCACCAACTACGTAGCGAACTTGTTTCCTCCACAAAGAAGCTAAACAAGGTAGCGTGTCTGCTCAAGTTGCCAGTTGGCTTGCCGTTAAAGTTTCTTTGCTGATTGCACCGGAGTTCTGGGACGAAAACCCGCCTGCCTTCATCATGGTTTGGGGATTTTGGGGAATCTGGAGGGAGGACTACTGGTAGTCTGGAACTGAACTAACCTCCGCTGTCTACCTCATTCATTCATCTGGGCCTAGAGGTTTTGGCATGCGGAATTGCGGAGGTGGATTTATTTTTTATATGATGACACCAAAAGTGGGCCAAACGTACCTCAAAAATGGTAAGATAAGATAGATACTCGCTAAAAGAATCTTTTTTTTCTTGTAAGCAAATAAACCTTTTTTTTTTTTTATTGTTTGGTATGAGCTATTGGAACTAAGAAACCTCCAATTACAGATTAAGTGATCCACTATTAACTAGACCTATAAGCAGCCAACACCCCCTTCCGGCCCGCCCCCTACAAACATACTTGCTTGCAAAGCTTGATCAATTCAATTTCAAGCAACCTTCCTCAGAAACCATTATTGTTATTTTCTCTATTATTAATTTTTGTTGCCCAGAAGAAACCTACTTTGCTCATTTATCATTATTTATGGTACTACTCTGTCCTATATTAGCATTGTTACTCTCCTATATAACCCAGTTTCCCATAGACTCAAATCCCCATCTTCTGTGGCTGTGGATGTTATCAAATTCACCAAAGCAATGGCGATTGGAAGGATTGCTTTAGTTGCTTTGACGACATTGGTTCTGGTTCTTAGCCTGGCCGAGAGCTTGGAGTTTCACGAAAAGGACCTGGCTTCGGAAGAAAGCCTCTGGAAGCTGTATGAGAGGTGGAGGAGCCACCACACTGTTTCCCGAGACCTGTCGGAGAAGCACAAACGTTTTAATGTGTTCAAAGAGAACGTCAACTACATTCACAACTTCAACAAGAAGGATGCCCCCTACAAGCTAAAACTTAACAAGTTTGCCGACATGACAAACCATGAGTTCAGGAGCTTCTACGCTTCCTCCAGAGTAAATCACCACAAGATGCTCCGAGGAAGCCGACGCGGAACTGGGGGGTTCATGTATGAGAAGGAGGACAATCTCCCCCCATCTGTCGACTGGAGGGAGAAAGGAGCAGTCACTCCTGTGAAAAACCAAGGCCAATGCGGTATGATTCTTATTAGTAAACAATAAGATTTATTCGATTCATCATTAAACTATTTGTTCTTAGTCCATTTCTCTATAGTGTAAGCTTGGTTAGACTTAGACGAGACAGTTCTCCTCTGTTCTTATTATCCACAAGTAGTCATGCTCCATGAATTTCTATCCTATCAAACGTCTAGCCAGCAATTATATACCATTTCTCGTTGGTTTTACAGGTAGTTGTTGGGCATTTTCAACTGTGGTTGCAGTTGAAGGTATAAACAAAATCAGAACGAATGAGCTTGTCACTCTGTCCGAACAGGAGCTGGTCGACTGTGACAAAACCGAAAACCAAGGTTGTAATGGGGGACTAATGGACTATGCATTTGAATTCATCAAGAACACTGGAGGGCTAACCTCAGAGGAGATTTATCCTTACAGAGCTGAAGATGGGAGTTGTGAAGCATCAAAGGTGACACATTTATCCCTACAGGTTTCCTGTCTACATCCTTCCCAAAAAGTTAAAGTCCTTATGGAGAACAAATTTGCTGGTTTTTGCAGAAAAATTCTCCTATGGTGACAATTGATGGGCATGAGAACGTCCCTGCTAACGACGAGGATGCATTGATGAAGGCTGTGGCAAACCAACCTGTATCTGTCGCCATAGAGGCTGGTGGTCTCGACTTCCAATTCTACTCAGAGGTACTATGATCTGCCTAACTCAAGGGTCCAAATCCTCATGAATGAAGCAAATATATATTTGTCTAACTGGGTCAATTTGATCTCAGGGGGTATTCACCGGATCCTGTGGCACGGAACTTGACCATGGAGTGGCAATTGTGGGCTATGGAACGACTGTTGATGGGACTAAATATTGGATAGTGAAGAACTCATGGGGACCTGAATGGGGAGAGAAAGGCTATATAAGAATGCAACGAGGTGTCTCTGCCAAAGAGGGAATCTGTGGTATAGCCATGGAAGCATCATATCCCATCAAATACTCTCCAAATCCTGCTAAGACATCCTCTCTCAAGGATGAGCTCTGAAAGAATTGATCATCATCGCATGTAAAAGTAAAACCCATAAATTTGACTCACAAATCTGATGCATATGTTAAGTCATATTAACATCTTTGGTTATGTATCTTGTTAGTTTGTAAATAAAGACTTTCAATTATTTGAAAGAATGAACTGAACATATTCAGTTCCTTATAAACATATGCCTTAGTTACAGTGGGACTGATTTGAATTTTACCATACCCCATACATATTACCACAATACGGGCTGCACAATTTGCCAGATTAATCATCTGGGTAAAAAAAAAAAAATCTTGAATGCTACTCAAGTTAATCATATGGTTTTAATCTTGAGGGTTGTTCGGTTAGCTTTTTAAGCCCTATACCAATCCACTCGTATGAAGCCCACCAAATCATTGTAGTCTTAGACCATCTTGCCCATCTCATTGACAGAAGTGGCTTTATGATGGAACTACCAGCGCAAGTGAAACTCAATATCCCTTCGATATGGTAAAACCATCTAATTGATTTTGCTTTTCAATTTTCAAGCATTTCCAAATGTTCTAATAGAGTTAGAACCACACAGATCCATTAAAAATGGAGTTAGAAGGACACAGTAAATGGTACAGCAATTTGAGGAGATCCAGATCCAGCGGCATCCAGGTATAGGTTCCTCCTCTTGATCATGTTTTGGCATTAAAGCTACCCAACAAGCACTGTAAGATGCTCGAGAGACCATTAATGTGTGTGTCTATTCAATATTTTGGTTTCTTTCACATAGAGATGTATACCGTTTACCCAATTTGAAGAATTTACACAGCATTAGGTCAGGCCCATTTAAATTTAACAAATGATCAAATCGGCCCAATTTGGACCCCTACTGGGCTACTATTTGCACGACAATATTGCTTTGCTCATTGAAGCCCGTTTTTATGCTTACTCTATATTTTAATTGGCGGGCCGTCCTATTATGGGCTAACTCCGGAATGGGTCTCCCTAGCTAAACAGACCATGACGCCTTTTTCTACCCTGTTAATGTTATCCATTTGGGAAAAACTTTAGCTGTTGGGGGCCAACAGCCTATGCTGTTGAGAACATTTTTGGGGATGCCACGTTATTATGAGAGTGGGGTAAATTAGTAATTGTCCCCTATTGGAGGTTGTGACGCATTTGATGACATCACTCAGGTTGTGTTTGGTAATATTGTTGTTTCCACCTGGAACGTTTTAGTTGATTCATATAAATTAGGCTATTTATGGTTGAAATAGGCAACCTAAAAAAATGCATGTTTGAGAGACTTTTTCTGGAAACATTAAATCAGTGTTTGTTGCTCTAGTGGATGAAGTTTAATCATTCTAACTTAAAGTAATTATTGCACGTGATGTGACAATAAATATCTCTCACCAATTTGTATCGATCAATATAAAATGTTTTAGATGGAAACAACAATGGTACCAAAAACAAGCTTTCGTGTATGCATCTTCAAACTAAGGGACTCTTCCCTCAATAAAAGTATCTAATGCTTTGCCCTTTTTCTCAAGTGTATTTAGGGGTGGATTTGAATCGAGCAAAGCCGAATAGTATGAGGTTCGAGTTTGGCTTGCCAATGTATTACAGGGCTCGAGCTCGGCTCGACCTGAGCTTACGAGTCGAGCTCTATTAGGCTCGAACTCAACTCGTTTGCTAATCGAGCCTCTAAATTGGGCTTAAACTCAGCTCGAAGCTCGATTGAAACCAAGCCTAGCTGAGCTTTTCACAAGCCGAGCTCGAGTAGCTTGTGAAGAGCTCGACTCATAGCCACCCCTAAGTATATTCTCTGATTTCTCCAAATAGTGTCAACTCCGGTTTCACCGGGGTTCCCCTTTCACAAGTCTCAATTCCATGTGTTTAAAATCTCTCGTTTGAGTCAAAGATCATACGGATTTGTTGGGAAATAAACCATTAGACCAGAAAACTTTAAAAATAGCCACAAATACTTGAAATTTAACATAGTAACACATTAAAGGGGGTGTTTGGCCAACGTGTATGATTCTGTTTTACAAACAAAAATAACTGATACAGCAGTAAAAATAAAACCAATCATGTTTTTTTAGCTACACAAAACCAATTGTGTTGCCAGGGTTCGAATCTGCTACACAAGTTGTTCCGACATTTTTATCCATGGCACATTACAGCTATGCATTGGAAATATCTACCTTGTCACTCATGAAAAGATGTTCCAAATGAGTCTAGATCTGCTGACCACGCTTGTATGACCACATAGCTGACCACCGCATGAGAAGATAACACCTATCCATACACGCAAAACACTTTGACATGTGTGGGGAACTAACGGCGGGGTGTTAAGCCCCCCCATTAGCTCCCAAAAAAATTTCAAACTAAATTTCAGAAATAGTTTTCTCTCTTCTTCATCCCTAAACCCCGTCTTTGTCTTCAAATACTATTCATCTCTGAAATCTTAATCACCATCTCCTCATTTCTCCTTCATTCTTGTCTGAACCTCATTCTCTCTCTATGTCTCTGAACTTCTCTCTCTTTATCTCTGAACACTGTTCGCCGTTTAAAAATTTAAAACCCTAATCACTTCTCTGAACCTTATACTCCCAACTTGTAATCTGATTATTTCCAGCATTCACAACTACCATCGTATTGCTCTCATTGAAGCTACTATAGGAGAGTCTTTTAATGAAAAACATTTTTTGCTCTCTAAAAAAATGTTCTATTTTTTAATTTTATATTTTATATCACTTGATGGTTTCATATTGATTTCATCGAACTGCTCTCTAACTCTACATTTTGGAATGTTCTGTTTTCACTGCTTTTCAAGCTTTTTTTACTACCAAACGTTTGGAGTCTTCCCCTTCCAAAATTTGAATGAGCCCAAACTTTTCAAGCTTTTCCTTTACCCTTTCACCATAATGACCCCCTTAGTAGGAGCAAAAATCACTTTTTCCCTAATTGTTACTTTGATTATAAGATCGCATTATTTTGTTAATCTTTTTTATATATTTTTAGATGTATAAATGTGTCATTATTATTTTCATTAATAACAAGGTAGTCAAAGAGAGAATGGAGATTGGGCCACACTCCATGCGAAGGATGGTTTTTGAAGTAGATGGAGATGAACAACATGTTGACATAACTAATGATGCACTTGAGGTAAATGATTTATGTCATAAATGAATTAGCTATGCCTATCGAGTTAGATAAATAAAAGGCTTTTGTTGATGATTTACTGAAATTTGAACAAAAGGACTTTGATGTAAGTATTCAGGATAAATTCAAAAAAATAGCCCTCCTTCCCAAAGAGTGGATCCCAAAGGTTGGCATGGTATTTAAAGAAGAAGAAGAAGCTTATGAATTTTATAATAGATATGTGGGACATATGGGATTTAGTGTGCGGAAAGCTAATAGCCTACAATGCCCTAAGACTTGGAAAGTGAGGTTTAGAAAGTTTTGTTGTTGTAGAGAAGGAAAACGTGTTGAGGATAAACGTAGGACCAATGTCAAGCAACATCGAGCAAAGACAATATGAGGTTGTATGGAAAATATGAGAATTAGTCGTCGCAAAGATGGTTGCTATTATGCGATTGCCTTAATGAAACTCATAATCATATAATTGCAACTCCCAAGAAGAAGCACATGTTGAGATCACAAAGAAAGATGATTGAGCCACAAGCTACTCAAGTTAGAAATGCAGATAATTCGGGAATAACTCCAAAAGCATCAATTGAATTGATGACCACTGAAACTGGTGGTCATGAAAATATTGGTTTCACTTCTGTAGATTTAAAGTGGAGAAGGGAGAGGCAAGAGGTGTTCTACAATATTTTGAAAATAAACTATCAGAAGACCCATTTTTTGTCTATGCAATACAATTGGACCAAGCTGAGCTAGTTACAAATCTATTTGGGGCAGATGCACAAATGATAATGGATTATGGTCATTTTGGTGATGTGATATGCTTCGATACAACATATAGAACAAACAAGGAAAATCAACCATTTTCATTATTTGTCGGTTTAAATAATTGTAAGCAAACAATCATTTTTAGTGTTGCATTATTATATGATGAATCTGCAGAGACATTTGAGTGGTTGTTTAAGGTGTTTATCAAAACAATGGGAGGAAAAAAAGCCAAAAATAATTCTAACTGATGATGATGCAGCAATGGCAAAAGCAATCAATTTGGTGTTGCTAGAATCACACCATCGGTTATGTGTTTGGCATATGTTCCAAAATGCTGCAAAACACCTTAGTAATGCATTTGAAAAGTTCAAAACATTTTCTAAGGATTTCAGAAATTGTGTCTATGATTGTGAAGATGTGGATGAATTTGAAAATGCATGGGAGAGCATGATTAATAAGTATAGACTCAAAGAAAATGATTGGTTAAAAAAGTTGTACAACAAAAAGCATAAATGGGCTTTCGTATTTGGACGTCAAACATTTTCTAGTGGTATGAGCACAACACCAAAAAAGTAAGAGCATGAATAGTTGTCTCAAAAGATAACTTAATATTAAGTATGATTTGTTAAGATTCCTTCAGCACTTTGAAAGAGTGGTTGCTGATAGGCGCTATGAAGAAGTGAAAGTTGAATTTGCAGCAACACAAAGCACCCCATCCTTGCCAATACAATTGGGAATATTGAATTATGTCGCTAATGTCTATACCCCACCAATTTTTTCTATGATTCATAGAGAAGTATTGAAACAATTGAACTACACCATTGAAGAACATCAAGTTGTGTCTAAAACAACAACAAGGTATATAGTTAGCATGCTTGGAGTGAGTCATCAACACAAAGTTACTTTTGACTCAACAAATGATTTAGTAAGTTGTAGTTGCAAAAAAATTGAATTTGTTGGGGTTTTATGTGGGCATGCTCTAATGGTACTTGATTGTAGGCGGATAAAGATGATACCCTCACAATATATATTGAAAAGATTGACTATTGATGCAAAAGTGGCCATAACTAGAACATCTCATAGCTCTACTTCACATCCTGATCAGATCACATAAACTACAATGCACAGAAAAGAGATGTTTCATTTGCTTATTCAATTAGTGAATAAAGCTGCACCTATTGAGGAGGCTTATAAGATTGCTATGAAGTTTGGAGAAAAGGCTTTGAAAGATGTGACAAGGTGTGTAAAGCATATGGCATTTGGTCAATTATTTATTGCATTTGAGAGTATGGAAATTAAAAATGATAATGTTGGCTCTCCTTGCATAAACCTTGATAGCACATGCAAAGATGTTGCTAGCACCAATGCTAGTTCTATAGAAGGTGGAATGCAAAAACAAGTGAAAGGATTTAAACACAAATTGACCACTTCTCTTCAAAGAGGCAAAAAAGTGCTTTAGAAAAAGCAATAGTAAAGAAGGCAAAGCGGAAGAAGAACCAATCGATCAAAGAATGCTCTATCATCAAGCAATGCACGTAGGTATTTTTTTCTCAATTCATCTAATCAATTTATACGAAGTTTTAATCAATCTTTATAATTTAGGAATCTGGAGATGGGAGAATCTGGATCATGTGTCTAAGGGGAATATGATGAAGATACGGACACAAGAATTTAACCAGCCTCTCTCATATACGCAGGTATTAAGGTTTGGTTATATCTTCTATTAGAACTAGATGTTTTTGGTATTAAAAATCCTTTTCTACAGGAATCAAGGCTTGGGGAAAATAGTGAAACTATTATAAGTGATCCACAAACTACCATTGCAGGTAGGTCATTTTCAAGTAAATATTGACACATTCATGTGGGATTTAACCATTTCTAGTGGATCTCATATGAGTCAAATGATAATTTTGTATTGAAAGAATTACACGTCAAATTTTCTTTTATATATTGTTAAAATGATATAATTATTTTTTATAGGGCTTATCAGGGATTGAACCATACCAACAGATACCCATGTGTCATTACAGTTTAGAAGAACAAGATAAAAAATGAGTGACAAATTTACGGGTGTATATTTTCAACTATGTCAATATCGTTGTTTGATATATTTTCTTTATGTCTTTTTCATAGTTTTTATTGGCTTCTTCTCACATTTCTTTCTTTTTTTTTCCAGGAAAACTTGGACTTTGGGGGTTTTTTGTTCACAAACAAAGCCACAGTAATTGAATCACTTTAAGCATCTGATGCATTTTGGCTTTAAACTCAAGAGATAGCAGTATTTTGAATACTAAAGTGAATGATTAAAGAGAAAAGTTAGTTTTTACAATTTAACTACCATTGTAACATGGGGGGCTTCTTGAAAGATGGAAAATCAAGTCTATTTACTCCCTTACACTTTTTAAAATCGCTATTGAGTATCATTTTGCTTATAATGATTTGATATTAAAGATGCCAAGATTATATTGGAACCTTATACCATATTATTTTGTACCTTGAATCCCAAAATATAATCCTTTAATTTTTATTATCAAAACAAAAAGTTATTTCTCAAATTAATTGATCCACTTTTGTATTTAAATTGTGGTAATGCAGTAATTCTAATTTATGGATTACTGTTAAGAAGTGTTCTAGCTCCTACTTTGATTTATTAATTTTAGTAGCATTATAGTCATTTATTTGGAATTTTGAACAAGTAAAAACTTGATTAATTCTATGAGAAATTACATAATTTTGGAACGAACGGTATAGTATGTTACTTTGCACAATTAGTTACATAGTGGGTTAGCCTAGGACGATTAATGAATCAACTTTCCATGTGCTCTCATAATGGTTAATTTAAAATTTTGAAACCATTATTGTATCTAAGGCTCAATTTGGAATGAGTACAAAGGCAAATATGTACCATACAAATACATAAAAAAATCATACAAAATACAAGATTTTACACTCTACATATTTGTATTTTTACTCCTTCTAAATGGAGCCTAAGGAATGAGGATCTCAATTTAGATCTAGAAATTGGTATAAAACATATTCTCATTGAGAAAATATATTAGGATGAATTTGGAGTGGTGACTTGGTAAAAGTGTCCGTGTTGAAAAATAACAACCACTCAAAACATTCATTCCATTGGAGCAATAAAACCATGCTACTAGTTTGTTTCTAGCACAACTTTTGAATTTTTTCATAATTAAAGCAACTTGTAATAAGTAAGTATACTTTAACAACCAAAACTAATATCAATCAAAGCTCACAAAATGGGTAGTCAATATGATTCTATTCCAACTTAGTGATCTAAAGTCACCTTAACTTCATTGGTAATATAAATTAACTGCCATACTTTATGAGCATACATTTGAAAATCTACTACTTTAAAACCACTACCATTATGACAAAAACTATATGCATAAGGTTGTCCTCTAATACTGATATTTCCTTCTCAAATTGTTCTAGAACCTCTCTCTTCAATCCACTTTCTTATACTGGATTCATTTATTCATCTATTTGTTGCATGTGCCAATTCAAACACCTCATCAAAATTATAAGGGATACCCCATCCAAAATAGTTATATTTTCTACTTGCATAAATGAAGTACTTCTTGTCTTTTATAATCATCTTGACTGGATATCTTTGGTGTAACGTTTGGCTTGTGTGGACATTTGCAATGATGATTCACATATTTCAGCACACATGCTTTAGAACTTGAAGAAATCTGACTTGAAAGCACCACTTAGCAAATATTCTTACCTGTTATGCAAAATAAAAAAAGAAATTTTAAATATGAATATCTTCTACAAATGCCACATATCAGACTAGCATATGCATTGTTGTTTATTTCCAGTTCAACTTGTTTAAGTTTTAGTTGGATTAGATAAAGCAACCATGGGTATACTAACAGATCTACTAACTAATAAACAATAGTTTTGCCTATATTATATACTCATACATTATTTTCTTCTTGGCACAAAACTTTCTGAACATGATGTTGGATGGATAGGAAGCAAATGTTTCTCAGAGCACTATGATTAAAAGTCCCTATCTCCTCTTCCATAGCAATGTTTCTCAGAGCACTTGGGTAAATAAACTCATTGTATGAGAGCTCTCAATTGTTTGGAAATATACACCTAACTAGTGGATCTGTTGTTCTCTGGGTTGAGATTAATGTAAATCTTAGGCATATGTTTCAATGCAGATATTGGTGTTGGTTGGTTTGGGAGCCATCCAATTAACCAGTCTAGCATTTCCATTCAGAATTAAAAAAGAAGAAATAAGCGAAATGAGTGTTATCCATTAAAGAAATAACAACAAGAGACGTTTAAAATCCAGCAAAAGAAATTTAGGGAAATTGGCTTACTAGTACCCTATGCCTTCAATTAGAAACAAATAGGGGGAATAAGGTAAAAGTATAAATTAAACGGAGAACTTAGAGAAGTTTTGAAAGACTTACATGTAATAGCACCAACGAGAGTATAATGATGGTAGTTGCAAATGCCGGGGATAATCGGATTCCAATAAGTTGAAAATCGGATTACAAGTTGGGAAGATAAGGTTTAGAGAAGTGATTATGGTTTCAAATTTTTAGACGATGAGCAGTGTTCAGAGATAAAGAGAGAAAAGCTCAGAGATGCAGAGAGAGAATAAGGTTCAGAATACATTCCAAAATGCAGAGTTAGAGAGAAATTCAATGAAATCAATACGAAACCCCCAAGTGGTTTAAAATATTAACTTAAAAATAAAACATTTTTTTAGAGAGCAGAAAATCTTTTTCATTAAAAGACTCACCTGTAGTAGCTTCAATGAGAGCAATACGATGGTAGTTATGAATGTTGGAAATAATCAGATTACGAGTTGGGAAGATAAGGTTCAGAGAAGTGATTAGGGTTTTAAAGTTTTAAATGGTGAACAGTGTTCAGAGATAAAGAGAGGGAAGTTCAGAGACGTAGAGAGAGAATGAGGTTTAGACAAGAATGAAGGAGAAATGAGGAGATGGTGATTGAGATTTCAAAGATGAACAGTATTTGAAGACAAAGATGGGGTTCAGGGACGAAGAAGAGAGAAAATTATTTCTGAAATTGAGTTTGAAATTTTTTTGGGAGTCAACGGTTGGGCTTAACACCCCTCCGTTAGTTCCCCACACATGTCAAAGTATTTTACACGTGTATGGGCAGGTGTTATCTTCTCATGCAGTGGCCAGTTATGTGGTCATACAAGAGTGGTCAGCAAATCCCGATTCGTTCCCAATACAGAATAGTGGTGTTCAATGGGTAAAGATGTAGAAACACTTTCGTGGTAGCTTATCCAGAGGGGTGTTGCCAATGCCCCCTAAAATTTTGGAGTCCATATTAGTTGCACTTTATAGTTGTATTAAGAAGTGTATTGTATAATCAATAATAATACCCCACGTCAGCAATCTAAGTGTATATGCCCCACAAACTCCCCAATATTTCAAAGTTCAATTGGATAGAATGGCTGATGTTTGGTTTTAGCCATCAAATGGCTAATCATCATCATCTACGCCTTTAACCACCAACCCCTCACCCTGCAAAAGAGTATCAAATGCAACTAATTTGGGTTCAAACTTTTGGGCATTTAGCTTTGGTGGGACCGGTTCCCATCTTCCATCCTAATCTGTCCAAAACGTATTTAAGAGTCCCCCAACCTCCTAACAGGCTAACATGCTTCCTCTCAAAAAGGTTTCCCCTGACTATGCTTCATCATTCCCCCAATATCTATTTACTTGTTTCCTTTCAGTTCTTGGTTAGTAAATTAAGACCAAAACTCAAAAGAAACCAAATCTCAAAAAAGGGGTCAAGGAAGTAAAAAAGAAAGCAATGACTCCCTAAAATAAACAAAACGAGAGAGAGAATGAGGCTGTGGGGGTTTCAAAATTACAGAAATCCGAAACAAGACAGAGTAGCCGTACGTACATATGCTTGGCTATGCTCACTGGAATCAATGGTATGGCCTGGTATCATCCCAGTAAACTAAAATCAAAGGCCCAGTGACCAACAGTGTGGACTTCTTGCATGGATAGACTTGAAAATAAAACAAAAAAGGAGGGTGCACCGTGCACGCATGCCATGGTGTCTGGTGGTGGTGTGCTTCGTGCCTCCTCTCTCGCCTACAAAAACTATGACCCCAACGCCGATTACCCATTAGCGAGTGTTATAGGACACGAGCAAAACAAAATTAAAATATCAATCTCTCTCACTCTAATCTGAGGCAAAGGCATCAACAAGACCACACAGAATGATGGCTGTAATTGTCTCTCGATGGCCACGAAACTTGGAAAAGACAAACAACGCCCGTTAGTGGGATTTTGCCTGAGCAGACTGGTACATAGAGCAAGTATCTATGGTCGACGGTCTCTGCCTCTCTGGCGTTGGGGTTTGTCGGATTTATTATAATTCTCGTTCCTGGGTTGTCCAATTAAATTATAGTAAGTTTGCTTGTCGGCCTCAATCCACTCAAACTCCTCTGACACTCGGTTTAAATTAATTATATAAAACCAAGCAGATGAATTCACTAGTCAGTCATTAGAGGTAGCAATCAGGGTTCAGCATTACTGTGAACCTGGGTTTTGCTTGCATAGTGGTTCTTAGTGAAATCCCTTGTATATATGCATCATCCTGTTGAAATTTTATATTTTTTTCAGTTACCCAATTAAAATAAATATATAAAGTTGCACCATCTGGAATCATTTTAGTGGAATACTAGAAGTAATGCACAGAGTAAGGAAATTAGAAAAATAAAACAACTTCTTCTTAGCTCTTAGCAGCAAAAAGCAGGTAGTGCAATATATAGAGGCATCAACGGAGCTTATGAAGGGTGTCATATTTCTATTTCTAGAACGGAACCCAGCAGACCAGCTGTCAGTAGTTCTCTTGCTCGATGGAGGTTGTAAAGTAAACAGAAATGAACTTTTGCACAGACATGAGCTTAGTAGTGGTACATTTGGGTGCCAAATTAAGAAATAAGAACAGGTAGACACTTACTGTTCAGGTGGTAGGCGGCGTTTAGGTTTATCCTATTGCTACCTACGCCTGTCGACGGGAATTCTTCAGGCAGCCCGAATCGCTGTTGCTTTAGAGGTGGCTCTGGATCTGCCAACAAGACGGCATACAATGGACACTACTGCTGTCAGTTGTCAGCGTAGGGGAGCTTTAGCCGTTTTCTTTCTTTAAGCCGAAAATAACAACCAACGGCAACATGCCGGCAGCAGCAGGACGAGTGTCTCTCTATTTCTCAAGGGTCAATGCACTGTATCGTGTAGAAGTCGATCGACTAGTGGTAAAAGTAATTTTTGAGATCAATAGCCCCAACAACAACAACAACAAGCACAACCTTTTAGAAAAGCATATAGACCCCAGCTCGCCAATTCAACTCACTTTTAAGCTGTAGCCAACTCTGAGAGGTTTTGAGTCAGCGCACTCAGAGAAACTCTGAGCTAGTTAGTTCTGTCATGCATCTACAACCACGATATGCTTACGATTTTAGTCCTGATGAGTCCTAGAGATGTATTCGTTCAGTGATTTAAGCTTGCAAATCTCACATTCACTTGAATTTATATACAACACATCATCCCACTAGTACTAGTTCGAAGAGAGTAGAGCTGCTGTTCAAGGCTTAATGGCGTAAGATCCAATTTCAAAATGAAAACGATAGGACGATATATAGAAGCAATTAAAAGAAAAGGAACAAAAAAAACTTTCTTTTCTTACGAAGACCGACCCAGTAACCAATCGAGTGGTCAACGTTTCCCGACAAAATTTGGTGTGGCCCATCAAGCCTAGCTAGTAGAAAGGTAGACCAGCGTTCAGTCATCGCTGTGAACGTCGATTCTCTTTCTCTTGTTCAAGATCCGGACTGACGTCCATGGCCCCTCTCGAGACTCGAGCTCTATCTTCATAGATCGGCTTCAGTCACTCCACTCTCTTTAAGCTTTTCTTTCGTTACGTGAAAAATTGACGCAAATTCGATTGGGACAAGGGGTAAGTTTGCTACTGCTAGACGGGACGCGCGACTAATAACCGGCACTGACATCATATATGATCTACCAACACGACCGCATGAATCTTTTCACTTGCTACCTACAGCTATAGCTATGGTTTAAGACTCTAAGTGGGACTTCCACTGTTCTACGTCTGTGTCACATCTCCGAGTTGGGATATCCCGCCAACATAACACATTCAACATGATCTGGCACCGCACATTTCACCTTAAGCCTGGTTTGATTAATGAGATGTATAGTGTTAGATGATGTCGGGTGGGTGGGTATTGGAACAAATTCTGTTGTCAGGTGATCGCACTCTACATCTCCCTCTATTCAGAGGCTGAAATTAGGCATGATAATTAGCTATTACCACCTGGCAATACACTCCTCGTCCCAACTATTTGGAGATGTAAATGGCGTTAAGATATAAATAAATCGGTAAGGCATTAATCCTAAAAGTTTCTTAATCAAGAGTTATTAATTATGCAAATCTGAGGTTATACTAAATTTTACTAACCTTTTCTCTATCTATATCTATATTAAATTTTACTATTAAAAGTGTAAATGAGAATTGGAGCTTTTATTTAACATAAAAATCCCAATTTTTGAATAAAATCACTTTTTAATTGTAAGGACAAAAATGTAACCTGAAAATCTATTTTTATCCCTATTCCAATCTATCTCATTAAATCTTATATTTAGGGTATTAATAATCAATGTTTTAAGACTTGAACACAAAACCAACTTTCAATGGTTTTTTTTTCTTTTTTAGTTTTGATCCATTCTATCGGTTTTTCAGAAATTTAAAACCAAGGGTTCTACAAAACTGTAATGGTCTCCATTTCCCGGGTCTATGATCCAACAGCCCAGTCAAATCAAGGTCTTACTAGAACACCCCTATTTTTTAATTTGGTACCTCTCTAATCATTAGAACATCAAATGTAATTTGAATTATCACATTTCCACATTTAATTCATTCTCAATAAGATTGCATTTGGTATCATTGTAGCTTATTCACAAACATTTTTGAGTTGATCAATAGAAATTGATGAAAAAGATGAGTAGTCACTTCACTTAAAAGAGTCACTTCAGCTGAAAAAAGGCATGCAAAATCATTGCTGTTTAGAGTTGAAACATCAACTTAAAGTTTCAAGTAACAACAGTAATTTGTATAATTTGTATTGATCAACCCAAAACATTTATGGTTATATAACATAACAATTCATATTTTAACATCAATTTCAATTGATAACCTGGAACATTTCACGAGGAAACATCAATGCTAACAAACACAAACTAAGTTTTAGATTTAGGGTATTAATTCCCATTCTTTCATTAAATCCTATATCAATTATTCATAGTAAGAAAATAAGTGTAACAAAGAATAATTGTTTTTTATTGATGATAGAAATAAAATATAAATTTAAAATCAACCCAAAAAAAATGAGTTGTTTGCCTCTTTGATGGTGAATCAACAATTCAACATTTTGGAGTCAAGTGTGTCAACCCTCGAAATCATAATTAAATAATAATAAAAATATAAAAAGATGAAAACTCAATAGAATATGAAAATACAAAAAAAAAATATCGAAAACATTTGAACACATCTCTAATATCGCATGTTCATCATCATATTAAACAAAAATAAGTGTGACAAATAAAATATATTTTATAAAAAAAAACATATTATATACCACCATCATCATAAAAAATCACCACATACAAAGCATATGCTTGCATAATAGTGTTTTCAAAAAGATTCATATATCTCCCCTTTTCTTGAAAATTGATTATGGCATTACTCCATTGCAAATACAGTGTCCTAAAGCCAAATTGGCAAAACAAAAAAATCATTTCCAATATTGACTTGATGCAAATATGCAATTCAACTTAGACTTATCAAAACAAAAAATCGGTTGTTGAAAGCACTATCCCATCACTACAACATAAGCCAATATTGAGGTGAATAAACTTTAGCCAAGCTTTAATTATTTCTCATCATATCTAATTACCTTAACCACAAAATCACATAAAGCAAATGGATTCCCAAGCACATATCTAATTACCGTCGGTTCTCCTCAACATCTTTCCATTTAAGCGAATGGTAAATAAATGCATTTATTAGCATAACAATTAATTCTCCTCATGCATTGCCTATTTTCTCCCAATATAAATACCACAACGAATGCCATTATGTTAAGAATTCCATCTGAAACTGTTAGCCTTTTGCTACACCTTTTATTGTGTGGATTACTATATATACAAACTTTTCTTTACTCTCTCTCTCTCTCTCTCTGGCCTTGGCCTTGGGATGGTGAGGTTGAAAGAGGCATGGAAGAACATCCTTCTGTTAGCACCTTGGTGAGGACTAAATGCTATAGTGTTGTTTTATTTGACTAATTATTCTTTCACTCTTAGCTTCCATTAAAAGAAAGAACCTCCAACTCTTTCTCTCAACTGACAAAAATGACGATCAAGACTTGACAGATGGCAAGCCAATAAAGAGTCCATAAGATAAGATCTAGAAGAATGTATACAAGCAGTTTGGGATATCTAAAAATAAACCAAATAATATTTTGAAAACCGTTTAAAAGAAAAAAAAATGAGAGAAGAGATGTATAGTCATAGTTATTTTCTTTAGTATCTCAAATAGCTTACCTAAGCATTAGTGTAAGGTTGACTATGAAGCTCGTGAAATGAATTTTTTCTCAGAAACTAATATGAAAAGCCTATTAAAAAAGAACTAATATGAACATGGATGAAATTGAATTATGTATGTGTTTACCGTGGAGAGTGGGGACTGTTACATATGATCAGAAGAAATAGAAACCGAATCTTAGGTGTCAGTGATTCAGACAATAATTTGGTGATTGAAGTCAATCAACTGAAGAACATTTTCAGTGACAAATTTAATTAGGAATCATTAAGTAGTGAAGACTCTAATGGAGTGGAGAATGTTTTAAGCAATCTACACCCTTACCCTAGTATCATGGGAGGAAAATGTCCAATTGGTTAAGGAAATAAATGAATGTGAAATGCTAGAAACCTGAATTCTCTCCTTATCAATATGCCTTCGTTTTGGGAAAGATAAATAACGGATAACATTCTAGTGGCTCATGAAATTTTTTACTCCCTAAGGAAGAAAAGAAAAACGAGAAATGTTGCATACAAGAGAGATATGGAAAAGGTGTATGATAAATTAGAATAGAATTATTTAAAATTGATATTGATGAAGCTTGAATTCCATGAAAGATGGATAGGGTAGACAATGGAATGTGTACTTCATTTAGTTATCAAGTCTTAGTAAAAGGATTTCTAGCCAGCTACTTTCACCCATCTTGAGGAATAAGGCAAGGAGATCACCTGTCTCCCCTCCTATTTGGTCTATATAATGAGGCACTAACCCATGGAAGAAAAGCTAACTTAGGGTTCAAAACTTTTAAAATAGGCCCAAAGATTCTAATTCTTCAATTTGTAGATGATTGTCTAATTTTTGCCAGAACCAACAAGAAAACCTCAAGAATACACTAAATGGGTATGCAAAAGCTTCAAGGTAGCCAACTTTTCATAAGTCAATAATAATGTTCTCAAAAAATGTGCCAAACAGATTCTAAAAACTACTAGCTATGGTGGTAAGAATTCCAAGGGAAAACAAGGAAGAAAAGTATCTAAGCACCCCTTTGATCAAACAAAGAGTGGCAAAAAATACTTTGGAAGAAATACTAGAAAAATAATAAGCAAAATGGAAGGGTGGAAGAGCAAAACCCTCTCTTTAGGAGGAAAATTTATTCTATTAAAAGCAACCGTTGGCAACCTAGCTCAATACCAAATGAGTATGTTTGGAATCCCTGAAGAATTTATAAAAGAAGTGGATAGATTATAGACAAATTCTATGGGAATTAAAACAAAATAATAAGCCCTTTTGCCCTTGGGATATAGTTCATATGAACAAAAAATCTAGAGGGCTAGGCATCAGGAAGCTAACCTAGATAAACCAAGCTAATCTCATGAAATTGGGTTAGAAAATCATGATCGACAATAAAAACAATTGGGTCAAAGTTATTAAAATGAAATATTTGAAAGAGGAAGATTTCCTCAATCATAAAGCCTTGAATTCAAGCTCTTGGGCATGGAAAATTTTAATAACGAAAAAAGCCACCTCAAAAAGAGGTACGATGTGGAAAATAGAAAATGGGGCAAAATGCAACTTCTGGTAAGATAATTGGACATTTGGGCTGACACTAGACATCTAAAAGAATTCTTTAGTGATTGAAACTGGAGTTGGGAAAACCTAGATTTACAAGTGAAAGAGTTTTATTAACATGGAAAATAGAATATGCGATCAAAATAAAATAATTTCAGCAGTCCCAATTGAAATTAAAGAAAAGATCAAAGCAATTCACCTACTTTCAAGTGATAGAGAAGACTCGTTAGTGTGGGGTACTAGTAGAAGTGGGCCCTCACTACGAAATGGCTAATAATTTCTTAAAATCAGACAATAGACTAAAGCAAACAATGGTGAAGCTAATAAAATATTCCTGAAATATCCTTTGTGCTAAAAAGACAAGTCTTTTGTGGTTTCTCATCCAAAATAATATTATAGGTTCAAATATTGACCCCAGTTGTCCATTCTACAACCAAACAGAGGATAGAGATCATATTATATATATATATATATATCAAAATGTTCAGTAGCAAAGCAAGTCCGGAGCCTACTAGACCAAGATATTAGTCAGTCTGTGGATAACACAGTTACACCGACTAGGACTTAATAACTTGGTGGACCAAAGCTCTGAAATTAAAATTGCATAATAAAATTCAAAGGTTCTCAAAGACAGATGCTACGTTATTTTGGTTTCTTTAGGAGTACAGGAATGAAAAAAAAAAAAGAATAGATCTTTCTCCCCCTCAGGAAATAGTAGCATAAGCGTGGTATTATATATACCAAAAATTATATAGAAGCTAGATGGATCCCACCAGACTTTGACTAAATAAAGATCAACTTTGTGCCAATGGATGCATTATCAGAAACCACAGAGGGGAAGTTCCTTTGAGGCCCATGAGCTAGCCTTGAAGGAAGTAGCGGAGCCAGGAATTTTCTTTTGGGGGGGTTAAGTTAAACAAGAAAATGATATATATATATAGATAGATAGATAGATAGATAGATAGATAGATAGATAGATAGATAGATAGGGAAAATTGGTTTGAGAAGATTTGAATTTATTACATATTTTTTAAAGAAAAAATAAATATTTATTTTAATTTTGGGAGTTGGAGGAGAGTTAGAGTATGATCCTTTACACAAAGTTCAAAGTATTGATACGTATTATGCCAGTGGCTTCTCGATACGTCCCTACAGGGATTATATTGGGTCAGACCATGGTTCAAAGGATAGTCGGGACTTAAATCAATCCTCTAAACCAGTTTTGAAAAAATAAATAAATAAAACATAAAAAAAAAAAAGCACTGGTACTTGGCTTTACATTTTAATTCAAGTTTTAGAGGGTCCTTGGCCCCTCCATGAAGGCAAATCGTTCATCTATAATTTTTGAAGGTGACTAGGTGGTTGTTATTAAAATCCTCCAAGGTTGGTCAAGATGCCCTCGCGTGTCTCTCCCTTTTAGAAGATTGCAAGCAAATTTCTCAAAGACTAACCTCTAGAATTTCCTACAATCACACTCATAGGAAAGGCAACTATCATTGATTGAGCAAACAAAGGTGAGGTTCATGATGACTAGGGGTTGACACGAGCTGAGCTCTTTACGAGCTACTCGAGCTCGGCTCGTTAAAAGCTGGTCTTGGCTTGGTTTCAACCGAGCTCGAGCCCAATTTAGGCTCATGAGCCGAACTCGAATAGCTACGTAATAATAATAATAATAATAATAATAATAATAATAATAATAATAATAATAATAATAATAATAATAATAATAATAATGATAATAATAATAATAATAATGATAATAGAAAATTATAAAAAATATTATATACATTATATTTTTATTTTTATATATAATAATAACTAATTATTATAATTCTTAATTTTTTAAATATCAAATAAAAAATATTTTTATATATACTTTTTTTTATTTTTATAAAACATTTTTTCTCAAGTCGAGCTCAACCTCGAGCCGAACTGAGCTCAAGCTTATGATTTTTTTACCCGAATCGAGCTCAAACTCAAGGTTCTACTTGTACTACCTTGGCGAGCCAAGCTCGAGCCTCGTATTATTTGGCTCGGCTCGGCTCAAATCCACCCCTAATGATGACTGCTTCTTTGTGGTCTATGGGACTTTCATTATCTTGTCCTTCTAGATGCAGTTGGAAGGGCTCACCCTTGTTGAGGATTTTAGGGTTCATTTGGTTCCCTAGAATGTTATTACTGTTTGTTTTGTCAGAATGGGATTTTGATTCCTAGTCTTGGCAGAATGTGTTTCCCTCATATGGCTATGGAGAAAGGTTCTAAATAACGATACGCCGGTAAGGGCGGGCGTATCGGGCAGTATTGATACGGTTTTTTTCTTTTTTTTTCAAATTTGGTTCAAGGGGCCGTTTAAGATTCATCCACCCCCTGAACCGGTCAAAACTTCGATACACCCTCTGTAGGGGCGTATCAGGGTGCTCCCAATACAAAACGTATCGATTGATATGGGCCAATACATAACGATTTTTTGACCCTTGGTATGGAGGAATAGCCATTCTATCACCACCCCGCCCCAGAATGAGATTCTCATTCTAGAGTCTGTTAATAAGTGAACTCCTAATAAGAAAACCCCAAACCCTAATATAAATAAAACATTAGTAAAATAATTGTAATAATGATGATAATAAATATTATAATTAAATAATAATCAAATAATGTTATTATAATAAATTAATAATATTAAAGTACAAAAAATTATTATAATATAATTAAAGTAATAAAAATATATTAATTATTCAATAATGATAAATTAATATTAAAAATAATAGAATATTAATAAAACTAGTAATAAAATAGAAAATAATCAACTTGTCATTAAAATTTTCATAATAAAGTGATAATAAAATAATAATTAATAATTAATAATAAAACAATAATAAAGCACTACTATAATAATAATAATAATAACAGAACATTAATGAATTAATTCAAATTGACAATTTTCGAGTGATTCCAATTCCAAATTCAAATGACCCAAATAGGAATTTTACTCCAATCATCAAAAAGGCATTGGAAATAGAAGATGCACAGTTCTTTCTATTTTGCTTCTTTATTCTCATTTTCTCTTTGCTTTATTTTTCATTGTATCAAAATAAAATAATAGCGAGATATGGGGTTTTAACCGTTCAGTCCACCCCTAGGGTGGAGTTGATTATTCATTCACCACTGGGTGTGGTGATGGCCGTCTAGTCTATACTCTTATCGGTCTTTCCGAGGCTTGGAAAAAGTAACAAGAATGGAGGAGTTTCACCGGAATCACAGCACAGCCAACCTGACGTTTCGCTTACTCGGTTGCAGTTTCTATTTCGTTTTGCTTTTTTCTATTTTGTCTCTTGTATGATTGGTCAACAGACTCAACACAGCTGTTGCTGTCATCATTGCCGATTTGAAACCAACAATACGAGGTTACAGCCCACGGACCCCCCCACCGCACCTTCAAAGCTTGGACAAAACCTCCAACGTGGCAGACAATAACTGGATAACGTGTCACAACCCCGTCATATCACAGAAAGGGGATGAGTTGTAGATGGACAAGAAGGAAGATGCAGGTCCAGAACATCGAATGACTCCCGGTGCAAGGGGCCAGGGTGGGAAAAGAAAACAAAGCGAAGAGCATCCAATGACGTGGATGAGAAAGAAAGCATTTAAGAGTGAGAGGCTGAGAGCAGAACTATTGCAGGAAGAGAGTATGTATGTGCTGTGTGTCAAACAGGAGTACAAACACCTCTGCTTTTTGTACGGGCTCGGTCAAACTTACAAGACCTGATATGCTAGGAAAAACATGCCACGTGAGCAAAGTCGTCCAACATGGCAGAAGAGGCTTAACTGTAAGCAACTATTGTCTTGATTGGCCCAGGCTTTTCTGGGTCTTCCTTTTTTTTTACAGTTGTATGTAATATTTTTTGTATGAAAACACGGACTGATGATTTCGTTTCACTACTTCACTTGGGTGACCGAGCCAACTTTTCTCATCTCACCTCACCTCACCTCCGTCTGTTATGTATAATTGCTTGGCAGACATCACAAGAACCGGGTACTTGGTAGTTCATACTTCAGAGTAGTGCACCTCATTCTCTTAATGGTCATATTCTGCACATCAAGGATCTATACTCTTTATATATAGCATTTATTTTATACCAAAAACAAAAGCAAAGGGTTATAATAAATACACAGAGAGACCATCAGCAACATTCAGCCCAACGCCAGCTACATTCACAGTCCACAATCAATTGTGGCAAAGCATCTTTCCAATTACAATGTCAGCCATGATTTATTTATTAATCTTTCTATGAACGGACGCTAATCAGATTGAGAGACAATCTGGCAAAAAGTTCTATATATTACCCAAAAAAAATCTCCACTTTTAAGTGATAGCACAAAGCTCGTTACCTGTCCACCGGGGATATGCCCAAGATAAATGAGGGGGGGTGTCTGCGTGACATGTTCTTCGTTGCGCACTTCAGCATAACCTAAATATCCTTTCTATTGTGCGCCGCGCAAAAAAAAAATTATATATATATATATATATATATATATATATATATTAAAATTAATACGAACCAAAAAAGAGTGGCGTACGAGTATTAGCGTCTTGCAGCCATCTACCCGCCACGAAACGGCGGCAGAAGGTGGCTGAGAATGTAGAGACTAGAGAGAGAGAGAAGGAAGATGATAGATACTTCCATGTTTCCAGTGTTCCAGTGTGTAAACCATAATCAAATCCTCGATATTGTAAATTGCATGTGAAACATTATCTTTTTCTGGAATTACAAGTCGAAAGAGAAAGAGAGGAGAGATACGAGAGGGAGCGGATGAGCAATGTGCAAATTAACTGACCTGAGCACGACTCAAAGTCTTCGGTTGCTGAAGCTGAGGCTCAGTGCTCATCAAGCACCCATTAGGCGGCGTGGCTGTTGCATTTGTAGAGGGAGTAGTAGTCATGCTGCTGCCTTTGGTGGAATTAAACACTTCTTCCGGAAACCGAGAATCCCCATCACCAATAATGCCGTCGTCGTCATCGCCGTCCCCGTCACCATCACCATTACTACCGAAGAAGCTGTTCGAGCTATCACCTTCGTTGCCATCTAACCCATCTCCATCATCCGTCCCGTCATCTTCTCTCGTAATATTCCCATTACTGCTATGAACCACCTTTTTGTTGGAAACTGCGTTTGAATGGCCGCCGATAGCCATTGGCTCCGTCAAATTCTTCCCGTCTCGAGGCGGAGAAAACACCACTGGCAGGTACTCGTCCGTCTCGCACGCAAACTTTGAGTTCTTGAAGTGCTCTTTTAATGCCTCCAAGCCCTAAACTCGCCGGTCAACAACACCGCCCAACAAATACAAATACATTTGTTATGTATCAATGTTTGTTAAACCGTAACAAGAAATTTTCAATGAATTGAAGTAACATTTTATATAATATAATTGTACCTGTAACCGAGCATAAGTAACTTCACAGATTTTTCTCGAGTTGAAGACTTCCCACGGCTGCAAGTGGAAAGCTTTGTAGAGCCTCCATGTCGCCTGGGGAGACGTTAGGTTCACGAACCCATATCCAACATTACACTTGTTACTGATACCAGCAAAGACCACGGAGGAGGACACACAAAATTATAACAGAAATGAAAATTAAATAGTTAACAAAGACTTGAAAAATTCAAATTTAAGATTAAATATTTGATTTGGTTAAACAACAAAGATTAAAAAAGTTACTTGAAATCAATAGGGAGATAAACGAAATCGTAGGATGATAATGGCTGATCATCGCCGTCGCCAATCTGCTCGTTGCAGTGTATGCAGTGGTTGTCCAGCATGTTCAAAAGCAACGCCTGACTGCACCACATCACAAACCCAAAGCCAAGAAAAAGAAAAAACATAACCCAGATGGAAAAACAAACAAAAATAAATTGTTGTCGAATTAAATTTAGTAATCACAAGGAAAGATCAGCACTTGGGAGCAAAGCACCTGTACTTGTTGGGTATGTTCTTAATCATCACAGTGGTTCTGGTATCTCTGCAATCCGAGTCAACAATCGCGTTCTCATTGATCATGAAATAAGCTTCCGAGTTCTTCTGTCTGCCCTTCCATGGCCGAATCTTCGCCTGCTTCGTTGCTGTCGAAGAATTATTACTACTTTTGTTGCTGCTGCTCTTCCTAGCGCTCCTCCTCGACGACCCATTGCAGTCTCCCTCCCCTTCAATCCCATTTCCAACAGAATTTAGAGCCAACGAACCCATGGAAACAGCTACAGCTGCTTCCGCTCCATAATTTGATCTTGGATCGTTATTCCAGGTAGCATTCCCCCCGATAATACCCGTCTTCTTATTCGGGTATTGAGTTCGAGAGGGATGAGTTATACAAGAATCTGAGGTTGAGCAACCAGACAATCTAGGACGTAGCGGCGGAGGTGTTGGTGTTTGCGAGTAATTCCCATTACTTGTGTGATAGCTGCTTCTACCATTAAAGTCAAAAACCGCTTTGTTGGAGTTGATAACGGCGGCGGAGATGGTAGTCGCACTAGAAGTTGCTGCATTCAACAACCTTCTTCCATGGCCACCAGGGCGACTGAATTCAATTACTATATTCTTACCGTGAAGTTCACTTCCGTTCATTTCTGATAAAGCTCTAGCTGCATCTCTTACATCGAAAAACTCCACAAACCTCTGGTGCCGCTTGGATGGCGTTTCCCTCAATTCCTTCACAGGCCCTGATTTATTACAAAACAATTCAACAAAAAGCAACCAGAAATTAAAACTGTTAATGAAAAACAATAATTAATAAATAAATAACCTTTTCAAAAAAATAAATAAATAAGACCCCCAATGACGAAGATAAGGGGAGAAAAGATACAGGCTCAAAAGAATCGAATGATAAACAGGCTGTCAAATAATAAAGAGATGAAAGAAAAAAAAAATGAATGCATGATAACGAAGAAAAACTCTGGATATGGATGGATGCCCCCACAACCCCATAAGAAACAACTGAACAAAAGCGTCCGACATATATACTACACAGAAAGAAACAGATACTGATGTTTTCTTGTTCAACTATTATACAGACTAAAGAGTGAACCTCTTTAAATGCGTGATTGCCCTCAAGCGCAAGTCTATTCCAACAGTAAAAATGAGGGAAAGAGGAGAGGAGAAAATAGAATCAACTAGCTCGGAATAAAATCAAGAAATCAATAAACCCATAAAATTACACCACGCATAGAATCAACGAATGTTTGCCTTATTCGTCTTCGGCTCATACCAAAAGCCTCGAAAATTTCTTTAAGCTTGTTTGTCGAAACCCCCAAATCCAAGTTGAAGACCACTAGCGTCCCTTGGTTATGCCCGTCGGGCCCAATAGTTGGCGTCGGTACCGTAAACTGCGCCCAAACAGCGCGCCCAGCGATAAGCCCACGCGCCGGTGGGGGCACCGGAGCCTCCGAGTTCTCCCCTTCAAACCATATATTCCGGTTCAACAATGAGTTGTAGTATTGTCTCAGCCTACTTTGCTGCTGCATGTGCTGCTCTCGTATCTCCCTCATCGCTGCCTGTGCATGCCTCGTATCATAGAAATGAACCGTCACGATACCCTCCTGTAACCTCTCCATTTGAACCGCCCTCACCTCACCAAACACCTCCAATTCTCTTCTCACTATTGTTTCATCAACGTCCTTCTGCACAGAGCTAAGAAGCAATGCTCTTGTCGCCGTAGATGAAGGCGGCGGAAGCGGTGGCGGCAGTTGAGGTGGATTTATGCTGTTTGGTCTGGGGTACGCCGCTAGAGGGGATGAATGGTAGCCATCATAGAAACGCATCGCTTGAACTCCTGTAGGTGGGAAGGAAGAAGGGCATGGGTAGTAAATTTGCGGTGGAAGGAGAGTAACCTGGTTGTGCAGAGAAGGATTTCTCGGTCGGAACTCTTGCGCTCGAGGATCCAAGTGTCCTGGATGCCTTGAGATTCCAGTATCGTCCATGGCGGTTACGGCTCCTTCACTTGCCGCACCGGAAAACCAGGAAGGAGAAAAAACCTTTCGTCTCTCAACCTTCCTTCCTTCCTTTTTCCCTTTTCCTTGGTGTTTTAACTGTCTCTATCGTCGGCCTGAAACCACTGTCGTACCTAAATCAGTTTATCGGCGAGAAGCTAAAACGTTAAATCTGGCGCATTAACGTATAGATGGTTTTCCGGCATACCTTAAAAAGTCTAGCCCTCACTTCAGCTCACCGGTAACGGTCCCTTGACTTACCCTTCTAGAAGACTAGAACCATCTCTCTCTCGAGTTTCTCCCCGTCTCTCTACTCTCTAGCGGTGGGAACTGGAAAGCTTAAAAGCCTAAACCGGTCCTTCGCTTATTTCGTGCCCATCTTGTTAAAAATGATTCATTCCAGGGAAATTTGTCAATTAGTATCATGTACTTTACGTCAATTGCCACTTTAATCCCTAAATTTTAAAATGCGATAATCAGTACCCGAATTATTCATTACCCTGTGTTATTTGATAATTAATCAGCCGTTAATTAATTATGTAAATATTTATAAAAATAAATAAATAGTCTCAAATTTTTGCTTCTTTAGCGATTATCAGAATGTTCGCTCAAAGTAATCCCAACTTTCTTCAATTGAAAAATCAAGGGTTTGGGACTTTTAATATTTTGTCAATAATACTTAGATAATTGATAAAAAAAATTAAATAACATTTAAAAGGTATTTATATCCTTTTAAAATGTTACTTAAAAATAAGTTAACCGTTGATTAATAATAGATATTTAATTGTCACATTTTGAAAGTTTGAATACTGAATTATCGTATCTTAAAGTTTAGGGACCAAAGTGACACTTGGCACAATGTATAGGATATTAATCATAAATTTTCCCTTTAAAATAAGACAAATTTTTTAAAATATTCCTACTGTTTAGCTAATTGACAATAATATCTTAAAATAGATCAAATTTCTTAAACCACTCTTAATATCTATGATAATAGTCATCACCTTTTGACGGAAAAAATAAAAAGTCATATTTACCCTTCATTTCTCATGTTTTCTAAATAAAATAAAATATCAAATTTACCCCCAATCCTAAATGTCGATCCTCGCCAGTAATCTGAAGACGGGTAATCAAGCAACAAATCACAAACACCTTAAAAAAAAATATGGATAACTCTCCATTTTCTTCTCTACCCAGGACCAAGACAGTCACAGTACCCACACACAAGTCTTCTCAGATATGCTCCCGGCACGGCTCGTGGGATGGCAACAAGGGCATGTGTGGCCACGTATAAGGTTTGTTGGAGCACAGGTTGTTTCGGTTCGAAAATACTTGTCGGAATGGATTGAGCCATCACCAACGATGTGGATGTGCTATCACATACTCTCTCTCTCCCCCTCTCTCTTTCTCACCCGCTTTCTATCCGTCATTGCCATCGCCACTACAACTTCAAGCGGCAGTGGCAGTGGTCTCTCTCTCTGCTCTTTACTCTCTCTCTCTCCCCCTTCGCTCTTTTTGTCCACGACCGCCATTGCCACTGCAACTTCAAGTGGAAATGGTAGTTGTCTCTCACTCTGCTCTCCGTCTCTCTCCCACTTTTTTGTTCGTTGCCACCATCGCCGCTGTAACTTCAAGAGACAATAGCAATGGGCTCTCCCTGCTCTTTGTCTCCCTCCAACTTTATGTCCGTCACCGCCATTGCCGCTACAACTTCAAGCGGCAGTGGCAATGATCTCTCTCTACTCTTTGTCTCTCTCCCCCTTTCGCTCTTTCTGTTTGTTGTCGCCATCGCTGCTACAACTTCAAGCGGCAGTGACAATTACTTATTTTTTACTTACTCCCCCAATCTTTCTCTCTCCACTCTTTGTCTCTCTCCTCTTTCATTCTCTACAGTGGCATCTTCATGGACAATCGGCCATGCCATCGACGAAGGACAGAGAGAGGTTCCCACCAATCATTCGGTCGTGCCAAAACCAAGACACAAGAAACCAAATCATTCTCCTCATCTTTCGAAACCCTATTTCTCCTCTCTTCCTCCTCTGCAAGTCCATCGTTTTCTTTCTTCTTCCTATGCAAAAACCAAGAAAAAGACACCCCAAGAAGCTGGTCTCTTTCTCTCTCTCCACACAGGTTCAATCAATTGTTGGTCGAAGCAAATAATCTGCCGATCAACCTTCTCTCTCGCTTGATCTGGCATTTTAAGGTTTGCAGGGTTTCAAGTCCAACGTAATCTCCAATCCATCAAGTTTGTGGGATTTGCAGTAAAACCCCACCGATATCTTTCCGATAAAGATGAAGAGAGTAATATTGGATTTTTAAAAAAAATTATCGATCAAATAATGTCACATGTTACGGATTTTGCTAGAAACATTAAGGGTGGTTTAAGACAATGATTAAACAACAAGCATACAATTTGTCAATTAGTTAAACACTAGGAATAGTTTAAAAAAAAATTCTCTTGAAAATACCATAAATGCCATTTGCCTTTTGTGTCTTAGTAACTTTTGTTTTCTTCTTTTTCATGGTTTGTTTAGGAGTTAATGGCAATACTCTAAACATAGCACGCTATGCTATGTATTTTTAGTGCTTGTATTCTTAAATATAAGTATGCAAATGATACTTCGATGAGAAGAAATTTGGCCCTCCAATTACAGACCGCCCGTGGTGGGTGCAAACCATTTTATTACACTTCAACGTTATATGTGGTCGATCTCGTTCAAGCAAAAATCAGTTTATGGCTTTATGCCACCTTTTATATATGAACCCAACCTTAGGAGTACATCACCCCGAGTTCACATCTGTGCCCCATAATGTCCCACAGCATATCTCCACCGTGTATTGGGAACATCTCCTAATGATGATATCATCATTTCTAGTACATTATTGGGAGATGTTCCCAGTACATGGCGGGGATGTTTTGTGGAACGTTGTGGGGCACAGATGTGAACTCCATCACCTCAAGGTTATAGATCAAGGATTCCGATGATCGATTTATCTTCGATCTAGGCAACTAACAGCATAAGTAGCCAACCAATCCTCGAAGTACCGACCTACATGATGTGTCCTCTCTTATTCGCCCACTCACCTAGAGACCCCGAAGCACATAGTGACACATCACACCTAGCAACAATTAGCAGGATTTCACTCACTTTTGCACATAACTGGATAAGAATCATCACAACATCGAAGAGACATGCTTCGTAAACAACGGGCGGATAAGCCCTATCACCTCCAAACGAGTTCAGAACTGGGCCCCATAAGGGGCGCCCCACAATGTCCCATAACACATCCCCGCCGTGTATTGAGAACATGTCCTAATGATAGTACCAGAAATGATGATGTCATCATCGGGAGGTATTCCCAATACACGATGGAGATGTGCTATGGGACATTGTGGGGTGCAGATGTGAACTCCCTCTGAACATGTTGAATACACCATGTTGAGCCCCAACACCTATATAAAGGTGATTCCATACCTTCACAAGATACACTCCACATAATATCATACACTTAGCTCTCTACTTTGAATATCTCAGTTCTCACTTTCTTCTATTAGCAAAGCTAACTTCACCATCGGAGTGCATTAACTGAGTCAATCCCCCGGGCCCACAAAATTGGCCTCCCTTTTGTCCGAATAATCGATTCGAAACAGTTCAAGCATCATAAAAAATTGGGAAATTGTCTAAAACCCACCATGAGTTTTCAACATTTCTCTTAAACTCGCCACAATTTTTCAAAAATGTCTAAAATTCACCATGTCACTAACTTGACGTTAAACAGACTAATGGGCGGTAATATATTACCATTTTAACCTTCATAGAAAATATTAAATATATACAAAATAAATTAACGGGTGTTAATATATTACCATTTTAATATTTAGACATAAAAAAAGGAAAAAGTTCAATAAAATATTTTCAAATATAAAACACATAAAAACATAGAAATTACAAAAAAAATATATAGAAATTCCAAATAAAATAAAAAATAATAATTTTAAATTATAGAAACTATAGAAATTGAAAAATAAAATAGAAAATAAAAATTGTAAAAGAAAACACAGAAATTGTAAGCAAATAACAAAAATACAGAAAAATTTATAAATTGTAGAAAATAACAGCCGTCTGATATACTGACGAGAAGATAGCATTTGTGTCCACTTTCCATACTCAAAGCATGTATACCACGTGTACCGCTCGTATTCCTACGTACGGGTTACCCATTTCAAGAAAAAAAATACGACCCTAAAACCCGAAAAGAGATGAGCCACTTTTATTACTTTTACTAATAGCTCATTCGCGAAAAAAAAATATTTGCTAGACAGATGACATGCCATCTCATTCTAAAGATGGCATCCACGCCATCATCTTGTCGATGCCACTCCCAGTGGATAATCATAGTCGTCTATGAGTCAGGCTGTTCAATGTTTTAAAAAATGACCCAGAAACGAAAATGTATGGCCACTGGTTTTCGGGCCAATGGTTTGACTGTTCAGTCGGAATAGATGATTCGTCTTAATAAAAATAAATTTAAAAATAATAATAATTAAAATTTAAAAGTGGAAAAAAATCTGTTGAACGGTCAATGATTTGCCTATTCGAGTCAACAAATCATTGACTGATTCAACGGTTTTTTGTCAGGTACTAACTTTGGGGTAAAACGGAACCAATTGCCTAAATGGTTCCTAGGTCGACGGTCCTATACACCATGTCCCCTTCCTCATGATGCTTTAAGAGAGTGTATCTTCTATATAAACTAACGGTGACCCATGTAATGTAAGGGATGTTGTATTTATATTTTTTTATGTGTAAAATAGTGGAATTTTTTTTTCTTTTTAGCTATTAAGGTTAAAACTTTCATTTTTATATAGTTTATATATTATGAGAAACACATAAACCAAGTGATAGTGGCTCAATTGATACCTTATCTAGTTGAGGCAATGGGTAGAGATTTGGGTTGGGGCAATGGGTTACCTCCCATTGTGTAGTCCTATAAAGCTAAAAAATGTGCTTAGCATGAAATTAATAACTAAGTTAAAAAAAAACAATTTAAAAAATAAACTGATGAAGATAACCAAAAACTCACATTTAATTCTTCTTACTAGATTTTATTATTGAACCGAAACAATCCATTAAACAAATCTACATTAAATTAAATAATAAAAACAAAGGAAAAAAACTTTAACCCATGGAAAGGATTAAAATAGAGGAAAAAATTGGTAACTCAAAGAAATAAGTAATGATTTATTTAGATTGGTTCACCCTATGTACTGGTGGACAAATTTGGGTCCAAACTAAAGTTCATATTTAGGTTGATCATTAATCTAACCCAATCCATCTAATTTATACCCTACTTTATTAGAGAGAGTTAAAAGGAATTAAGGGATATTTAAGAGGAAAATAAGGATTATGGGGAGGGGAAATGTTACAAACATTGACTATTAAGGGGAGAGAGAGAGAGAGATTTATTAGAGAGTAAATATGGATTTTATTAAAGACAATAAAGACCCATGAGGATTTTAATGATTTAATATAAAAATAAATGTGCACATGTGTGACAAAGGAGAGGAAGATGAGATAAGTGTGAGTTCTATGGTGAGAGGACCCTCACCTCCCTTATTTCCTCTTTATTTATATATAGATAGGTAGATAGATACATAGATACATAGATACATAGATAGATAACCACCAATTTCCTTATATATATCCACAATCAAAGGATCCCAATTTTAATGTCAAGTTCAATCTAATGGTACATCTCCTACTAAAATAGTAATAACAATTAACGAATATGATGAGTAAGAGACGTCTCATGTTTTAGAGTTTACTCATGGTTCCTTCATATTCTCCATGTATAATTTAATTTTAGGATATTATTTAAAATTCCTCAAAACTTTTTTGCATTTCTCTAAACTTTACCATAACTGTTTAAAAACTCCAGAGAGTCCCTTGTCATTGGCCTATCCCTTTCCTCTTAATTCTTACAACTTTAAGAGAAAAATTGATGTTCTTTTCCTCTTATCTCTTATCTCTTAAAGAGGAACATTACATTTTTGTGTTTTCCAATGATACCTCCCAAACACAAAACACTTCTCCTTATAACTCAAAGGCCTTATAACTCAGTAATAATGAATGATGAGTAATTAATATTAATTACTTTTTAATTTTTAATTATTATAATAATTAATATTAGTAATGAATTAATTGTTAACTAAATATTAGTTATTATTATTATCATTACAATAAGTATTATTAATTATTCATTTATAATAATTATTATAATTAATTATTAACTATTATATTAATTAGTATTATTTAATAATTAGTAATTAGGAATTATGAATTAATAATCGATCATTATTAAATAGTAAAAATTATCATTATAATTATTTATTAATAATTATTAATTAATTATTAATCATTATAATAAGTTTAATATTATTTTTTATTGAATTATATAAACAAACAAAATTTCTCATATATGGGGTTAAAATGGACATTTGACAATCTTCAGAATACATAATTCAGAGCAACATTCTTTGCATTCAGAGTTCATAGGAAAGAAAAGTTCACCAAAAGTTCGGATTAGGTAGGCACACAGTTGTAATCACATTAAATGAGCACTTTCAATTTTTTTTGACACTTGTCTCTTGAAATACTCCCAACCTACCCTTGAAAAAGATTAAAAACAACTTGTAACAATTGTCAGAATATTTAATAAGTGCTCACTGAATGTGATTTCTATGGTTGTGCCAATTGGATCCAATTCCATTCACCAATACCAATATAGCTATTAATATAGTTATTGCACTTTCAGATGTTAAACATCAAAGCAAACGAACAAGCCCTAAGTTTTATTGCTCTAAACTCACCTTCTACTAAGATTTAATGACCATTAATATAAATTATCCATAGTAAGCACTTAAGTATTTTACTGGACCAAACTACCCCTAAAATGACCAGTAAACCTTATTATATATTTCTATGATAAAATTACCCCTGATGTGACCAACCAACCTTATTAAATACTTTAGGCCTAGGTCTGGCTTGAAATATTAGACCTAAGCCTCACTCTAATATTTGTGAGCCTTGTGAGGGCCCGGGGCAAGTTAGATGTAATTTTGTCATAAAAGTATTTAATAAGCTTGATTGGCCATTCAGGGGTAATTTGGCCATGTAAAATACTCAAATGTTTACATGAACAACTTTTATTAATGGTCACTAGCGGTGATCTAATGAAATCTTAATGGAATATGAGTTTTGGACAATAAAACTCAATGACAGGGGGCTCTATAGAAGTTCTGAAAAGTCAGAGTGAGTTTAATGGAAGGTAAGTTTTGGATTTAATTTGCATTTATTATTAAAACAATCAAAATTTTTTATTTTTTAAAATTTATACATGTATATATAAATATAAAATATTTATTTATTAGTTATAATTTTTAAAAATTATATATAAGAAAAATCTATGATGTTGGAAACACATGGTGCCAGGAAACTTTAATGAAAACCTTCTTGATTGGTTACCACATGATGCCAGTTGATTTGTTACAAGTGTTTTTTGGTATGTATATAAAATGTTAAATCGAATATCAAACTTTTCAAGTACTTTTTTTTTTTGCACAAACAGTGGAATTTATTGTCTTGAAAACATATACAAGTCTTTGGACTTGGGTACGAGCTTGGATATTCTCAAAAAAAAAAAAAAAAATTATGTTCCAATATTCTTCCAACATTGTTTGCACATTTCGGGTCTCAATCTTTTGGTGTACCCCAGACTTGAGATGTGGAGATAGATATCATGTTGGGGAAGATTCCAACTCTATCTGATGGATGGGAGCCGCTCGTTTGTCTCTTTATGTTGCTATCCATGGACAGGACTAGGGGTGGTCACGAGTTGAGCTCTCATGAGTTATTCAAGTTCAGCTCATGAAAAACTTGGCTTGACTTGGTTGAAAATAAGTCGAGGTGAGCCGAGTTTGAGCACAATTTACAGGCTCGTTTATTAATCAAGTCGAGATTGAGCCTAATAAAGTTCGAATCGTGAGACACGCAAACTGGCCCGAATAACTACATACATAATAATAATAATAAAAAAGAAAATAATATATATAATAAAAATATTATATATAATATTTTATTTTTTATATAATAATAAATAATTATTATAATTCTTAAATTTTAAATATCAAATAAAAATATTTTTATATATTATTTTTCTATTTTTATAAAACATTTTTTTTCTCAAATCAAACTCGAATTTACAAACTTTTAACTTAAGCCAAACTCGAACTCAAGATTCTAATTGAACCGAGCTTGAACTTACCTTGACGGGCCGAGTTCGAATAGCTAGGCTCTAATCGCCCCTAGACAAAACAAATTGGCTTCATGCCTGGCTAACGACCACATACCCTTGCGCTCTTGGACAAATTAAGGGACAAACTAAAATTTCAAGAAACAGAAAAAAAAATGATAAAAACAACTTTGACTCATTTTAGATGAGCTTCTTGCTAACTGCTAAATAAATCGTTTTATATCTAACAAGCAGATTGTGGGTAATGCAGCGTTTGGTTCACTCTGCTCTGCCATTTTTGCGAAACACCGGCTTATTCACTCGTGATTGGCTTTTTTGGATAGATGACATGCTCGTGATTGGTTGCTTGCCCGTTATACATATTGGGGCGAGCAGCAAATTCAGGCTCCTTTTGGCTGGATATGAAGGGCTGAAGGCCTAATAAATTAAGCACGAAATTCCAAACTTTATATATATACACAAAGGTGGAACTTCAAATTGCCAAGGCTAAGGAGTGAGAATCCGATGTGGATGAAGTGGATGTTTATCTTGAAGAATGGTGCATGGTGGAAAATAATTAATGGACGCTGACCAGTCAAATGGAGTTTGATCTTACCACGATCATTCCCAGGACCCAAAGAATATACGTGCTCAAACATAGATCACAACTAGACCTGTTCATGGGTCGGGTGGTCCGATGGGCCGGGCCGGGCCCCGGACGGGTTTGAGCATGTGTTTTAGCCCGCGGGTTTGACCTCGGGCCTAAAAGCCCAAGCCTGATTATTTTACGGGCCGGGCTCGGGATTTGTTAAAAAAGCCCGGGCTGACTTTTCCTAAACTACCTAACCCTAACCCTAAATACTTAAAATTTTTCTTTTCATTCTCCTTTCTCACTCTCACTCTCACAGAAGCGGCTCTCATTTCTCCCTCTCAACTCTTAGAACCGGTGAACCCAACCCACCTGTGAACTCAGTCACCGACGACCGACTCCACCAGAAGGTCCAGAACTAGTCATCTCTCTCTTTGGCGGTGATCTCTCTCTCTCTCTCTCTCTCTCTCTCTCTAGCTGGCACCGTTTTCATCTTTTTTCTTCTCATTCTCAGTTCTCTCTCCAGCCAACAGCCCAGCGCCACCAAAACCCAGGCGCACCGTTTTCATTCTACGAACTCAGGCACCGCCGCACCGGCGGCTAGCACCACCAGATCTAGATCGTCTCTCTCTCTCGAGCGGTGAGCTCTCTTTCTCTCTCTCTCTCTCTAGTCGGCACTGTTATGTGTTGTCATCTTCTATTTTCTCACTTTCTGGGTTTCTATTCTCACTCTCAGACTCCCAGGAATCGGCGAACTCAACAAGCACCATTCTCTCAGACGGCACCGGCGCTCAGACTCCCAAGTCGGGCTTCGGGCTCGGGCCCAAGTTTTAGGCCCGTTGGTCGGGCCGAGCTCGGGCTCGGGCCAAAAAAGTTTATGTTAATAAAGAGCAAAAGCCTGACCTGAGCCCGGCCCGGCCCATGAACAGGTCTAATCACAACTAGTGAAAGTAATGCACACGTTTCAGCCCCCTCTTCTTGATGGTTAAAACCTCAGCCAGGTGTTTGTTAAAATCATGGTTTTTAAAACCGAACCGGTTAGGGTCCGGTTACCGGTTTGAATGGTCTGACCGTTTGACCCGAACGACCGGCCCATTCTGACAAAAAATAAAATAAAATAAAAATTGGAAAATGGTCAAAACCGTTTGAATGGTTAATCGGTCGGTTCAGCGGTTTGCTAACCAAAATCAACAGTTTTGGGGGAAAAAATTTTTGGAGAAAAACGAAAACGGTCAGGTGACCGGTTCCTGGTTTTTCTGGTTTGACCGTCCGATCTGGTCCAGTTTTGAAAACTGTGGTTAAAATAGATCGATAGGGAAAATTGTAGAATAATATTTTGTATTTTGGGTCTAGTTTCACTTTGGTATCCAAAATTCAAAACGTGCAAATCTAGTATTTAAACTTTCGAAATGTTTCGGTTTACTTCATGCTATTACGGTCTGTCAATTGCCTTTATCACATGATGATATCTGTGAATTAATACTTTTGAAAATGTCAAAATTATCCTTTAATATTGTTCATCATCTTCTTTCTCAAGAATCAAGATTGAACAAAATCAACAAAACGGTTTTTGACAAATTGCTTTCCTCTATTGACTTCTAAGAGATTTAGGCATTTGGACGATTGATAAAGATAATTATATGACACCTGATGCGGGTCGAAATTGGCGAGGTACCTGGAGCAGCTTGGAGTTCACCTGCAAGGAAGAAGATGTGGTCAGAGGGCCTAGGGTGATATCCCGGGCTTGTAACTATCTGAAGGGAGTAGGTGAGAATTCAGTGAATCATAAAATTATGAATTGAATACTAACCTAACCTTTGTATAGGCTTCGAGTGCATGTATAGAATAGACGTGTTGTGTTGGAGTAGGACATTTGTCGTGCCAATTTTAAGTTATAGTTACTAATAGTAATAGTAATTACTAAGAATAGTAATATTTTATGGTATTTTTTAATTATTCACAAAAATAGTTGTGAACATCGGAAAAAACTGTCAATTCACTTCCTAGCTGATTGTTTAGAGTCGCCACCCACCAAAATCACAAAGTAGGGAGTGATGGGCCTCCCAAATAATTGCAATTAAACCAAAAAAAGGGACTCCAGGCCTTGTCACCGCAGATGTAGGTAAGTTGAGAGAGAGAGAGAGAGAGAGCGAGGGAAGGGATTAGGCATTCCTCTCTTTGATCGGTGCAGATTTTATTTCCATTCCCTGAAATCATAAATGAGAAGAAGGCGATAGAAGAAGAAATTTGTATCCCACCTACAATGGAAGGTAACTTCTGTAACTGGGTATCTCTTCCTCCCCATTTAATCTCCTTTTAGGTACAGGGGCCTGAGTAAAAGGGTGAGACTACATTCCTACCCCTTTTCTATCAGGACCCCCACAATCTTACTCGGTTGATCAACTGGAAGAAGGAGAGAGCCCTTGGATTTCTTCCTTCGATTGCAAGAAGAAGCAAGCACTCTTGTCTTGAGAAAAGCTCAAGAAAAGAAAGATAAAAAATAAAAATAGATGGACGAAACTACAAAGAGATGAGGTGTGAATCTTACCTCTTGTAGCCTTCGATGGAAGAAATTGATGCTGTTGTAGGTTTAAACCTAGAGACGTAACAAATTTGAGTTGGATGGCAATGCTGCAGGAGCTAAATGGTAATAGGATATCGACGTCAGTGGACGTAGAGTGGAGGTACTTCGATGACCTAGGCTGAAGGGATAAGAAGCCTTCTCCCTTTCTTCTCTCGGCTCTCTTTCTCTTTGTTCGCTCTCGCCAGAACTCCCAGACTCCTCTAACCTCTATTTTCTCCTCTCCCTCGAGCTTTATCTCTCAGACCCTCTTACTTGGAATCTTCCCTTTTGAACTCTCGGACCCTCTTCCCAAAAGAAAAACAATGAGAGAGAAAGAGAGAGAGTTTTGAGCTAATTTCTATAGAGATAGAGAGGTTTTAGGTAAAATATATTGAACTGATTAGGAAATGAAGATAGAGGGTGCTGAGTTGGCTTAATACAAGTGGTGGGAAGGAAAGATAAGAAAGAGTCAAGAAGAATGAAGGGTTGGGGTAATGGAACAAGGAGAGGCATGGTGACGTAAACCATTGTAGAGCTGCCCATTATATAATGGTTAGGTTGCTGTTGATGATAGGAATTTTAGTTGATCTCGGTGGAATTCGGAATTGATCCTCACCCCTTAGAGAGGTAAGTACATTGAAATATGAAAATGTTCCCCAAGGGCAGTGAGGATAAAATCCAAATTCATAAACCCCATTTTTTTAACCATAAACTCCTTTACACTCAACCGAGATTATTGACTGAATTCAACTGTGCTTTTTTCACATGAAAAAAAAAAAAAAACTACATGATAAATGTGTGTGAGAGAATGAGAGACTCACTGACCAGACACTTGTAGATATGCACTATAATATAGCAAATCTAGTAAGGTTGTTTGAGTTTGAGAACTCTCCGATAAGTTGTTAGAGCCAGTTGTTGTCGTCTAGCAGTCGAAATGACAAATAGATTTTGAATTTGTAACCAACAATTAGGAAACTAGTAAATCACTTCGGAGTTTGTTGTGGGAGACGTGTAAATCTATATATATACTAAAACAGAACTTGCCATGTCAACAATCTTCTCTTTGATCCATTATCCAAATTGAACAATTCTAGAGGGGGTGCAAGAATCCCTCTAGAAGCACTAGGAGTTGCCACCTAACATGGCTTATCTCCCTTTTTTCTTATCCTTTTTATTAGAGAAGTAATTATCCACCATTTTCTCCTAAATGATCTCTATCTCTCTATGCTATTATCTCCTAAATAATCTCTAATTCCTATTTATCGTGTCCCCCATATTTCATCTATATCTATCTAAAGAAATTTTCAATTAAAACATTTAATAATTATTTAAATGTTATAATGAATTTGCGTTAATAACTTTAAAATATTTATTATAACACACAATATAATTATAATAGGTTTATTAATATTCATAATATTAATAACTCTATATTTTTCTGAAATTCATAATGAAATTATAGCTTTATGGATTATTCAATTAATTTAATAACTAAATAATATTTTAAAAACATAAATAGAAATTATTTAAATAACAAAATATGAAAAATAGCTAAATAATTATGTAACAAAATATTTAAAATGACATAATAACTTTAAAGAAATAAAATTTAAATAACAAAAAATATTAAATATTTTACATATTATTTAAATATTAACATAACTCAATTTTAAATAGTTAAACAACAAAATTATGTAATAAATTTTAAAAAATTTCTTGAAAGTAGAATAACAATTATAATAGATTTCATAACTTTTGAATTAATAATAATTTTATATATTATAGAATTAATGACAAAATTATGTAACAAAAATATAAATTATAATTTTATGGATTATTAAATTTAATAAATAAATAATGTTTTAAAATTTTAAATAATGATATTATTTAAATACTCAAATAGTATTATAAATAACTAATTTTAAATACTTTAAATATCAAAATATTAATAACTAAACCATATCTTATATATTATTTCAAAACAAAAATAGATTAAATAACAAAATTATGTTATAAATTAAAAAAATATATATCAAAAGCACAAAAGTCATTATAACTAACAGGGTCTCATGTGATGCACAAGATGTGGCACCCCCTCCCTGTCCCTCTCCCTTGTATTCAAGACACTGAACCCCATCCTTGCCTCGTCCCCGATGGCGGGGCAGGAATCCCCAATTTTTCCCCACCTCGAGGCAACCACTTAAAAATAGTGTAATTTGTGGATATTTTACAAATAGGTTAAGGGAATTTGGGGTATTTTAGGAATTGGAATATGTCTATTTGGGAGTATTTTATAAATGGAATTGTGGAATTGTAGGATTATTAGAATATGAGGAAAAAACTTAGAGAAATTTTAAAAGTAAATATTAAATATACTTATATTTTACTAATTTACCATCGGATTTGGGGAATTATATGCAAACCCCATCCCTTCCCTATCCTTAATTTCAAGAAAAAATATTTTCCCCATCCCTATTTAAGATTCGAGAAAACTTGCCCCGTTCAAGGTGGGGCATGGTATTATTAATGTTTTATATTCTATTTTTTAATAATTATTTATGTTTTATATACTATTTTTAAATAAATTTTAAATGTTTTCAATAAAAAACTGAATACTAAATCATATTTTAAACAATATTAAAAACAAAAAAATAGATCAAAATAACAAAATTATATAGTAACTTTAATAAGAATATAAAATATAAATAAATGAAAAAATATTATTGAAATAGTGGAAGTAGATTAATTAACTTAGAGGTATTAAAGATTTTTATTAGTTACTTATTGTATTTTCCTAATAAATATATTTTTAGCAATTGTGTATTTTTGCTATAAAGTTTCAATAATTATTAGAGATTAAACTATTGTTATTTGTTAGAGATTAGACTATTAATTTAACTGAAATTAGGAGTGGTCACTAAGCAATTCAGTTTGGCTGAAGATTGTTTGGCTAGCCAAACTGATCTGGTTGGGTTAGGGAGTTGGTCACTCGAAATTGACCAACCATTAGTGAAAACTAACCATTGGTTAATTAATAAATGTTCAAATTTTTAATGTTTAGTGTAATTTACATTAATCATTTTAATTTAATAAAATTTCATTAAATTTTTACAACAATTATTCATTCATAAAAGATATTACTAATTGGTGTAATTTACTAATTTATATAAAATCAATAATTATAGTTAATGATTATCAAATAATTAAGGGAAACTCTTTAACTAATATTCCATAATTTTTTAAATAAATAATAATTAAAAATTGGAAAATTAATTTACGAAAAATATTCTCCAAAAATATTTAAATAATATCCCATTATTATTATTCAACTAAATAATTATTTAAATAATATCCCATTATTATTATTCTCCAAAAATATTTAAATAATATCCCATTATTAGAAATTGTTTCATATTTATTTAAATAACAATCCATTGTTATTATTATTTTAATAAATAATTATGAAATAATCTAGGAAAATTATTAAATCCATCCACACCGATCTAGACCACTTGGTTGACTTGAACCATACTTGGTTTTACATTAATTAACAACAAATAATTTTATTTTATTTAAAATTAATGTAATTTACCATAACTACATTAATTTATTATAATTACATCACATTGATTAATAGTAAATAATTTAGTCTTAAAAAGTAAGTAATTTACATTAATTCACATTAATTTATTGTTATTGTAAATAACTAATTTACTATAAATTTTTCTAATGAACAATAATTTGTATAATTTTTTAAAATTATTATAAAATACTATACATTTTTGTTATTTAATTTATTGTTAGTTAATTAGTTATAGAAAATTATTAGAATTGTAGGGATAGCAATTTTTCCTGTAAAACTAGGGCTTTACCCTGCCCCACCCCAAACGGGGCAAGTTTTCTTGAATTTTAAATAGGAATGGGGAAGAGACAGGGTGGAGATGAGGAAAATATTTTTGTTCCAACTCAAAGACGGGGTTTGCATATAATTTCCCAAACCCGATTGTGAATTAGTAGATTTAATATTGATTTTTAACATGTTTCTAAGCTTTCCTCATATTCTTATAATCGTAGGATCCCACAATTCAATTTATAAAATATCTCCAAATTGGCATAATCCAATTCTTGAAATACTCCCAAATTCCTATAATTCTATTTGTAAAATATCTATAAATTAGATTATTTTTAAGTGATTACATTGGGATAGGGAAATTTTGGGGGTTCTCCATCCCCAACAAAGAATGGGTGCCTTGCCTCAAATCCACCTCACCAACAGAAACAAAATGGAAATGAGGTGGAGTATCTTGACTATGGGGACGAGGGATAAAGAGGAATTCTCAATCCCGTGCATCACACAGGGCCTGCTAAAATCTCTCTGAAAAAAAGGAATTCTTCGATCTATTGGGTCGATTAGTCAATCCATCACTCAGTTAGTTAGAATTCCTGATTCGTTTCATTACTGAACCATCGCCTAAAAACGTTAATTCTGACAACAGCCAGGGTTAAATACTAATAATCCCTTTTTATTTTATTTTTAATATTATATTTCCATTTTCACTATGTATCAACTCGTATCAAAAGTGTATTGATTCACCAATATATAGCAATGTCGATAATTCAATTCTTGGTTATCCTCCCAATACAAATACATTTTTTTTAATTTTAAATATTTTAAAAAGCAAAAAAAAAAAACAGGAAATTTTGCTTTCTAAATATCTAAAAGCCATGGTTCCAACACAATTAAGAGTAATGTCGACGATGCTTTGGGGGCCAATCATTCAGGAAGAGTTGAAATTGACTTTGGATTTTAAGTTGGAAGATGTTTGTATCGATGGAGATGTTGAGAAGGTCGTTCAATCGAGTCTTGTTTGAGCCTCGTTTGGAGATTTCTTGAAGAAATCATTCCATTATTTCTGATTCCAATACCCTTTTACACTAGCTCGATAGCTCTACTACTATCTCCTTTACCGACCGTGCAGGCAATAAAGTTTCTCATATAATTGCAAAACATGGTTGTATTAATTATTTTCGGGACCTATACTTGGTCCTTCCCTTCTGATTTCCTAAGGTTTGTAGCGGAGAATGATTTTATTTCACTGAATTTATTCATGGACCGTACTTAAAAACTGCACAAAGTCTTTTTTTTTCGTCGAACTTGTAAAATGTTGATTGGTTTGCTTAAGCTTAATTCAGCTAAAACATATGGATTCTTGAGGCCTGTTTGGGGAGGCTTAGCTTTATATGTAGCTCCTTTGGCTCGACTACCTAACCCATTTGCAGCTTTGATTGAACTGTTTCACTGAGCCATTTTGAAGAAACTATTAAAACAATATTCTTCACAATAAGCCCTTTTTTGGCCGAAGCAATCATATTTTGGCTTTTCAATTTTCAATTTTTTCACCAAGTGCCCATTTGGGAGGGGCTTCTTGCGTTTGAAAGTGGGCCCCCACGCAAACATCCTATAGGTTATGCTTCGTGAAAATGTGAAGAACGGCTTTGCATCCATAATCAGGGTTCATTCCCTAGAGTGCACCTAACACTGACCTCACAGTACCTCTCCCATTACCATTTATATGGGAGATGTTCCTGATGTGCTGAGATGTATTGTGAGGTTGGTATGAGGAGCACTGGACCTCATCCATCCAACTCTTTGAATAATTTATCTAAAGAACTTTTATTGGCAAAAGAAAAAGGAATAGAATTATATTAAAGCTTTTGAACATAGTTACATCCATTCCATTTTGTGGGAATTGGAACTGCCTAGAGATTCTCTCCTTACAAACTTTGTAGGCTAAACCATGAGCCAAATTATTTTTCTTCCTATTCATCAGCCCTCCATAGAACAAATATTGCTTATAACCTCTATGGCTGTGACTCACCTTGTAAAGCCAAAAAATACCACCTGAAATCCCTTCCGAACAGGATGTATAAACTATTGAAACGAATTTGGATTTGATCTCCACAAAAACCATCTTCACAATTTTACGAGGTCTAAATCCACTTTCATTCAAAGAGACTTGTATAGAAAAATACATAAATAGCTATGTAATGATCAAATGTGGCTTTGTTACCATACATTCTTTATACCTTGTAAAGCAAACAGCCACAACAAGAAGGGCCTCTTAAACGGCCACTCCTAGTTCTATGAGGCTATGACTCTCTAATGGGACCTCTTGAAAGTTAAAAAGAAAAAATCAAAATAAAAATCGTGTAGATACCTTGAAAGTAAAAAAAAAAAAAAAAAAGAAAAGAAAATCGTGTAAAAAAATCCAACAGGCCTGATGGATCCAAACCGATTGGGTTGTTTTTTATTAAAAGAACCAAAATTGATGGATTGGTCCCATTTCCTTATATATTGTCCCGATTCTTATTGGTTTGGAACCAGTTTCACCCAGTCCTAAACCAATTCAAATCCAATTCATGCTAATATATAAAATAATTTCAATAACTTTATTAAATAATTGGATCCATTGGGTCAAATCTTATTGTTTCGAGAACCGATCAATTTGGTTTTGGATCTAAAATTACAGATCCTATCGGATCTGATTTGATTTCAGATCTTTAATATTTCTTGTTGAATTGGTTCTGATTCTACATGAACTCGATCTATTCCCTATTTGTTGACAACCCTACCCTCTAGATCATGGAGACAGAGCATGGAAGATATTAGGCCCCGTTTGGTTTATGGGAATAGGGGTTTGGAATAGGAATCGGAGTGGACTATTACAATTCCAGTTACTTGGTTGGTCAGAATCAGAATCCCATACCCGGTCCTGTTAGAATGGTATTCTCCCATTTAAAGGAATAGCCATTTCCTATCATTTCCCTAAAAATGAAATTCCATTCTTTCTGATTTCAATTCTCATTCCCATTTCTATCTGAACCAAATAAGTTATGGGATAAACCATTCTGATTCCGGTTCTAAGTTTAAAGAATTTCGATTCTGATTCCGATTCCAGCTGTAAATCAAACGGATCCTTATTATTATGCGGTAATATGCCGTGCCCTCAAGACATGAACACGATATTTTACTTTGAAGAGTCAAGAGACCTGGCCCGTTCTCCTGCTCTTGTCCTCCTCGATTTCCGTTCGCCCCAACCAGTTCACTTCATTGTTCACCAAAGCTCATCTAATTTTTTATAGTTTTTACTTGCAATGTAAAGAGACAACAAATTAAGTACGGTCAAAAGCAATAAAAAGCGGATGCCATACCCATCAAGGCATACCTGAAAAGGGGCAAATTCGCATTTTCAAACTCGGACTTTTTAGTGGATCCGTAAAACTTTAAAACAACAACACTCTATCGATATCGAGTAAGGTCTGTCTATGCGGTATGTTATCCGAAAGAATAAATGGATGGAGAGAAAATCCGAAAAGAGCCCAAAAGCGGAGGGTTCGAGACCCACTCGGGTATGGCCCGCTCTAGGATAGGCGCAGCTGCCGACCGACTACTGTGTAACTGCACGTGTACACAGTAGATGTGCATGTGAGACGCCCAAATGTGAGGAGCAGATCCCGTTCCGCTTTGAAGCCCTGAACCAGTGCACACGTGGGCCGGTCATTCCACAGTCTCGGTCCGATATGGGATTTCCAAAGCAACTTAAATCAAATTGTTTGCTTCGTTATGTGCACCCTTTTGTCTCCCTTGCATATCTATTCTTACGTGCCCATATCTCTGTGTTAAAAGTTAAAACAAAAGAAGAAGTAATTTGCATATAATTAGAATACAATATATATGTATTCTAAGTTATGAAACTCTGTTGTGTTTCTCTGTTCTGTTCAGTAGAAAAAAAGGTAGATCTCTATAAGCATATATAATATTTATACAAAGAGAGAGCATCCTATGAATAAAAGTAATTGAAAGGGATGTTTCTATTCTTCGCTTCCCTGAATCCCTGTTCTTTTCAGAAGGGTTTACTATATTAGTTTGCAACAAGCATACAATAAGAAACATTCTATGTGTAGGGGGACTCGATCAGAGAGTCTCAGACCCACCCCAGTCCCCACACTAGCTAGCTAGGCTTTATAATAAGATTCTAAGCAACTAACGTGTACTAATTTAAAGCAAGGACAAGCCACCCCCCACCATAGACTGAGACTGAGAGGTAGTGATATGGAGAGTGGAGGAGACAAGACGTCTATGGGACCACCCACACTTGCCTCCCCCCATTGTTTGCCGGAGTGCTGCCATCCACTTACACTGTGACTGTGACTGTGACTGTGGGAGGGAATTTCGCTCCATGCTCATTGCTCTCTGCTGTAGCACTATCTGCGGGTTCATGACAGTTGGGATCGATGCTTCTTTTCTTTTCATCAAGATTGGGTCGTAGGCAACCGGATTTTGGAGGATGTGTCCTTATTAGGAAGTGGACCATGTCGGGTCCCATCACTGTGGCGAATCGTATGTCCTCTGTGAGTTAACGTTGTTGTTGGTAGATGGATTCCTTCCTGCTCATTTTCCTATCCAGGAATGAGAGATTCTAGGTACCTTTTCCTTTTAAAACTATAGTCTATAACCTTGTGTGTATCATGTATTTACTTTCTGATTCATATTTATATTAAACACTACCATCAAGGAAATTTAATAAAAACAAAACTCGATTAATCAAGAAAACCCAACCATCCAGTTCTATTTCCAATAACTCACACACTTCTTTATACATAAGCTCAGAATGATCGAGATCCCTTCTGAGCAGTTCCACACGCGTGGGTTCTTCATAGAATGAATTCCAAATGCATTGAGCGACCGTTTGTTTTTCTCATTATGTGTGTCCAAAGTTCAAACGGATTAATAATAATCTTTAATTTTTTAAAGTCTGGAGACTATATTATTCATGTCATGCATGGATATGGGCATTTGTATTATTAAATAATGTTAATGCTCAATGCCCATATATAAAACTATTTAATTTAATACAAGTACATGTAATATCAATGATAAAACAAAGTATGGGAGATGTTCTTAATGAACGGCTGAAATTGCTGTGAGAAACATGTTTTATGCGTAAATCCAGATACATATAATAAGTATGACTTTTAAAATCGAACCGGTCAGGGGTCTGGTTATTGGTTCGAACAGTCTAACCATTCGATCTGAATGGTCGTCTTGTTCTGACAAAAAAAAAATAAAAAATGGTCAAAACCGTTCGAACGATTAACCAGCCGGTTCAGCAATTTATTGACCAAAATCAACGATTTTAGAAAAGAACGGAACCGATCAAATTCCGGTCCGATTTTGAAAACCATGATAATAAGAACTCTAGCAAACAACCCTTTGCAAGTTTCTCTCAACAAATGGTAGGACACCACAAAACACACGCTAGGATACAAAGATGGACATATCCTTTTGATTTTGATGGGTCCCATCTAATGGGGTCACGAAACCCAATGACTTCTAACATTGCAAGTTGGGTGAGCAAATGGGTATAGGTTCGGTTCTATCCAAAACCAAATGAAATCAATCTTAAATTGGCCTTGAACTGGCCCTACTCAATCTGTTACAGATGGGTCTGGTTCGAAATTCTTGGAATTAACCCCCCAGTGGTTTATGCTACTCAAACCAATTCAGAGAATCAACCTTGATGACCTTGGAGGAACTAGACTTGGAACTATACTTTTTCTACAAAAATCCCAAAATATTTTGATGATGTAAATATTTTAACCCAAACACTCATGATTATACCATGGTCTCACTTGATCTTTAATGGTTTGATCATTTTTCTTCAATTTAATACTTATGTATAATAAGTAATGTAAAATGTAATATTTACAAAATTATTATTATTATTATGGAAAATTCCACTATAGTACCTAAACTTTCAAAAAGTGTCAAATTGGTCCCTGTCGTTAACTGATAGTCAGTTATCTGTTGAAAATGTCAAAACTACCCTTCAAAGGAAGACATTGTTCATTGTCTTCAAAAGAAGACACTATTGAAAATTCCACTATACCAAGTATTCTTGCAATTTTTTGACTTCTAACTTTATAGGCTTAAAGTTTATAATTTATTTATATTTTGATTTTGATTTTCTTCTTTTTTAAATAAAAAATAACACCTTAGAATCTATAAAACAATTTCTTTATTTAAATTATTGTATTTTAGGTTTTCAAAATGTGTTAAAAAATACATTTAAAACGATACGGGTCAAGTCAGGTCGGAACCGGGTTAAACCCTATAGGGTCAAGTTGGGTTTGGTGATCATGTATTTTTTAAGCCAGTTCGGATTGGAGTACTGGAGGGTAGAATTAGGATTGAGGCAAACCCATGAACACGACCCATTGACGTTCCTATATATACTCTTATATGTTTCTATTGTTTATCTTTAACTTAATAAATTCCATGCATCACATGGATCTCCACTAATATTGCATTAAATTTCAGGGACCAGCCTATTTGCATTGAAGAGGATTCGGTCATCGTCATTTTGAGTCTTAAGAAGAAGATGAAGGTGCCATGGAGACTGAAATATATAGTCAAAGATTGTGTCAAGATGTCAGAAATGCTGGATCGTAGGGTATTATATAGTCACGCCTAACACGAAGCATGCATTTGCTCTTCCTGGTTTTTTTGTGTGACCTGTGAGAATGGGCCCTTGGCTTGTGTAGCTCATCTCCAATTTACTAAAAGAAATCATTTTTTCATTGGGTCACAAGACTCAATCTAAACCATCCAAAGTAATACATGTTGAGCATGAGTGCCATATTTGATCAGTTTTTTATAGTATAATTATAACATCTATTTGATTGAGCTTTTTATAAGGCACTAAAACCATATATTGAGAATATCTCGAATGATAATATACAAGTTGAAAAATGTTCGAAATGTATGACCACAATGTGTTGTGGGTAATTTATAGTAGGGTAGCTGCCGTAGCATTTGGGAGTATTATACTTTTTTTTTTTTTGGTATTAATCAGCACTGCATGATACCCGGTAGCATAGCGATCGTTTCTCTTTTAAGTGAACAGTAGAATATCACAACGAATTTTATACTTAAACCTTGGTTCCATCTTCCCATTCTCACAAAGTCACGTGGGGGAGGGGTGTCAAGTAAAGGAGCTTCCATCTTCCCTACATTACCTGCCGTATTGCTGCCTTGCAATGCAATGCAGATGTATCATGTGACAAATAGGAGCTGTTCACCATGTAGGAGCCCTCTACTCAATCCCAAGCCACAACAGCCCTATTGCTGGGGTTTTCCACAAATAATATTGACCATTAGAGATTTCATTAATATTTTGATATAAGATTGCCCTAAGAATTGATTGCAAAAACTCATATTTGCTACGTTAATAAAAAATTCTGAAAACAAAAACCTTGGATGCCCACTTTGAGCGTCAAAACAATTTGCGACTTGGAAGATCCCTTAGTCTTTGAGCCTGCTTCATTGAAGAACCCTTCTTCATACGATCATTTCCCGTTTTTTCCCTTTCATCTAGAAAGCTTGCTTATGTACCGAGTTGTTATGTACGTGCAGTTCTACCCAATATTATATTATTATGAGCAAAGGATTTTATAACTTACTCAACAATTAACAGCTATGCAATCCTTGGATTCATTATAAGACATTGTAAGAGAAAAATACTTTATACAAGGCTTATAAAGTTTGCTCCTTGTTCTGGCCACTAATAAAGTGGGTTGGGCCAGTAGAGCTATTGAGGTCCAAATCCTATCATGTTGAGCTACCCTCAGATATTGTGCCCAAAAACGTTCCCATAAGCTATAACGCTGAGGTGTCCCTCAGATATCGTGTGCCGCAAAATTTAGTCCACAACAGTCAGTTTGCTCTTGTGATCTTGTCAGATCACACCGAACTTGTGGATCCAGATCTTCTGTACATGGACAGGTGGTGACTCAAGTGAGGGAACCTCATTGGTCATTGCAGTTAAAATAAAGGGTACTCTTATTGTGATCTGGTTCTCTACACAGCTACCAATACATGAAATCCTGACACTAGCGAATATCTTTTCAATACATTATTATGCCTAATGAGTAAACCTCAATAAGCCACACAAATCGGATGAATAATGTACCAAAATTAGTTTCTTCAGGATGTAAAGAGACGTATATAAATGTTGCTGATTCAGTTTGATTTAGCTTTGTGTAAATCAAGTTCTATAATTCACCAACTGCTGGTGGCTCAGTTTGTGATATAAATGTCCAATCGAGATATTTATGTATTCTAGTTTGTGTTTGTTTGAAACGTAAAAAAGTAAAGATCATTAGAGTAAAAATGTATTTTTTAACAGTTTTATATTTTTAGAAAAGAGCATTATTGTACTTATTTTTTGGATACAATTTTGTGTTCTTTTGATAATTAATTTTTTGATCAAGTTGAATACATTGGAACATAAGATACTTGGAGCATTTAATGATGGATCCACATGTTTGCACCAATTTCAAACAAACAAGATGAACACAAAAACAGTTTAAAACGTGAACCGTGTTTGCATTCGTAAACCGGAAAATGGATAAATATATAATGTACATATTTGCATTTGCATTGTAACCAAACACAGCCTTAAGATCAAACATTTTTCTTTCTTTTTTTTTAAATAAAAAAAAGGATCGGAGGTTATGGGTATCGGGACCGATGACCCCCAATCCTTTAGCCCTAATAAGTAAAGCAAATAAATAAATAAAAGGAGAAAAACAATAAGAAAAAAATCTACAATTAGGCTTTTCTTTCTGCAATATTTTACAGGGCAGTGGAAAATTTTTAAGAAAGTGAATGGAATAACATATTGGAGGACTTACATGGAATAACAGCGTAATTGTTTTAGGCTTTTAGCCAAAAAAAAAAAAGAAAAACAACGTAGATTGTAGAACAAATAATTATGGAAACCAACCAAGGGCCAGGGGTTGAAATAGATGCCCGGCCCATCATTTATTTTAGGGCTGGGCCTAGCCTTCAGTTGTTTTGATTTTTCTGATTCTGATTTCACAATTTTGTTAAGATTAATAATCGGGTTGGTTCTGGTTCTTATTTGTCCAAACCTGATTGAGACCCAGAACCAATTATTTTATTGAATATAAGATTTTTTTATAATTTTTATTATATTTTATGTTTGAAACGGCAAATTTGATAGATAATATATAAGATAACATTAGTTAAAAATGTTTAATTTATTAACATATAAATAATTTAATAATTTTTTATCATTTTATTAAGGTTATATAATCAAATTTTAAATTTCAAGTTATAAAGAAATATACTTTTCAGAATAGCCAGTCTATTGGTTTGGACCCAATATATTTTTCAGTATAATCAACTAATAATCGATTGGTTGTCTGAACCATAAAGAAATATGGTTATGGGTTTGTGATTTTATCCTGATTAATAATCGGTTTGAGACTAGGACCATCCAAAATTTGAGCCAACAAAATGCATCCCAACATGAAATGACACTGTACATCTTATCATAACACTAGAACCAACCATATATACAATTGCAACCTGCCATATATGAGTTGTATAGTCTCAGATCATTGGAAGGGTATTGAAATGCATTTTGTCGGCAATAGATCTAGACTGGAAATTTGCATGGTCATAAAATGTTTAATGTTTCGTTCATAGTATAGCCGATATTATAAAATCATGAAATAAGTAAATGGACAAATCTTTTAAAGCACCCCCTAAGTTTTAGCAAGTTGATTAACTCTATCCTACTGTTTAGAAATTGTCTTAAAAGTACTACTTTTAATTAAGTTTTTTGATAATAGATTAAATACACCCTTGTTGTTCTTTCATTAGCATTCCATCACAATTCCTTTACATGCGATGTCATGTTATGTATGGATTTTTTTTTTAAATCTAATATTACTCTTTTGTGACTGTTTTGCCCTCCATTATTCTTTAAAAATTCAAAATAAAACTCAACATCCACCTTGCAAACAAGAACACAACCTTCAACCTTTACTCAATTTTAGGTTAGAAATACACGAGGGAATTTCTTCATCGTATCCTGTGGTATTGAAGTAAATGGATATGGAGCTAAGATGGCATCCTCAAAATTAGTTTTTGGGTGGGAGATGATCCCTCCTATTCACATGTTTAGAGGTCTTTGCATAAATAGAAAAGGGAGATTATCCCATCTAGCTAGTTTTTGGGTTGCCTAAGGTTTTGTTGGACATCTCTATCCATTATCCATTGGAAAGATTTGCCAATATAGAAAGTTTGCCATGAGAAGACTAGCAAGGTGTTATTCAAATATTCAAAGGAGCATTTAATAATTCTCAAAAAACTTGGAGGTTCTTTTTAGGGAAAATTATAATCAGAGCTGACTACATTTAACTTTACGTTGTAGGTTGGTTTAGAAACCAACAAGATCTGAAAGTCAATTGTACATTTCAAATTGTAAAAACCCTTGCCATGTCATCGGAGATTTATGTGGTTGTTGCCAACATGGGACTCTTAATCCATGTTAAACACGACATGGATTATTTGAAAAAAAAAAGGGTTTTCACTCTCTCCCACTCCCTCTATTTTTTTTTATCTCCCTCCCACTCTCTCACTTTCACAGTTGTCTCTCCCTTTGCAATGACTATGTGATTTGAGAAAAGGGTTTTACATTATCTCAATCAATCTCTCTCGTTTTCTCCATCCCTATCAATCTACCATTCTCCCCCAATCTCTTTCATTCCGTTTCTTGTTTAATCTTTCCTTCTCCCTCATTTTCTCTCTCGGTCAATCTCTCATTATCTCTCTTGTCATTCTCTCTTTCTCCCCCAATCTCTATCATTTTCTCTCAGTTTATTTTCTGCTCCCTCTCTTGATCCATTTTTTTTACACACTTATACGGTATTAATTTGACTGTATTAAAGAATATAAGACCAACTTGGTATGGTCCTAACTCCCTCAACCCAATTTGAAAGAAGTTCACAAGAAACTCTTTACTCTGAAATTTACACCAACTTGATAGAAACTTATAACTTGATTGTACAAATTGTTGGTCCCTTGACTAACTTATTATTATACGGTCTGAAATACCATATAAGTTTTTCTATGGAAAATAAAAAAACGAGGGAGGGAGCGGGAAAAAGACTAAGAGAGAATGATAGAGATTGAGGGAGAATGAGAGATATACCGAGAGAGAGAGAGAGAGAGAGAGAGATTTGGCTATAAACCAAAGCTGAGAGAGTGCAAAATTGAGAGATGACTCGGAGTGAGAGAGTGGAGGGAATGAGAGAGGCAAAGGGAGTGGGAGATCGAGAGGTTGAGGGAGTAGGAGAGACAAAAGGAATGGGAGATTGAGAGAAAGAGGGATCAAGTGATAGATGTTTTGATTTTGGTATATTTTTTTTTTTGTTGTGTCCAACATGGATTAAGAGTCTCATGTTGGCAACTGTCAAATAACTTAGCAGAGTTTTTATAATTTGAGATGTACAATCGACTGCGGTAAATTTAAATATACAGCTGACTATAACTATAATTTTCCCTTATTTTTAAGGTAATTTATAAACAATTGAGTGAGCAAGTCCATTTGGCATCAATTCTGGTGATTCTCATTCTGAGAATCCTGTCATAAAATAATGGATTCTTAGAATTTTCCTCCAAAGAATCACTAGAAGTATTTGACACAGTTAATTGATTCTTGTCTCTTAGAAACAGAAATACATTTGGCAGCAACCAATTTTTTGGAATCAATTCTCTAAATGATTAATTAATGCAGATCTAATAAATATAAGTTCAAACGATCGAAAATCTTCATATGGTAATATGATTTAATGACAAAACGATCCCACATATTAGCCTCTTCATCTTATATGCATGGATAAATTCCATAGTGTTCCCATGATATATTTATATTTAATTTTTCTATTCATCAATTTTGTTCCTTTGCTTTTATATGTTTTGACGTACATATATGCTTTTATATGTTTTGGCATCAATTTTGAAACTTAAAAATATACTTTACTCTTTACTAGACAAAAAGGTAAAGATGTATGAAAAGTTAAATTAAATGATATATATATGTTCGGGTCATGGATGAGTTGGCCTTACGAGATACGTGGCTTCTCAGCTATCGCCATGCCACGTCATCCTAGCTCAGCCACGTGGGCCTAGCTCGGCCGAGCTATGTTATTACTATAGCCCCCCATCTTATCCTTCCAACCACGTCAAACACATGCTATATTGATGAACACAACTACAGATAAGGAGGAATAAGGAAAGACGATTCCGCTGGGGAATGAGACTCTATCCCGAATACCTCGGCGGTTAACCTTATCCCAACAACCCCGGAAGACTCGACTGGACCAGGCCAAGGGGAGGTGGGCCGAGGAACTGCCAAGCATACTTTGGACATACAGGACTACTCTGCGGGCAGCCACTGGTGAGACTCCCTTTAGCCTGACCTACAGAGCCGAGGCAATGGTTCCTGTAGAGATTGGTTCCCCAACCCTCTGGACCAAGCTCTTTGATGAGGACCAAAACAACAAGGACCTCCACGTAGAGTTAGACCTGATTTACGAAGCCCGGGATCGAGCATATGTCAGGATGGTAGCACAACAGTAAAGGATGGCGAAGTACTACGACACTAATGTCAGAAGACGCGAATTCAAGACTAGCGACCTCGTCCTCCGCAAAGTCATAGTACCTGCGCCCGGAGAAGGAAAGCTCAGACCGAACTGGAAAAGGTCGTATAAAGTCACCAAGGTCCTTGGCCTAGACACCTACAGGCTCGAAGACCTAGATGGCCGACCAATATTGAGGAGTTGGAACTCGGTAAATCTCAAGATGTACTACCAGTAGACTTGCAAGCAATAAGAGTTTCCTTTCTTTTAAGCTACAAATCTAACCCCAAGACACGCACACGCCCACCGCACACACCGCACATACACATGTTGAGCCGCACTCCCAACCAAATTGACTCTGCCGATCCCTGAACGGCTGAGCCCATTACACCCAACTCGGCAGTGTATCGCCGACTAAGCTACCCGACTCAGCTGACAACGGCTGAGCCTAAACCTGGAGGAAGAACGCCCCAGCCCACCAAGGCCTGAGGGCGGTCGAGGAACTCCGCACAACCGTCAGCTTAACGGTTGAGCTAGATGGGAAACGACTAGCCCTAGAAGGGCCCCAAAGGCTCCCGAGTCCGGAAACTGAGCGTCCCATGGCTGAGAACTCGGGAACCAAAGATCTCGGGCAACTACACCTCGGCCGACACAAGACTGGGGATGCTGAGGCATAACCCGGCTGACTATGCCTCGGCCAACTACACCTCGGTCGAGACAAAACCGGGGATGCCGAGGTGTAGCTTGGCCGACTATGCCTTGGCCAACAAACTAAAATCGCAGAAATACTAAGAAGTCGCCCAAGGCACTCCCTACCACAACCCGCGTAGTAGCCCAACCGGCCACACCCTCGCCAACAAAAAATGGTACAATAAGGCCAACAGAAAATTGTACAATAAGATGCCGAGGCATAGCCCAGCCCGACACACACAATAGCCCGGCCAGACATGCCTCGACTGGGAAAAGAAAAAAGGCACTAGGATAGCAACATATGGGCAGACAAAATAAACGCTAAATATTCAACTCAAAATCGTTCATTACATCGCTTAAGGCTCGACATATCGAGCGCAAAAGAAGAGAGAGAGAGAGAGAGAGAGAAAGAGAAAGCAACCACTCAATCCTCGGTGACAGAGTCAGCAGCACCATCAATGGCTTCAACCTCAACAACAGCTCCCTCGGCAGATCCTTGCGGATAATCCAGATCGAAAGCACCCCAGCCCTGCGACTCATCGGCCAATTCGTCAGAGAGATACTCGCCACCTCGATCTGATCGAAGGGCTTTAATTTCTCTCCCTAACTGTTTCTCGACCTCTTGTCTAAACTCTTTAAACTTTTCAAAGGATTCAAACTTGTGTCTCATTAGGTACACGTAACCATATTGTGAGAAATCATCTATAAAGGTGATGAAATACACGTGTTGATTCCGTGTCCTAACACTTAGGGGACCACATACATCAGTTTGTATAAGGTCAAGTGTGCTTGTACATCTTTCAAGCTTACCGTTAAATGGTCGTTTGGTCATCTTACCTTGTAGGCAAGACTCACAGGTGGGAAAATCTTCTACTATTAGAAAATCCAAAGGACCATCCTTTACCAACCTTGTGATTCGGTCAACACCGATGTGGCCAAGTCGGTAATGCCACAAGCACGTGGGATTAACTATATTACGTACTCTTTTCTTGGGGATTTCAGCCGACGTAGTTTCGGTTATGTTAGTTTCTAGAGAAGGATGTAGAACATAGAGACCGTTCTCCAGTTYCCCGTATGCGATTAATCTGTTATTTCTTTTAATAGTAATCGTATTACTAAAGAAGACAGAATAACCATCTGCACACAGTTTTGAGACAGAAATCAAATTTATTATTAAATTTTGTACATAAAGACAATATTTCAGTACAATAACTCCTTCTCTAAAAATTAACTCCACGGTTCCTATGGCCGCGGCTGTAACAGTTGCAGTAGTCCCCAAGTAGAGTGTGATTTCTCATTCACTCAGTCTTTTGCTTACCTTGAACCCCTGCAGTGAGTTACACGCATGAGTTGAAGCCCCGGAGTCAA
>NW_010729079.1:2888006-3032833 GCF_000365185.1 Nelumbo nucifera
AACGATTATGCTCTTTGTACATTGTCTTGAGACTGTCCAATACGTCCTTAGCAAGTTCGATCTGATCGAACTGCCTCTGAATTGGGTTGTCCAAGGAGGCAATGATATAGCAGCGGGCAAGGGAGTTTTTCTCCTCCCATTCTTGGTATTCTCTTCTCCGGGCCTCAGAAGCCCTATCTCCCGGACGATCCGGGGCAGGATTCTTGACTACCTTATCCAATTTTTCAGAGGTTAAGATCAAAATAAGGTTCCTGTACCAGTCGGCATAATTTGGGCCCTTTAGTTTGTTGTCATCAAGCAGCTTTGCAAATTGTCCGTTTGCCATTTTCTGATAAAAGAGCAAACATCAGTCCACAACCTAATTGATTCATGTTCATTACATAGATATGATTTTTAATCTACGTTCCATTCCCATTTATTCATCTCTGAGGTTTCCCTCCCTTCTCAGTGACAGAGACTGCGAGTTGTCTCTGGAAATGTGGGAAATCACATAGGGTGCATAGAGTCAACTGTTTCAGCTGCATAACCCCACCACCTTTCTGTGAAGGATCATATCCACTCATCATATGAGTTTTCCCTTTGGCTTCTGTTAGACAAGGTTTAGAGCCATTTTCAGGTAAACCTTTCTGTCTAGTGAGTGCTTACCCATCATATTCGTGAACGCCAAGGTACCGTGACAGAGTTCCCATTTTCTGGTGAAGCCCCTCTCACATTGGTCTATGATGCCCCTATCATCTTATGAAACACTCAGACAAGCCCAACAGCAAATGGATAACCCATTTTCTGTTGCGTTTCCTCATTACTGAAGGACCCATCCTCATGCTAATGATGGAAGTCCTTTAGAGAGTTCATCATATGAATCTCCYTATCACATGCACTCATATTAGCTGGAGGGAACAGTAAATTGTGCCCTATTTTGATCTAGGTCAAACCCAAGTGGCTCCCACTGACTTTCATAAAGTCAGATTTCGGTGGGCCCAAATCGGCTAGGGCCCCGCACGTAACCTCTCCATGAGGTGTGGGGCCCACCACTGAGGGAGGTCATCCAATGACCAAAAGGGACACCATGGCAATGATGTGCATTCAGCCATGGTGTGCGCAAGAGCCAATGTCGATTGGGCATGGGCCAAACACTTATGGTCCATGTACATAGCACATCACATGCAAGGATAAATTGATCCAATCAATTAATTATCTACAAAGCCCATTTGAAGCCCATTTTTAAATCCATAATATTAACCATTAATATTATCTAGGTATATGGGCCGAATTAGGGTTGATGGGTTCGGCCCATATAGCTTTATCCGTAGAGTGGGCTTTTAGCAGTTTTAACAACTTAAAACTGGGCCTTTACAGGTTGGGCCGAATCAAATATTTAATTAATTATCAAGCCTCAGGCCCATTAGTGGGAAAAATAGGGCTGACTTTCAGCCTTGATCGAACCCTAGATTTGGTCCAAACAATTTGAACCAATCTTGGTTCGAATGGGTCTAGGGTTTGATCTTTAATTAAATCTTTAATTCAAGAAAATAATCTGAAATTAAATACTGATAAAAGAACAATCAAGAATCAGTTTATCAGGGTTGTTCGCACAATCCTTCCTGCAAAACAGAGGTTAGATCACTGTTTGCAGTTTCATAAACTGCAAATCGAAGATTGCAATTCTCCCATCTGCGAAATCTTCTTCTATGCGCCACCATCTTCGATCCAAAATAAAATAAATAGAAATCATAATTTCTATTAATAATTACATCAGATCGAATACCTATACATTTAATCTAAAAAATAAAAAAAAATATTTTACAGACCAAATGTAATAATCCATAAACTACAAAATCGCAGGTTCCCTGCGCAAATCAAGAATTCGATCTCCTCTTGTACGAACAACCCATAAATCAAGAAAATCATAAAGAACAATTATAAACAATAATCAGATTTATGAAAAATTAATTTCAGATTATTCGCCCATAAATTTCGGGACAATTTCCCAAAAAAAACTTTATCTGCGCAAATTGGGTAGAATTTCTTCTGCCCATTTGCGCAGATTCAGATATGAAACAAATTGGTTCAAGATTTGAACCATGGCTTTGATACCACTGAAGGGAGGAGAGGTCAATCGTATGGACGCCCAAAACTTGCGGAATAAGGTGGGCGAATTTCAAAAATTTTTCTCTCCCTTTCAACTGGGAATCACATTCCCTATTTAGAAAATCATATTTTCAAGGATCAATCTTGAACCATAAACTGAACTAGATCTGAACCAAAAGGACTAGGGAGAGGTATACCTGATACAGAGAAATGTTATCTCTCAATGGAGGTGTTCACGCCCAAGGAAGGATCCAAAGACTGCTCCCACTGAAGATGACACAGTGCAGGATGGAGCAGAATCAGCAGCGTTCTCTAAGAACCTGATCCTTCGTAAGAATAGCTGGATGGCACGTGAGCACTGCTTCCAAATGTCAAGATTGAATCTTGATTTCTCCTACAAAGTTGGAGATTGAACTGGAGGTCTGGTGGTGGCAGCAAGGAGGCGGCAATAAAGTATTTCACAGAGATTGCAGAAATCTTTCTTTTGTGATTTCAACTCTGAAGACTAGAGATCTTGGTGTATTGTTCTGTATGTCTAAGGGCTGCCGCCCCTTCTTTTTCTTGTAACCCTAAAGGATCAGCTCCTAATCCAATTAGGAGCTGCTGATCCAAATCACATTTGGATCAGACATCTCTTTAGGTGATAAGGATAAACCCTTATCTTATCTGTGGATTAGATCAGTCCTCTCCTAATCCTATTAGGAGGCTGATTTAGATCTTGAACTCTCTGAGTGGATAGGGTCAAGGCCTAATCCTATTAAATGATATAATCCCAGATCCGCTCCTCATTTAAATTAATCAAATTAGCCCAATTCGAAATGGGCTTTAGGCACATTAAGGTTATGTGCTCACTTAGCCTTCCAAACTGTTGCCCAGTTGGGCTTCCTTGTATGGCGTGGGACCCCAACATTGATCTACACATCAGCCACATGGGTTCGGCCCAGCCTTTGTTACAAGGCCTGGCCGAATACACTGTTATGGATAGTGCACCCCCTGAAACCCATCAAATGGGCTCTATGGGCCCAACACTTACCCTAAGTGGTCCTTGGGCCAAACTACCTTGTAACACCCAGGGACTGTGGGCAGATGCAAGATTAGCCCATCAGGTATTGCGCTCAATGGTTTTACACTCAACCTCTCAGCTCATAATGATCAAACACTACCCGACAAGGGAGGACCTCTCCCTCAGCTACAAGGAACAGTGCTGCACTTTCTGCCTATATGGATCCCGGGAATTAAAACATTTTGCAAACATTTTGGAAACCATAATATATATACTTTTATATCTCATATAAAATATATTTTGCAAAACAAATCTCAACGATTAAAATCGGTTGCCGGCTGTCCTGGTTTCCATCAGTGAGAGTGCATCCCCGATCATTACCTTTGTCCGACAAAGGGGCTGATCCTGTCACTATGATCACCCACTCAGATGAATTCTCAAACTGTCCCAACATACCTAGGTTTTGACCCCCCGCTAAGGATCTCACCGATTGGTACATAAAAAACAACCCAATCTGACACCTAGTGTAGTATCATAATCGAGTCTAGGGGTCAGGTGTAACTTTCCAATTTTGCCCATTAATCTCCAAGGTCCAGGGCAATACTGGAAATCTGGTTCAGTTCAAAGATTCAATTAATTCTACACTGTATGTGCCTAGGGTCTCACCCTGGCAGCTGAGACAGGCCACCCCAACCGACTTGGTGGCACAACAGTGTCAGCCTTATCAGGATAGGTCTCCCCAGACCGATCCACTGGCTGTGAACATTCTAAACTAACACGAGTCTCATTAAGTGTCAAATTTAAGGGTATTACACAGAAACATACCAATGGAACATGAATCAAATATGTACTTTTATTCATTTACAGTAAACTCATAATGTACATCATTCTGATTGAAGCTAAGGGCATACAAAACTGTCTAACACAAATGACCTTAGCTTCATAGCTCGACAACCCTAAAGGAACCCGTCTTTGCAGCTCGACGCCCTGTGGCCGAGCATCACAACCTCAATTCCGGAGCTCGGCCTCCAACCGACAGCAAAAGGCCTTTTCTTGACATACGGCCGAGCTAAGCCTCGACTTCGGAAGCTCGACACATCATAGTTGAGCATTACACAAGCCCTAACTCCGAAATATGAACCCAACTCCAAAGCTCGGTGCACCATGGCTGAGCATCACCACGGCATAGAAGCTCGACTTCCACTTGGGATCAGAGCCGTTCCTCGGCTTCACCAGGACAACCTTGGAAGCTTAGTTCGACACCTTAGCTCTCTGCCAAGCTACGCAACCGCGCAACACTTCGGGCCAAGCACTCCCCATCCTCGGTTGTAGAACTGGGGGAGTGGTGTTCGAATTCCGAGGTCAGAGCTCCTAGAGTTTTGCAGCCGACAATGGAAAGATTCCTCGGCCATTTTCCATATTACCCGGTTCTCAAGATTCCAACAGGCACCAAGGAACACCAAAGGGGCCAGATACCCATCCAGGCATCAACTTGAAGTTCTTCAGCCAAAGAATGAATTGGACTACTTCATTCCTCGACTTCAGAACTGGGAGAGTGGTGTTCAGGTCATGGCTGAGTTGGCCCTGTGAGACATGTGGCCTCCCAGCTATCGCCCTGTCACGTCATCCTAGATCGGCCACGTCGGCATAGTTCGGCCACATGGGCCTGGCTTGGGCGAGCTATGCTATTACTATGGCCTCCCATCTTATCCTTCCAGCCATGTCAACTATACGTCGTATGGATGAGCACAACTGCAGATAAGGAGGCATAAGGAAAGACGACTTCGTTGGAGAATGAGACTCTATCTCAAATGCCTCGATGGTTAACCTCATCCCGACAACCCCGGAAGCCCAATCCGAACAGGACACGGATCTTCGGCTATAAAAAAGTACTCCATGCTCGAGGTAAGGGATCCAACTTTTGATACCCGTATTGCTATTTAGCTCGGACTGGCATCCTCATAACTCGGCCCGACCACCCAGCACCTCTTACTGACTTGAGCGTCGGAGTACTTATCCGGGGATAGTTCCTTGGGCCTCTGATTTCTTTCTTAATTACAGGTCTTGAAGTATGAACTCGTCCTTGTAGCTCAGTCTCACCTTGTCAGCAAGGACTATCTGATTGCTCTCCTCAATTCGTGCACCAATAGTAATGAAAGTGACCGTGGATAAACCATATTCATCCAAAGGTTGTTTAAAGGAATTACTACAGTCAATATTTGTAAATGAGAATTATTTTGTAAATTGCAACTGTATAACTGCTTATTCTGTTGAAATTCGCATCTTGGTGTTTTGAACTGAACAAATATTGATACAGCTGCAACTTGCAACCGTTAACTCTGCAATGTTTTACCTTTTTTCAAAATACAAGACTTGTTCCTTAGTTGAAAGAGTGTTTTCTCATACCCAAATATAAGGTTCAGTTTGTAACCTCTGACTTGTTCAAATCACAACAGTGAAGCATGAATCTGAACCGTGAATGGGGAGAATCACAAAAATGTTTTTCGTACTAGAGGTCTGTATCTTTCCACTAATGAATGGGGAGAATACAAAAGTTCATAGAGGAGATTGAATGCCCAGTTTGTAGCCCCATTGAACGAAAAAGAACATGGAAAAAACAAGAAATTAAAAAAAAAAAACTTTTTCCAAAATTAAAGGATTAATTTAGCCATATGACAAGGTCTTTAGTTTTCAGTTCAAAATACCTCCATTAATATAAGATTGTGAGCAGAACTTAACGGGGAAATTTTGAGCTCTAGACCAATTTGCTACGTGCAAGGCTCAGTCATTCAGTCTTCATAAACAATTCTACTAGCTAAGGTTCCTTCGTCAGTTCAATTAAAGAGCTTCCTTAGACAACACCCTTCAAATTTTTTTGGCACCTGAAAAGGATACTATCACCAACGTAATTTAACTGTTCATTACAAAGGGGATCCTCTTGAGCAGTCGTATGCTCATTCTGGCACTCTACATGATTTTGCGGCATGAGGTTATGAGTCAAGATATGCTCCATGAATGTATTCTTAAAAATTATAATCTTGGACTTGGACTGTCGATAATTCATTAGTGAATTCAAAACATGTGGTGAGACGGGTAAAACCCCTTTTGAAAAAAAGCTACATTAATGTGTCAGCCATTAAAATGTTCACCGAGCAAACAAAGAAATAAAACAACGAAACAGAGATAATAACATCTAATAATAGAGACAAGTGTTCACCGATCAAACAAATAAATAAATCAATAAAAAGAAACCAATGAAAAAGAGAGAAAAAATTGATATCTATAGCAGAACGTGCAACGATCCATAGACAGGAGCAGAGATGCACCACCAAATGCTTATAATAAAAAAAAAAAAAAAAAAAAAAACGGGATACACCGCATTCAATTCCCAATTTAAACGGAAAAACAAAAAAAGCTCAATGGTTGAGTTCCATACTTGTGAGTGACGAAGTTGAGATTTGAATGAGATTCGAGCTGGAAAGAAAACAAACAACGTTTGAAGTGAGATTCAACTGTGGGTAGAGAAGATATGAAACCTGGTTTGAAATATTACCTGAGAAAGCTGAGATGTCGACAACGCTAGAGTAGACCGGTAGAGAGTCGTTGCAAGAAGCAATGAAAATGTGAATGAAATGAGCTTGAGTTGTTTTTAATATCGGGCCAATAGATAACGATATTTTGAACCTTGTATTTACCATAATACCCTTATTTTCACGTGTGACTCTCGTTACATGTGTTCGTTTTTTTAATAATGACGATGCAATAATGAATTAAGGCCGAGAATTCATTTTCAGAAGTCATATTTTTTCACTCCATAGAATCACTGGCGGAGGAGTTCTCATCCCATTCGAATGAGAAACCAAGAAGGTCCGACAAAACCAAATAAGATTCTCATTCTCAGAATCGTCAGAAACGATTATTTAGAGTGATGCCAAACAGGGTCTTAATTTCCAAAAGCCTTGGGTAGTTTAAGAGATAATCAATCCCATATCCGGCACAAGTTTAACAGTTATTTTCGTGAAGGCAAGAAACCGGTGCTACCAGGACAGATACTCGTACCGGATGTCCTACTAGGGTTTATATAGGGTTTCTGTTCGGCATCTGATCTGCTAGGACAGGAGGTAAGAGGGAAGGAAGGCGACCATGACTTCTTTATCCTGCCATGGCCTTCCCGATTTGGCGCCAGAGTCCCTCGCTGCTTCCGGTCGAAGCGCGGAGAAGCTGAGCCTTCCTGCCCTGCAATCGAAGATGAAATGCGACCCTGAAAGCTACGAGTCCGAGCTCCTCCTTCTCTACCGCCATTTCGATTCCGTTCTTCATCTCTTCCAGCAGCAAGCTTCTTTCAACTTCACTTCGATCGGCGGGGTCGGTAGCGACCCAACTGTCGCCAAGGACCTGGGCGACATGGCCATGTTCTTGGCTCATGTCACTCCCTTCTATCCCAAGCACCTCGCAGATTTTCCTAAACAACTTGCTGACTTGCTCCGCTCTTCTTCTCGGTCGCTTCCGTCGTCTCTTCGATGCCATCTAGTTCAAGCCCTAATCCTTCTCATCAATCGCAAGGTATTCCAATTATCCCCTTATTGCTACTTTACTTTTGGTTCTATGTATATTTACATTTTTCCACAATTACTTAACACTCTGATGCTTGTAACGTATATCCCCGAAACTAAAAAAAGAAAAAGGAAAGCACATGTAAATTATAGTTTGGAATTTCTATGAATGCTCTTGGTTTTCTTTTTCAAATCTCCATGCCGGAACAATTTGATGAATTCTTACATGAGCTTTGGGAATTTCTGGTATGAATAAACTCTACTGGTCCTTAAAATTTGAATCTGCAAGATTTACTGATTTTTTAGTGCAATATTCGTTTGTGAGTGATCAAAGAGTCTTGATAAAAGATGAAAAAACTATTTTAAAAATATATTAAATGGAGAACACGTAAAGGGTACTAGTCAAGGATCAAAGTATAGTCAGATACTGATAAAGGCATGGATATGAACGAAAGATATAGAAATGCTTGGATACGCTAGTGAAATGCATACAAATCACAAATCACATTAATACATTAATAATACTAAACCAAAAGCTGAATTATTTATGAACAAGATATAAAGACATGAGAAATGCATACTTCAATATGTTATATGAAGAGAAATGTTACAATAAACAATACCGGGACTCTAGAACATTCAAACATTGTACACTAATTATCATACTTTCATTTTTATAATTATAATTTTCAATTTTATTAATTTTTGGGAATATTTATTAATTTAGTATTTTATTTAAATAACAACTATTTTTTAAATAATAAAATGTTTTCATTTTTAACATATAATCTTTTTATTTTACACACAATTGTAAAATAAAACAAATAAGTCATTTAAGGTAGATAAAATAAATTATATTTAATTTTCAGTTTTTATTATATCTTTTGGGAAAATAATCTTAAATTATTCGTTTCAGTTTTTATAATTATAATTTTCTGTTTTCCATTAATTTTGTTGGAAAAATTTATTTATTTAGTATTTTTATATAATAACTATTTTTTCAAATAATAACTATGTTTTCATTTTTAACATATAATTATGTGTAAAATAAAATATATAAATCATCTAAGGTAGATGAAATATATTATTTTTATAATTTTTAGTTATTATTATTTTTTTGGAAAAATTAAATCATAAATTATTATTTCAGTTTTCATAATACTATTTTTTAACTTGTATTAAAGATAAAAAACAATCCGAAAGTACTCAATTTACAATTTTGTCAAACTAGACACGGATACGCCTCCGTATCGGTGTGTATCAGACCGTATCCACCGATATGGTGCGATAAGCTCTGATACGGAGGCATATTGTACCAATACGCACGACTCATAGGTTACATATCCAGTTGTAGCGTATCTTGTATCCATGATCATGGATACGGATATGATACGCCCCGTATCGGGAGTATCGTATCGATACCTTAATCCTTGGGTGCTAGTGGTAAAATTGGAATTACCGAAGACACTAAATTAGATGAAGGGAAAGATATTAGGACCTGATGGTATCCCAATAGAAGTGTGGAAAGGAATGATAGAGGTAGGCAAACTATTAAATAAAACAATGGAAACAAAGAAAATGTTGGATGAATGGAGAAATTGCATTGGTGTCAATTTTTAAAAATGAGGGCGATGCACAAAGTTGTAATAATTATTGTGAAATTAAACTTATGCGCCACACTATGAAACTTTGGGAGAGTAACTAAGTAGAGGTTATTGCATGAAATAAATATTTTAGAGAACCAATTTAGGTTTATGCCAAGGAGATCAACCATAGAAGTCATCTTTCTGTTAAGATGAGTGATAGAAAATTATAGAGAGAAGAAGAGATATCTTCATATGGTATTCATAGGTCTAGATAGAGCATGTGGTAGTCTCTAGAGAGTGGTGGGTTTTGGAAAAGAAAGGAGTCCCAAATGGGTATGTGACTAATTAAGGATATGCATGAGGATGCAAAAATCATTATAACACCCATGGGTGAGGCTTCATATTTTATTGTTAGAATGGGTTTTCACCAAGGTTCAACACTTGGTCCTTATTTATTTGCAATAGTCATAGATGAATTGATTACACATATTCAAGAGCATGGTTTTCAAGGTGCCAAGCCACCAAGGCAAGGATATGCGACAGAGGGGCGCCTTGTTGCCTTGTCGCCTAGTTGCCTAGGCGATGGATTTTTTTTTTAAATAAAAAACATATATATCCTAGTGTAGTTGCCTAGGTTCCATACCATATTTCCTTAAAGTATAGAAAATCAACATATTCATGAGAAAAAAAAGAAGAAAGAAAAGAAAACTCAAAAAGTATAGGGGCTTTTGTTATAGGAAAAGAGGAAGAGAAAAGGAGAAGAAGAAGATTAAACCCTAACAAATAAGAAAATAATAAAAAGAAATTAATATATAAACACACAGAATGGATATTTTAGTTTAATAATGTCTATTTTATATATTTATCAAAAAATGTCTATTTTATAATTATTATCTAAAAAAATTAAAAATACGAAAGTGTTTTATAACACAATATACAGAACTGCTTGGTTATTAGGTGAGGCGAGCTTCCAAGGGTGCCTTGTCGCCTAGGCGTCACCTTGACAACTATGTTCAAGAGGAGGTCCCATGGTGCCTGATGTTCATGGACAACAACATTAAAAAGAAGAGGTTCATGGACAATTGCATTAGAAAAAAGAGGTTTTAAAACAAGTAGGACTAAAACAAAATATATGCAATGTAAATTTAATAATAATAATAATAGGAGTGCAGACCAAGTTACACTTAGGATTGGAGACCAAGAGATAACTCAATGTGACCTCATTTGTTACCTTGGTTCAATAATTCATAACAAAGGAGAGATTGAGGAGGATGTCACCCATAGAATTAGAGCATGATGGGAAAAATGAAGGGTTGCAAATTTGCATCTGGAGTCTTATTTTATTTTATTTTTTTGAAGGGTAAGATAAATTTTATTAGAAAGCAGCAAGCTTATAGTACAACAGCTCTCTAGCCTCAGTGAACAGCCAAGAGACCATAACAGATTACAAGCTCTAAAGGGAGTGGGATCTTAACAACTCAGACACATTCTGATTTATGAAATCAGATTTAACAGAAACCCAAGAAATCAGTCTGCTAACAGCAGAATGGATTACATCTTCTGGGCTCTTCTCTTTGTTACAAAAAATTCTACTGTTCCTTTCAGTCCAGATAGACCAGAGTACAGCTGCAGGTACACACTTCCACACAATCTTTCCTTTTTTCTTCAGACCTTAGACATTCCTGCAGCACATTAGAAAGTCTTTGATTGAGCTTGGCATAACCCAACTAATCCCAGCTGCATTGAGAAAGTGATCCCACACGGGCCACACCTTAGAAGTGAAAGTACAATGTAAGCCCAAATGGTCAATCGTTTCAGGGATCATACCACAAAGGCCACAAGACAGATCCAAGAGATGCAGACTCCTTCTCTCCAGATTTGTTCTAGTGAGGCACTTATTCAGAGACATAGCCCACACCAGAAAGCTCACTTTTGAAGCGGGGGGGGGGGTAAGATTCCAAACTTGCTTGCAGGGGGAATCTGATAAACCTGAACTATTCAATTTTAAAGCCAAAGATTTCACTGAGAATCACCCATTAACATTTCACTTCCAACCAAGGTTCGAAATTTCAATACGTATCAGCCGATACGTATCGTATCAGGGGCTTTCCTGATACGCCTCTCTAGGGGGTGTTTTGGGATTTTGACCAGTTCACGGGGTGGATGGACCTTAAAATCGGCTCCTCTGAACCGGATTTGAAAAAAAAAATCCAAAGAAAAAACTATCGATACTGCCCGATACGCCTCTACCAGCATGTCGGGCGTATCGATATTTTGAACCTTGCTTCCAACACCACTTATCCTCCTTGCTGATGTCGATTTCTTGCCTCTATAACAAGTTCAGCAAATTCATCACTTCCCCAATTTCCCAATCAAATAAATTCCTTCTGAATTGAGGAGCCCAGACTACAGAATTTTCAGACCAAACATAAGAATCAGCCACCAAAACATCTTGGTCAGAAAGCACATTGGAAGAGGAGAGGGAAGGTTTCAGCCAGGGTACAGCCCAAACACCAAGGATCTGTCCAGAACTTTAACCTTCCCCTTTACCTACTTTAAACCCCACCCCTTCGAAAAAAGTTGGGAAACACTTCATGATTCCTTTCCAAAGAGAACAGCCTCAACTTGGAAGGGAATCCTGAGTGCACCAAACTCCCCACATCACCCCAAACTTGGCTGCAATTAGATTTCTCCACCAAGCATTCCTTTCAGTACCAAACCTCCAAATCCACTTACTATGGAGGGCTGTGTTAATTAATTTTCTAATACCCAAACCCCCTTCTTCAATAGGAAGACAGACTTGCTCCCACTTATGGGATAGGAAATTACTACTTCAGCTAAAAGGAAAATTATATAAAGCAATTTTTTGTCAGTGATGTTGTATGGAGCAGAGTATTAGACAGTTAAGAAACAAGGTGTCCCAAAAATGAGTGTGGCAGAAATGCAGTGGTAAAATAGGAAGAAAAAGGTTAGAACTGAAGCCATATGAAGGAACCTAGGAGTAGCTCCAATAGGTGACAAAATGAAAGAAAGTAGATTGAGATGGTGTGGTCACGTGAATAGAGAAGATTGTCTACAACACCTTTCAGAAAGAAAAGTGATTTGTTTCAAGTTGTAGGGGCTAGAAGAACTAGGGGCAGACCGAAAAAGACATGGGTGGAAGTAATAAGAAATGATTTTAAGTGCCCATAGTTTAATAATGGATATGGCACTGAACAGAATGGATTGGCAAGACAAGATTCATGTAGCTAAGTTGCGTAATTGAATAGGAAAAGAAATATCTGTGGTGAAACCAGGGTTTAGTCACTGTCCTACTTTGTAGTTGGAAGTAATGTGAACACAATTTTTAAGTGATAAAGACAAAGCCCACTAAATTGTCTTTATCGCTTAATGAAATCAGTTATCTTCTCTCATGTACATCCCTCCCATTTTTTTTTTTTATCTTCTCTCAAAAAAACATTAAGTGATAAAAAAATGTGAATAGAATTTTACTTGTTATTCATTGGAAACCACAACTGATTTAATTCATTGTCATGCTTATAGGATTCTATAAAATTATCAGTTATAAGTTGAGTGCAAAGTGAATAAAGAACCCACAGTCCAAGCACCATTTTTTATGCAATACCCTACTTAAGACCAAGCAACACATGACATTTTTTTTTGATAGGTACCAAGCAACACATGACATTGTAAATAAGCAAGAGATTATTCAACTTAAACTCTTTTCTTTGTTTGCCCTTTTTAAATTGTCACGTTTTTTTTTTTTTTTTTTTTGTTTCATAGGTAGTTGATATTGGAGAAACTCTTGCACTATTTATGGAACTTCAAACTCTAGGAGACAGGGCTTTAAGGAAGCTAGCATTTTCTCATGTAGGGCACAGCATTCGGCGCATGAATCAGACACATAAAAATGAAGCTAAGAATCGAAGACTACAGAATATCCTATTTGCAATGCTCCAGGTAGGTATTAAATTTTGATATGCACTACTAATTTCTTTGGCATTGTTAGTATTATTCTTTGTATGCATTCTAAGTTTTTAATTGATGCTTATTAAAGGAGAACTAGACTTTACAGATTTAACCAAGTCAATGCATTACTAATTTCTGAAATTGTTTGTTGTTTCAGGAGGAGGATGAGTCAAAAGCTAAAAGATCTCTTGTTGTACTTTGTGATCTTCATCAGAGAAGAGTCTGGTTTGATGATAGAACAGCAAATGCTATATGTCTTGCATGTCTCCATTCATCTTCTAGGTATCCATTTACCCCAAAACTCCAAGAGAAACATGGAACTTCTATTTTATTCTGCACTGTATGTTTTCATCCATCTTTGAGGCATGCATTCTCTTTTGAATAACAGGGAACATGTCTTTTAACCTGAACTCTGCAGGATTATGATTGCTGCTTTGTCATTCCTTCTTGGTTATGAAAAGATTGAAGAAGCTGATGATAGTGAAGATTCAAACAGTGAAGATGATATGGCTTCTGAAAATCCTCAAGTTATTCTTAGTAGGGAGGCTGTCTACAAGGTAGTTAACTCAATTTTATCCTATTTATGTTAATGCTAGTGAAAGCTACTCCTATTTTTTGTTTGCCATGTTCTGTTGCGATGCTGTCTAGAATATGCCCTCTAAAGCACTTTATGTATTTGATTTTACTCCTCTTTGTATTTAAATAAACCAAACTTTCGTTTCTTCTTGGTTGATGATGAACTTAAGAAGGTTTTGAAAGTAAGATTCATTTGGGGAAGCAACTTTTTTTTTTATAAGTATTGGGGAAATAACTTCTTGTGGTGTTGTATTGGGTATTATTTCTTGTGTTGTATATTTGGGAACAGAGATGGGCAAATAATGAGTGGGTTGGGTTAATGGTAGTTCATTCAGAAAATGAAGCCATGGACTTGGTTTCCAAAATCCAAATTTTGAATTGGCCACGATGCTATTAAATTTTATTAGATTGGCAAACTTTTATTATTATTATTATTATTATTATTTCATTTGATATGATCTCTTTCTGTATGGTAAATGAAGTTCTCTTTGGTAATTTTGAAGATATTTGCTTTGTAAACCTGCTTTTTTGTTTTCCTTGGTCAATTTTAGATTGTAAGATTGGTTATCTCAACTGGTTTAATTTGTGATATGGAAGATACAATGCTGCTGTTTGACTATACCTGTTTATCTGCATTAGCCAATCTGGAGAATGCAATTGTCAAGCTTGATATTGAGGAGGACAGTAAGAAACATAATCTCTTGGGTATCTGTAAGGGGACAGTGTAGGGATAATTCAGCTTTGAATCATTTGTCCCCAGAGGTTTTTTGAGCTTAACGAGTCACAAGTATTCCTTATTTTTTGTAGAGTTTCACTGTAATTTTCTGTAAAGGGATATACCCTGTATGGATTTTTATTTTAATACAATATACCTTACCATTTTAAAAAGAGTGAAGCTTGATATCACCAATCTTCTTTGCTACAGTCAATATGTAGCAAAATTGTCAATACAATTCTGAAAGTCAAATGTGTGTAGTATTCTTATTGACTTGGGTATGTGACCATGAATACTGCACTCTATCAAGTATTGTATCTATTACTATTGTAGTTATCATTATTAAGATGTCTGCACATAGAGAAGAAGATTTTCTTTTGGAATTGCTGCAATTGACTTTTATCATTTTAACTCTGAAGCAGAATTAGGTATTGCTGATGTAAAATCTATATTTCTCCCATCATGAAGTATATTTACCAGGAACCTGTTTTGCTTAAGCAAAACCTCCAAATGACTTTTCCAGAGGGATTTGGATATTAATGTAGGCTTTCTAGTTTCTACATCCCTTCTCTTCTATATCAAATATGGTTCTCATGTTCTGATCGGCATGTTTTGCTCTTTTTGATGGTATGATAACTGATACATCTTTGTTTGTACCTTAGTTTCTCTAAACCTCCAGCTGTTCTTCATATTATTTTTCTAAGTTTTGTGTAAATGAATATGTTCATATAATGCCCATTTTATTCATATTTGCATTGCTTTTATTATTTTGTAGGTTTATGAAAGCTGAAATTTCTTTAGACATCAAGCATATCCTATTGTCAGGATCAGTTTATCTCACATATTCATGTTCTCCACCTTATACCAGCATCATTTATGTGTCCACTTTACGTAGGTTTAAATCCCACCATGCAAAGTACAGTTCTGAACTACTATTGTATACGAAAGCATAAAACAAGGAAATATGGATTGATGTATTGTGTTTATCATATCCTCTAGTTCTTTATTTGAAATTAGAGGATGATGGTTTGAAATGGTTGGCATTCTCATATATAGGTTTTCTCAGTGGAAAAAATTAAGTGAATACCCTTATTTTTGATATTTTAGCAAATGACATGCCACAACTCACAAATTGTTGTTTTCACAATTATGTTTTTTTTGATAAATTTGTTTTCACAATTATGTTAATGAATCAATTTTTTGTAGTTTCCCTCAATGTTTAGCACCAACAGTTTTATGTATCTCTAACCTGTTATTGCCTAACTGGACTTTATAGGCATATCACAAAGGTACAACTTCTAGCAAGAAGAAAAAGCAAGCAAAATTGCAACGTGTCATTCGAAGCCTGAAAAAGCAGCAAAACATGTCATCTGATAACAACAATCCAAGATATTCACCACTTAACCATCTGAAAGATGCACAGGTTGGTTCTGTATCATCATCCCCAGCTTTATTCATGTGACACATAGGATGTTTCTGATGCCTACCTTTCGTGCAGGGATTTGCTGAGAAGCTATTTTCTCGCCTTCAGGCTTGCAACGAACGGTTTGAGGTAGATTTTATTTAACTTCTTCTTTTATTATTCCCTGCCTTTGCCTCCTCTAGTCATATACTTATGTGGCTTGCTTGAAGAGTACTTGCAAAACACAAAAATGCCATATTACTATTTTCTAGAAAGGGCCTCCAATCAATGTTGGTTCAACTATCTTTGGTTGTGGGAGGGGTGGACTGGTTCAGTTATCTTAAAACCTATGCTTTTAGAACGCATTTTGAAATTTAATAGCCCCAACTTATAATGCTAATTATTTGGTGGCCTGGCTTGTTATGTCTTGGAAGGTAAAATTTGTGTATGAAATGCTAGTTACATGCCTACTGTGGACATGAAGGTCCTAAATTAAAAAAACAATGCCGTAACTCAATGTTGGTTGCGGCTATCTGTGGTCTTGGGAGGGGTGGACTGGATATGATCCTAACCTTTGGCATTTTTTCCCAAAAAGTGGCCACTCTCAGACTTAAAACCCATTTTCTCACACTTGATAGCTTGAGATTTTACCATTATGCCATGTAATGGTCCTAAATTTGAATATAGAAATTTTCTAGTTTTTTCTAAAATTTGGATCGTTGGTATAATTTGGACATTTTGCATTTTTGATGCAGGTTTCAATCATCGTGTGTTGTTTGTCTTATAACTATTAGGATTTGTTTGAATTTCAAAATCATCAGATAACTAAGTTAGAAGTTAATGTCATATCTCTTTGTTGTACAGTGACAGTTGCACATGAAAACACAACTAACATAAGAAGAGAGTTAGGGTTTAGAAAAAGAACACCAACAGAGTCTCTAAGAGCAAAATTTCCAATTGATTTGACATATGAGCTGACAAAAGATGCAAGAAGTTACTAAAAACAAGTCTTCTCAACAGAAATGACAAATAAAAACTAGAGGTCTGCTCACTTATCAAAAAAGAAAAAAAGGTCTGCTTTAGCAAGAGAAGACAAGTCAAAGAAAGCCTTCCACGGTTTAAAAAAATATTCCTTAGAAAATTTCAAAGAGGCCTGCTGCTTAATTTCTAACTGAATTAATTTGACCTATTAATCTTCTAGATGTATTATAATTTATGGACAAAGTGAAGCTTTGTCAGTAATATACCTTGGGATCTTAACAATATCTTTGTTGAATATGCTATTTTGCCAACAAACCATGAGTTATTTTATGTTTAATGGATGCAAGTAATAATTGGTGTCATTATTATTTTTCTCTTCAGGTGAAGATGATGCTATTGAAAATAATTGCTCGAACTGTTGGCCTCCACCACTTGATTTTATTAAATCTTTATCCTTTTCTTCAAAAATATGTTCAGGTATTTTATGTTTCAATAGAAAGCTATCCCATTGCATATTTTTGAATTATGATGACTTCATATTATCATAAATTCATAATTATCGTTGCTTTTGCAGCCTCATCAACGAGATGTCACACATTTGCTTGCATCTGCAATTGAGGCCTGCCATGATATGGTTGTGCTTTTTTTATTTATTATATCCTTGCATTAGTCTTCAGCTCCCTGTTTAGCTTAAAGATTAGGCTTCCATCTTTCCCTTCAATTTGCCATTGCATCCTATCCATCTGGCTAATTCTTTTTTGCCCCCTAAATCAGGTTCCCCCTGATACAGTTGAACCGTTATTCAGACAGATTGTAAATCAATTTGTACATGATCGTTCTCGTACAGAGGTAATTCCTAACAGTCTGTTACCCTCATTGTTTTGCTGAATTGGCATGAGATTAACTTCTGAGATATACCTGTTCTGCTAGGCAATTGCTGTTGGATTAAATGCAGTAAGGGAGATGTGTCTGCGCATGCCTTTGGTATCGTTAACTTTATGTGAACCCTCTCTATTAGTTGAAGATGCATATTTCATATTCTAAGATCATTTGAAATTCTGTAGTTTTGGTTCATTTCTTATATATTCACTTCCCATTTCATTTTTTCTTTCCATGCCTTCTGTTCATTATTTGTAGCTTCTGTTAATATATGATCTTTGAACTCTTACTTATCTATCTTTTCCTGACAAACCAGTTGATGACAGAGGATTTGCTGCAAGACCTTGTATTATATAAGAAGTCACATGAGAAAGCTGTTTCAACTGCAGCTCGTTCTTTGATAACGTTATTTAGAGAGGTTATATAACATCCCCCTCCCCCCAACTCTCATTTTTCTCATCATCAGGTCAATAGAATTAAAACTGTCTTTAATTTGCTTACAGGTGTGTCCTTCATTGCTGGTTAAGAAGGACCGTGGGCGTCCTACTGACCCAAAAGCAAGGCCAAAGGCATTTGGTGAAGTGAATGTAGTCAGCAATGTTCCTGGCATTGAGTTACTACAGAATGATGATAATGATGATGAATCTGAATCCAGTGGCTCTGATGGTGAGGAGGCTACTGCTAGTGGTGATGAGCCAACCCCATCATTTTGTGTGGGTAATGACTCTGACAGTGAGGAGGGTTATGAGGAAATGGGGGATGAGAATGATGAACTTAAAGAAAGTAATAAAGTGGATGAAGATGAAGAGGAGTATTATGATGTTGCTTTGGATGATGAGGAGGAAGAGAATGAAGAAGAGGAATCTGGTGACTTTGACAATGATGATGACGATGAGGTGGCTGCTATTGATGTTAATTCAGTAGGGGAAAATGGTGAAGAAGAGGGGGAAGAACATATATCACGAAAGAGGAAGTTACTTGATTTAGATGGGCAACTTAATGTTGCTGATACTAGTCTTCGGGCTCTGAAGAGATTAGCTGGAGCAAAGATGGGGCGTGTTTCTTCTGACTCAACAGATGGTATTCTTTCAAATGAAGATTTCCAACGTATTAAAGAATTAAAGGTATTTTTTCATACGAAAGATTGCATCTCTCATTTCATGGCTTTTTTTTTTCAGTTTTATTTCCATTGAGCAGCAAGGAGCCATTTGCTTGTTGTAATTGTAAAATCTTGGGCTGGCAAGCATGAGAGTGCAGGTTTGAGCCTGAGAGTGTATCCGCCACCCCTCTCAATCATTGTTTTAAAATGCATGGGAGGCGTACGCCTGGAGGCGCACGCGACGCTCCCAAAACGCCCTGAGGCGTATGCCAGAGGCGCTGACACCTCTGAGGCGTACGCCTCATGTGCTTTTTTCATGAGGCGTGCTAGAGGCATACGCCTCATGTGCCTCATGCACATCTTATATAAAAAGACAGAAAAAAAAGAAAAAAGGAAAAAAAAAGGAAAGGAAAGGAAAGGGAAGGAAAAGAAAAAGAAAGAGAAGAAAAAAAGAGAAAAGAAAAGAAAAGAAAAGTAAACGGTCTGGAGGCTTACGCCTCTTGCGTTCTGAACTACGCCTCACGCCTCTGCGTTTTAAAACATTGCTCTCAATACCCCAAATAGTTCAGCCAACATTGGGTAATGTCTTTATCTGCATTGAGTAACGATTGTGTTTAATGCTGAGATTTAGGTATAGTGGAATTTGGATTTTGAGAAATGAGCCCAGAATCAGGGTTCAGCAATGCACATGATTTTAACAACTGCCCCCACCCCCCTGGATTTTTCACAGGGGATTGGGTTGCAACTTTATTTCATGATGGTTTCAACTTGATCAAAAACCCGAACTGTTGCCTATGGCCCCATCTGTCTTCACCTGCTAACCTTTTTCAAGTCACTGATCACTGACTATTGCCTATCAACCAGAAAGAAAACAATACTAAACATTATTGTTGTGCTTTAATTGTTATTGCCCTTATGCTTTATTTGGATCATATTGTGCTTCTGATTGTTATACGCATTAATATTTTGGTTGATTAGGCAAAGAAAGAAGCAAAGCTTGCTTTGACCAAGCATGGGCTGTTACCCAGTTCTGAGGAATTAAGTGTTAAGCGAGTGGACCCTGCTAAACTTGAGGTAAGTTTATCTTTTCTTTGTTGGTGCCTTATTGCCTATATTTTGCTACTGTGGCTACAGATATCCGAGTGAAAATGCCAAAAGTTAGGTCTGCACTAGTCCCGACGTCTCCCAAGACCCCCAGATATCTGGACTAACTTTGGGTAATGGCCTTTTTTAGAATACAGATATCTGTGCAAGAAGTAGAACTATGTGCCTCAAAACAGGGAGTATGAATGTAGGAAATGCTTACAAGCATGAGGAAACAGTAGAATTATCCCTTTTGCTTGAATTTTATTCTTCTTCCTCAACTCCTCCCTCTTCCCTGAAGAGAAGAAACTTCTTTTAGATAATGTGAAGTAATATTGAATGTCTGGTTCATGTTTACTGGAAATGCAAGTGCTAACAAGCTAGTGCTAATGTCTTATAGGTTAACGTACGAAAAAAGCTAAGTAAGGAGGAAAGACTTGCTTTGGTAAGAGCTGGAAGGGAGGACAGAGAGAAGTACCAAGCTCGAACTGCTGTAAAACAGAAAAAGGTCTCTTATCCTTTTATGTGCATTCTTTTCTTGCACCTTTCTTGTTATTTCCTTGTTTTCTTGTTAACCTTCTGCATTGGCTAGAATGGCAGTTTTTAGAAACAAGCATTCTTCCTTTTTTATGAATAGCTCTGGGTTCAGCCTGATCAAGATGCGCCAAAATCTATGCTGGAAGATAACTTATGGGCTATTCTTAGAATTATGTTCCTTAAAATTTTGTAAAACTAACATGCTTCAATCATGGCGCAGTACTTGATCAGTTATTAGTATTACTGAAATACAATTCAGTGAAAGAGTCAAGACATTCGACGTTGGACAAATAGCAATCAGATTTTGAGCATTCTTTCTTGACATGTTCTCCCTACTATAGCTTAAAACTAACAGTGTAAGATGTTTCCATTTTCAATTTTCTTCTAATCTTCTGATCAAGTGTGGTTTGATCATGAATAACAGACTGGTGGTTTGAGCAATCGGCAGAAGGAGCACAAGAAGGCAATGCCTCTAGCTGCAAAGAGAGCCAAGGTTGCACGATCTCGGCTTGAGAAAAATAAACAGAAGCGGACCTCTGGCAAGCAGTTCCGGGGAAGGAAAGGCTGGAAGTGATTTTAGTTCTATCATTCTGTAACAATATATAGCCAATTTTGTTTATGATTTGATTAAAACACTAAGATTAGCAATAATTGAGATTGCAACGCTGATAAAGAGGGCATGGTCTTTCTTTTACCCCATGTTTTCTATTTATTAATTGAATCTTAGTGAAAAAAGGAATCTTGGTGCTCTCTATGTCGGTGCTTTATACAACTACTCAATTAGCTTGATATCAGTGATGGAAAAGGTGGGAGATATCATTATTCATTAGCTATGTTCTAGTTAATTTTGTATATTTTCTCTGATCATCGTATTTAGACAGAGGTACATTTTCAGCCTCTAGGTTCGAGTCTCTGGTCTCAGTAAAGAGATGTAATGCCTCGGGAACTAATGCTCTACATGAGTGTAGCATGATTACGCCTTGTGGTACCACATACCACTGTAATAAAAGTTCCATTTTTTACACAGTGAGACCAACTGGTCTGTTGACCCGGAAAAGGTCCTACCCTTATTGCTTGGAGAAAGAGCCTGCGGAGATTCATTGTTTTGGGTTGAATTAGAAATTTAGAATACGACAACTCTCTGTTGATCACTATCTGCTTTGGCCCTTCAAGACCCCAGCATGATATCTGATTGACATTATTATGTTTTGGAAGGGGTCACAGGCTCACAGCGCACAAGTGCTTTAACTTTTTTTTCACGCTCTCGCTCTCTCTGGAGGTGGGGGGGATTATTCTTTGAGAAGACGTATGGTACTGCAACGAGATTCATCATTTCCTATGATTTTTTTTTCGTCTCGTTGGCATGCATTCGAAGTTAAGACATCTTAATTTATTCAGTTACGTGTTTAGGTCAAGGACCAAAGAATCTCCTGCCGGTGTTTTAAAACTGAATCACGGCCCTTGCTGTAGACCGACCTTAAGTTGGATGAAGTGACATCGTGGGCCTACAGCAGTGTATAAAAGGCCGTGATTTCACGGTTTTAACTCGAGTTCAGATATACACCCCATAAGGGAGTGTTCCACAACGTCCCACAGCACATTACTTCCGTGTATTAAGAATATCTCCCGATGATTTCTCCAACGAGAGTAAGCTGATTTCTCCTTGGGGATGACAAATGAAATAATTTCATTCAGACGGCTGCAGTATAAAATCTGACTACGTGACAACTTGGAAGAATTTTAACGTATTTAACATTTTGTCCTACTCGGTTAGGGGTTTGATGCATTGGACTCGTTTCATTTGATGGAAAGATTACCAAGTGTGACGGCAAAAAAAAAAAAAAGGCCTTGCCTTACTGATTTTTTATTCACACAACGGGCCTGGGCCGCCAGGCTCAACATTATTTACAAGAACGTCCTGTTAAAAGTTCAGAACGTACAACATAGTTTTCATTCCGAATCATCTCAGACATGAGACACCACCTACCTCTTGTTATACAGCTTCTAAAGCGACCCTAACCTACTTTTCGGAGAGAGACTTTTTCCCATTTACTTTCAAACACGTAGAAAAGGAGTCTACAAACGTGATATTGATGGATGAAATCAGTCAAAGGAACACATTTATGAAAAAAATTCCTCTTTTTAAGATAAGGAATTTTGAATAAAAATGATATCATCATAGTGGCTCATCGAAATGTTGTAAAGCCTCTGGTTCCCTTAGCATCCGTGGTCTCTCGTCTCTTATTCTCTCCTCCTCTTGGCCAAGTACAACGAAGACATAGCTTTGGCAGACATCACTCGCCTCACAAGAAGTCTCCACCTTGCATCGTCCCCTTTCTTATCAAGTTGCGCTCTCAATTTGAATTGCCTGTCATATATCCAAGCATAAACAAAAATATCAATGAATAGCACCATGAAATTAAACAGAAAGGCAAAAAAGATGAATTAATTGTTTATTCTCCTGTAATTAATTCAACACCCTAAAAATTTAATAATGGCGTTAGAAGAGGTGATGCTAAGGAACAGCTAATGTCAACATTTTACAAGGCATCCAACGATGGAATAACCTTCCCAGCCCTCCCTGGGGGACGGACATTATCCGCCCGTCTGTAATGTTCACCGGCGATGGTCCACCAGTCTATGGAGAAACGTTGGCTACAAGTATATCGTGATCGTCCAGCTGGCAACCCTTAAACCAAATTACACGACAATGGATGAATTCAATTCAACATCCTAGCGGATTCCAGTTCTACGTAGTCTATTACATACAACGTGGCATGCAGCAGATTCCGAATGGGACGAGTTCCGATTGGCTCCCCACGCAGCGCGCTCCACACGTGGAACCTTCACCATAACAAACCGTAAACCTATATAAACCATCTGATGATGTCATCATCACTTCTCATACTATCATCGAGAGATATTTCCGATACACGGCGGGGATGTGCTGTGGGGCGCGGCTGCGTGGGGAGTCGTTGAAAGAGAATCATGCGACTGGAATCACCCAAGTACGAGGAAGCGGCAAGACGAAGACATGTCGACGATCTTTTGCTTGCTTAGGTCGGTTTAATGCTCTATTAAATTAAGTGGTGGAATGAAGAAAATGGAATCAAGATTCAAGGCCGCTATGTCAAAATAACAATAATAATAAAAAGAAAATGAAAACCATTGGGTGTTGCGTGTTGGGTCTCCCCCGCTCTTATTAGTCTCTATCATACAAATCACTAAGTACCTGCACATAGGAACTCTGCAACAATCGGTTTGGTCACACATGGAAGAGTGAAGCCGGAGAAGTTGCCACATCTGCTTGCAGCGGCAGCAACCTCCGTTCACCCTCTTGTTACACCCAGCGAAATGTCGAATCAAGAGCTGTACACCGTGGCAAGTGCTGAACTTGCTGCAGGGTTCCCTGTTCTTCGTGGGCTCCTTATCGTATGGCCCAACACTCGTGCAGCCTTCCGTACATATGTGTTCCAAGCACTCCATCGCTTCGCTTAGCTGCACATATAGATTCTGCTCCTCCCTCTTCTTACTCCGCCGCTTCCGCCTCTGTTGTCACATTATAGTATATACGCGTTAATAATTTCAGTTTATATATGTAGATCGCAATGCAAAAGATGGAGAAAGAGAAAAAATGTTAAATAAAATAAATGTTTTTAAGTTACGGACCGATTCGGTTTCATCAAGGAACTGTAGGATCTCGAGTTCCAGCCAAGGATCGTGATTTTGCAGGAATTTCCATCCTTCTGTGTTCTCCACGGCTTTGAACTCGTTGGACACCAACTTCATGCACTTGAGGTAAAGATCCGGAGCATCACACATTCTCGCGAGTTTGAGCACGTCCACCACGTTCTCCACAGTCAACCGTCCACTCAACGCTCTCGTGCATCTCTGTTTCAGCTGGGGTACCGAGAACACGTGCGACAATGCCAATAGATGGATCCCGTAGTTGTCCATTTCTTCCTCGGTGCATCTGGTATTAGGGAAAATTTTCGTTATTTCACGCTCCACATCTAAAACTGATGCAATTTCTACGCGACCGGAATCCTTGATCTCTCTTCCCTTCCGGGACAAAGAGAGGTACCGGAATCCCTGAACGGAGGCAGCAGTTTTTCGTCCTCTTCTCCATCTTTTCTTGACAAACAAGTCAAAGAAACCTGAGCTGCGCCAAACCAGATCCAAAGATCTTGGCCAGTGATCATGTAAACTGCAGGATATACATCCAGGATCAAGTGGCCAATGTAATCCGGTTGCTCATGTGAAGAAAAAACGCCCGGCGCATTTCAGATTCGATGATACCTTAACTTTAGTTGAGGGAGGAACTAACCTTAATGAATACAGAAACCGAACAAACGCGACCACGGAATCACAGGGAACGCCGAGAATAGGAATTATGTTCTCAGAAGTCGAACGCTTTCGAGGTCGATCTAAGATGTTCTCCAACACAGGTGAAACCGAAGCCTTCGATTTTCCAGGAAGGAAAAAAGAAAATATCAGATCTCCGAAATTGAGAAATGGCTCGGGAGCAACAGAAAGCTAAAAGTCACGAAGCACAAAAGAAAAATCTTTTATATAAAATGAATCAATTGAAAATATTGATCGAAGAAAACAGAGCATATGATCATCTTGAAATAAGAGCGTTAAATCTCTAGGAAGAAATTAAGCCAACTGGAATCGGAACGAAGCAGTATTGATCGGGTACCAGAATGCTAGAATGCGCCGGGATGCTTAAGCCGCCGGAAGTTCGGATTTGGACGTCAGGTAAGGGAGCGCCGACAGAAGTCTGATGAGTGAAGTCGGAAAGGCAACGGAAAGCCGGGAAGTTGATCGGAGAAACGGTCATAGTTTGCATATTGCTTGTATTGGAGCGAGCGAGAGAATACTTTTTGTTTGAGTAGTTCAGCCGGCGCGAGCATGTCTCCCGATTTATAGGCAAAGAGGCCCAATAGAAATAGAGCCATTAAAAAAAGGGTTTCTAGAGCAAAGCGTGTTTGTTTGGTTTCCATTTATGCCCTTGAGGAGTGGTTAATAGCTCTCTACTGGCTATTACGTATTAGAATTTGGATGGCGCGGGATAAAACCACCACGCCTCGTCAGCAACGAGTAAGGTCGATTTAAAATACAAACGGGTTTTGGTGAACACAGGCGCTTCCTATGTCCTTCTGACGTGGAAAGGTGGAACTCATACCAATCCATAATATCAGTCTAGGGTTTGGTCGATTTATTGATTGAATGAATTTCTATTTCTATTAAACTTTGAATTGAGCCGAGCCTTAATCCAAGCCTCGTATAGTTTAAATTCTACGTACGGTTTGGAATTTCTCACTACATTACTTGTATGCCTGTTCACTTTTGCAGATGGAGATGGACTAATTGAGTCTACCTTTACAAGTTACAAACCAAAAGTAGTAACATGAAATTGAAAAGCCAACACTGAAAACTACCCTCCCCAAACGGGAGAATTAATTAATATAGTTTGTCCTAAAATTGAAGGAGAACTGGAGAAGAATACAAGAACGTAAACCCCAACGTAGAGGTAGGTAGGTAGGAAAGGAAGGAGAGCAGGAGCAGGAGCAGTAGTAGTCAGGTCAGAAGGTCTAAGCATCGTGACACTTTCCTACCAACTTCCTGCGGGTTGCATTTGCATGTATTTTGGCTTGGACTCACTGGAACCACGTTTTTAATATAATACATTTTTACTAGCTGGGCCCAGATCCAATTGGTCATGGGCCCAGTGGGATATAAAAGGAGATCATTGGGCTACCTACAAAGTACAAACACATTCTTATTATGTTTTAAATTAAGTTGCATGTGAGGCCCCAGCTCTCGACTGTGGAGTAGTCAAAGATGATTGGATGGATCTGCCTGCCTCATAATTCAAACCCTCCCCTCCTGGTCGTTACTTTGTGACTTTTGTTGTTTGGATTATTAGTTTATTACTAGCCCCCATCAACCGCATCGCATGCAATCACCACCAAAGTGCTTTCTTCGACTGAAGAAAAAGCGCAGTAGTAATTCCAAGATTCGATTCGAATTTCTTCGATCAAATACACTAATAGAAAAAGAAAAGAAAGAAGCTCGTGCCTCGTGGATCGACTATATTCCCTTAAGAGGCGAAGAACCTACTACCTGCAGCTACAAAGCTACAATTTTACAAGAGCTGCGCTCGTCATGTACTCAACTAGTTTTACTTTTCCACTGAAAGTGAAATTCACAGCACAACACCCAATTCTATCAGAAAGACTGAGAGAGAGTGAGAGTAGGAGTAGGGCCGTAGGGCCGTAGGGAAGGGGAGTGATCTCATGTCGTTGATGTCTTCCCTTTCTTTGCTTGTTGGGGCGCATGTTCTGTAGAGGTAGAGAGCCTTATCCTAATAAGGCGGTCGGTCGGTTCTACCCTCTTCGCGGAATGGCCGAAGACCCTCTTTTTTAGATAGGGTGGCGGATTGGCGGAGGGGCTGCTGCTTCTTGTGTTTATTCTTGTCGGTGAAAAAGAAAAAGGAATCAAAGAAACCCCCCCCAGGACCAAGGCACAAGAAGAAAGAAAACAAAAAAAAAGTTTAAAAGCAAAATGAAATGTGCTTTTCTTTCCTTGTGTGAGTTTTGAGGACATGGAGCCCAACCTAAATTCATGCACGCGCTCCATAAACTGCAGTATTTAATTTCCCTCTCTCTCTCTCTCTCTCTCTCTCTCTACTACCTACCCTTTACAAACAGAATTAAGTCATTAACAGATACCAACCTGCAGCCAGAGGGACAAAAACGAAAAAGTGGATGGACACACAGAATTTTCTTACTACTTTTCTTCCTCGGGGGGAAGGCGGCAGCGATATGTTCTGTCCAAACTCCAAACTCCAAACTCCAAACTGGGTGTTGAAAATTGAAAAGCTTACCAACCCAGAGCAACTTCAGGAGTCAGGACCGACCCAGCTCTATTCGTCATACACCCTCTTTGCTTGAAAGTTGAAACTCGGGGAACAGAGCAGGGAGAGCATAGCCTACCACATACTCACCATGAATAGCCATCTATCTCGTCTCGTGCGTAAGTTGTTAACAAGAAAGGATCAACCACTGCCTTGTGCCGCAACAGAATCATGGTTGTAAATTTCAATATGGAGCAACCGAATTAAGCTTTGAGTCAGCCCAGCAGTTCATTGATTCCAATATATGTGTCATGACTTAAGAGATAGATACGGTAGTTTCTATCGGGCACAGAGCGTAGGTTGCTCAGATAGATATGCAAGTTTAACAATGAGACGATGGATGAATATATCATATATGCAGCGGTGACCAGAACAGAAACTAAACTAAATTCCATTTATAGATGGCAAACTAACTAATTAAATGATCAAATCAACCTTTCACCTTTATTATACATAATATCTTCCTAACTATTGAGGGAGAGAGAGAGACGGGCGCTTCTCATTCCTCCAGTCATGTATAGTTCATGGATCCAACTTGTTATGTACAGGTCGACGTCGCCGGACCGGGGAATAATCTGCAGACCACCACCAAGGCGCAGCTACTTTGGCATGCAGATGTCTTCTTCCCATTGCATGGTGCTGATCCAGTGACTCCCTCCCTGCTTCTGCAAAAGGGTTGTTACTCGTTGACACTGCACTAGTAAGTTATTAAAACAAAACCAGTGAAAATTTCCTACCTGAGAAACGTGGTTTGGCAAATGTCTGTTTTATTGGGGTAAGCAAGGCCAGACAAATAACAATCTTAATGACCATCACCAGCTCCATGAATGTTTTATTTAGAACAAACTAAGCTCTTACACTCCCTCCACTCCAAACAACTCGAATATATATAACCGTGTCAGTACTGATCCCTTCAAGGATATAATAATCCATGACGGTCCCATACAAATATATAAATTATTTGATAGAATATTAGGATGCCCGATGTGTTCTAGGTGAATGTGGATCTTGCTAGCTGATATCTCAAAGTTTTCAAAAGAAGGAATCTCATGGGATTTTGTGCTTAACATGCTGCTGCTGGGGCCTGGGGGGGTTTCTTTTTGTTCTTTCTCCATCCCCAACCCCAAAGCATCCATCCATTCATATCTCTTTCTTCTTTCTTCTTTTATCTATTTATTTATTACTTGTTAGAGGAACCCTACTTGACTCCGAAGATAAAACAAGGTTATTGGTCCTGCAGTTGTAGATTTGATTCCTCAAGATTAGTCCTGTAGTTTTTTTTTTTTTTTTTGAGTGAAGTACCAGCCGGGTACAAGAGAGATAAATGTTTTAATAAGATGATAGAGGTAGAGCCGGCCGCAAATGGTTCATTTCGGGCTAATGATGTTCTTGATTCTTGAGCCATTGCCATGTAGGAATGATTACAAGGGCCGATATCTCGGTCTATAGTCTATACTAATTACTAAATACTAATGGCCTAACCCAGGTTTTCCCTAAGAAAAACTCTTCAACATTATCACAAACAAAAATGGATGCATGTACTCTGATTATCCTGTGAAATTTGGGAGGGCTTAGTTGTATATGTAGTGAAGCTATTGGAAGAGGTTTGCTTGTCTGGAGTACGCATGAGGCATGACTAATCAGCAATTTGGCTCTTCGGGGTTTTTCACCAAAAAGGCAACTGCATGAAAGCCCTCCCAAATGGGCCCTGATTTCGTTTGGTTCTTCTACTGATTTTTAATAGAATTGAAGTTGAATTCCTTTAACACAATTGGCGAGTTTACCTAGTTCTTGTCTCTTTCATACTTCCATTTGAATGTACAACCAAGGAACTAGGAAGGTTCGCGGTCCAGAGAACTCGTAGATGACTTGCAACCGTGGTTGTAAAACTCCCTTACGGGCCTCCAATGAAATACAGACACACCAGCTATGGGAATAGAAAGTGGAATTTCTTTCCACCACTCGCGAATTTGTGTGTATGTTTTTTTTATGGATTCACGAATTTGTGTTTCCACAGTGTTGCAACCAATCGTCCCAACTCACAAGATATGTGAACTCACTTCTGATGGGACTTGAGCATTCAGTTCAGTTGAAAGCATTGATTGGGCATGGGTCAGAATAGTGTGGTACCCCTAATCCGATCCCAATCACTAAAAGGGTGAGACAGGCCGGATTAGATCGGGTTGATGTCAAGTCTAACCCAACCTGAGCTGTGGAACAGTGGAACCAATCCTACCCCTGGGCTCCATCAGATTGGGTTTGGGTTGACCCCAACTTCCCTACTTCCTTTTGCAACCTTAATTGTTTACCGCACAAATTGTGCACGAGGGCTTATTAATCCACATTCACGTCATAGCAGCTTGGACAGATACATTGGAAGGAAATCACGTGTAAACTGTTTATCTTAATTACTTTAGTATTAAAAAAAAGGCATTTTTCAATTTTGATAGCCAGGAGTATACATTGCTCCCAAACCTGGGGAAAAATCAAAATTGATACCACGTATATATATTATAGAATAAATTAACTAGCTAGGAAAAATCAACTAGGATCATAGATACATATATAGGAACCTAATGGAAAACATGAACTTTGACAACAATCAATGTGTCCTCCTCTTACTTTTCCTCTGCACATGGAGAAGCTGCATTGCTACACTGTCCAAAAATATCTGGAATCTCATCCCATTTCCTCTTCTCCCTGGCTTCCCAATACCCACCTATGTAACGGTAACAGCCATCCTCGTCCTTTCTGAACCATCTTGGTTGCCAACCTCTCTCCTGCAACTTCCTTGCCTGTTTCACAAATGACACATGATTTTGTTCAAATTACACTTTAGCTGAGAAGGCACAACCCAAAAAGGAATATGGAAAAGTTTTAAATGATAAGATGATGATTTTGTGTTCTTCCACTAATAACTAAACTGAACAATAGTTTGTTCAGGAACCCCAGTCCGTGGGTAATATTATTGGAGCATAGATAGAAAAGTAGTTAGTAACCCTGTGCTTCACCTCATTTATTTCTTCCTTTATTTCTAATGCAATCTCCATACAGGAAATGGATGAAAAAAAAAGGTCATACTCATTGTTGGTCCCAGCTCTCTGGGGTCTTGGGAGGAGTTGAAGCATTTGATATCATTGACATGGAAAATCAGAGCATTGGTATGTTTGAAACATTTAAAAAAAAAGGAAGAAAGAAATTACAGTAGAAACTGACCTTGAATTACTTCATCCAACAAAAGATGGATCTGTTAAGTTTTTCCCTTTTTCCCCAAGGTCTTTACATTAGAGTAGTTTTTAAGAGTGATCACATTTCAAATTAGTGAAACAGGGAAAACCTAAAAACCAGGGTCAGTTTTGGAAATCACTGTTGCAGTTAATGGCACAAGCATTCAAGAAAAGCCTTGCAATCAATGTTCAGAGAACTGGACTGGGCATAGAACCAGAGAAGGGAGAGGTTCACAGGTCAGAGGTTCGACCGGGGTCAAACCGTGATGATGTGGCATATACATGTATATACTACGGGTCATATAAATACTATATAAATATGCTTTACAACTTTTAATGTACTAAAATATGGTGGATGGATGGTAAGCTTCTTAATTTTTAAAACAAATGACTAGGGTTCAAGCCTTTTAACTTACATTTTCTTTAAAATACGTGCATAATAATGTAATATGTATAATATTTATCAAAAAAAAATGTAATATGTATAATAAAGTCATTAATTAGCATAAGTAAAGAGGTGGATTAGTGGTAATTAAGTAATCTATGAAAATAAGAGGTCTTGAGTTCGAATCTTGTTAACAACATTTTAAAATTTCACTTATGTATGGACCCGAGATGTTTCATGAAACCGGAACTGGTTTTCTGGTTCAACCGGCCTTTCAGCCGGTTTTCAGCGGGTTTTGAGCAAGTCCAGTTATTGGGGTATGACCAAACTGATCAAGGCCCCGTGTCCGGTTTTCTGAACACTGCTTGTAATGCTGTGCTCTCAATTGTCTAAAAAAGATGTAAATTTCTGTTTATATTAATAAAATTGTCTTTTCTTTGTTGCTGATCCAAAAAAGAAAGAAAGAAAAGCCTCCACAAGTGATGCAAACTCAGAGAATGTTAAGGAACAGAAGCATCCATTGGAGTCTACCTGTCTTTGTAGCTGTTCAAGTCTGAGCTTCTCTGCATTTGCCAGTTCATATTCCCCGTTTTCCAAAAGCCTTTGATCTGGCCTGAGTCTGGAATCAGTTGGAGGCAGCTTCTCCAGTAGGCCAGTTGTCAATTCATTCAAAGTAATTGCAAAAGGTGTGAGGTTGTATCGAGTTTGAGTAACTGATTTGTCTCGTTCCCATAACAACACAGCTTCTGACATGGGATCATACCCTTTTGGCTTTGTAGTAGGATCTCCCAGCACATAATACATTGCCTCATCCCATTTTCCAACCAACATTGCGACCTTGTTTCCAGTTCTATTATCCTGCACAAATCCTTGCACCTGCATGTGTATGTAAAAATCCCATCATTGATTTTTCTATTTGTCAGGCCAATAATGTCACATCCCTTTTTGTTCACATATAAAGCAAGATAAGAGGAAAAAAACAGAAATAGCAGAACACCAAAAATTGTTTTCAGTCAACACTTTATGATCCTGAGAAAAAGAGGCTATATGTTTGCCCTCTCCTAATTTCACTTAAGAATACTCAAATACCTGGTGTGGATTTCGGTCGATTATGGACTGCTCTTTGAACTTGAGCTTGCAGGAGTAATTTCCACTACCCTTGATGCGCATGGTGCCATAATGATCACAGTAGATTTTACCCAGTATGATGTTGTAGATAGAAGTGGTGACTTTGCTCCATTGGAATGTCTCTCCATCTTCAAACTGAAGGGTCAGAACTCCAACAGGATCAAGCTGGATAGAGCGCCCCCAAAACTTGCCTTTGAGATTAGAATCTGCCCAAAATTTCCAGCCTCTCCCATCACAATGACAAGCAACAATCATTGGGTGGTGACTCACCTGAACCAAAGCCACATGTTAAGACTAGACATTTCCTGGAAAAAATTGCACTCTGCCAAATTGTAGAATTGCATGTTTTGTTGAAAGATGGTCTAACTTTTTACTTCTGAGGGAAGAAATGAAGAGGAAGTAAAATAGAAGAAACCAAGAGTCGAGAGAAATGATGAGTTCCATCTTGATCTTTCTATATTATACGTCATAAAGTACCCCATAGTTTAGTTGGTCAGTCAACATCCCTTGCTTTGAGGCAGAGCATGGGTTCAAACCCATGGAATGGTAGGCTCTCCATGTTACTCTAGTGGTCCTCGCATGCACCCAGCTAAGCTAACCCTACTAACCTTCTAACTAGATCTAGCTTATTCCCCACCCCTATGAGGTTAAACCCACATTCCACAACCAAATTATAAAAAGGAAGACATATATGATGGCTCACAAGGGAGAAATTCACAGACATTAACAAAATGTTTTGAAAAGTGCAGGTATAACCTTTTCAGAGAAGAAACGGAGACCTTTGTCTGGATAGTCAGCCTCATATGTTTCCCCTAGTAGAGGATTGAAAGGCTTGCACTGCCGACCTTCTGTTGAAGCATATCCAGATACAGCAAAGGCTGCAATATTTAAAATTCTCATCAAGCTGTTCCCCTGCACCATGATGTTTGAACATAATCAGTGGACTCTAATTCAACCTTTCTCAAACACCAATTCTATTAAGTTGCTGCCATCAATTGAATGGATGGTCCAAAGCAGGGTTTGAGAGGGAAAAAATAGAACAAGATTTTTGCATGTGGCCAAATGATAGAAGAATTGATCACACTTAAACATTATTCATTGACTAAACCACTCTACTGATCTTCAAGCATTTTCAGGTTTTTAAACTATAACTGAAAACATGGCAATAAAATCTGTATCAGCAAATGGTACACTGACAAACAAAAGATTAGATCTAGCTCAAACAGGAAAAAGAAAAACACAATTATAATTGATCTAAAGTTTAACTTTCATTTCTGGAGTGACAAGCTGATATTGAATATCTGCTGAGTACTGCAGAGTGCAATCTTTTAGAAACTAGCATAATAAAATTTATGGAACCAGAAGTTCTCACCACATTAGTGTCTTCACAATAATGCTGCAATCATGCTTGGGTGAGGTCCAAAAATGGCAATTCAGGATACATTAGTACGATGACATTGTCCTGTCCACATAAAGGAAACCACAACCCCCATCATATGAATGCACCGACTAAACTAAGGGACTAGTACCCAGCACAGTTTGTTTGACATTGGAAAGGCACTGTTGGGCTTAACCTACCAATGGTCATCAATGACGTAACAGCTTTGGAGAAGCACAAAAGAAGTAGGTTCCGCAGGGAAAAGGGAGGAAGTGGGTTGAGGAAAAGATGGTGGACATCCACGTGATCGGTGGGCCAGAGAACATGTATATGGCACCTTCTGTAGTTCTTATGCATCCTCCTTTTCTACTAGTGCAAGGCCTGAGCCCCTGTTGGCTCAGCTTAAATTCCAGGCAGGTTGGGCAAATTGTCACCCGAATAGATTGAACCCAACTTCATTTTCTTCACCCAAATTTCAATTTATGCTGGGTATTACTCAACCACTTCCAAACCAAAAGAAGCCCAGTTCACACTCTCACAAATACATTGGATCAAAATTATAGTTCTCAAGGCAATGCCTAGGCAAATATGTGCATATTGGGGCTCGCCTAGTCCAAATGCCAAGCTTTTTTACATTAGGCTTTATAATATTTTTATACTTTTATTTTCTGGGTTTAAAATATTAAAATATCCAGTGATACACCATATCCTTCCATTACAATCTATTAAAAAAACCATATTATTCTATTTATGACTTCATAAACCAATAGTTTTTTTCTCATTTTCTAGGGTTCGATTGGCATACAAGTTTGAAGGACTCAAAGACTTAAAGCAATCAGAGATTGAACTTGAAGACCTTAACTTGTAAACAAGGAAGACCAACTGAAATAGAGGCTCAACCCTATTTGCTAATGTTGTTCATTCATTCATCCTAATAAAAGATATTTTTTAAAAGATAATTAAAATTATACAATCATTTTTTAGAGATTAAGAATTAAGACCCTAAGATGGACTTGTTTGGGCTTGCCTCAAGGGGCAGGGTGCAAAAGTGGCTTGTAGAATTAGAATGAAAGATGTAACATCACATTAACTATTTGAAATGATGCAATTGAGAAAGAAATAAAGAAATTAAAAGTTTGGCATGCTTGAATATGGTTTGTATGCTATTTTTATAAATTTGAGTATCTAAATTTGAGTTTGGCATGTTTATGTATCTAAATTTGAGTTATAAGCTTTTTTTTCAATATTTAGTTTAAAATTAATTTAAATACTACTTTCAATATTTTCTTAATTTATTTTGAATTTTTGAATTTTTTTTGCAATTTTTATTTCTTTTTTTTTAATTTGTGCCTTACTTCAAAAATGCTTGCGGCTTGCCTTGTGCCTTGGGCACAAAATGGCCTTTGTGCTTCTAAAAGACTGGCCCCCTCCCCCAAGTCATCACTTAGGCAACACCTACGTGATTAAGTGTTCCCCTCTCGCCTAAGCTTCACCTTTGCACCTTCACAACTATGATAAAATCACCTACCAAAAGAGCATTGCCTACAAACCTGCAAAATTCTTTTTCACTGTAGTGGGTGGGGATTGGGGGGAAGGATTTACTCCCCTCCATCTACAAATCGTTCCTCCTTTTCATCTTTCTTTCAACATGAGAAAAGAGAAACCACTTAACTGCATTCATCTCCCAAGCCAACATTCAAAAAAATTTGCACAAGAGATATTTTTTCCAAGAAAGCAAAACTGCACCAAAATGTTGTCAACCCTGAAATAAAAGGGGAGAGCCGTGAGGATTGTAGGCATAATAATAGCCAAAAGGAATAGAGGCAATGCTTTTAAGTTCCAGGAGTGCTGCTAGAGATGAAAGGTTTGTCTATAAAACACCCTAACTAGATCCAATTGATCCCTGCTGAGATTCCAATCTAAGGATGTACTTCAAATGTTTTCCAATATGTCCAACTTTCAATGATCTGAAGCTCAGGCACCAGGGCTCTGATTGCATCAGGGTCAGTACCCAACACCATAATGCACTTGGACAAACCCGAAAAACTCACACTCAGACTTCAATAGATTAGTGGCAAGCTTTGATAGTTAGAGTTATGACCTATCCTTGGATTGAGAATGAAGCCCCCCCCCCGGCTAACTGCAAGGTTGGTGGAGGGACTATCCATGGAAAGTCCTTCCCGTCCACATTGCCTAGCCTTAGCACCTCCAAGCCCAGGGGTATTGTACTTAGGATTCAGACAACCCCGAAAGCACACAGATAGAATTCAATAGATTAGTGGCAGTGCGAAGTCTTTGATAATTATGACCTATCCTTGGATTGAGAATGAAGCCTCCCAACCCCTTGCTAGCTGCAGGGTTGGTGGAGGGACCCATGGATAGACCTATCCATCTAGTCACCTAGGCTTAGCAACCCCAAGGCCTCAGATGGTGTATATTTCATCACTTTGCATATGAGTGATATGTGCATTATATCATAATGGAGATATATATTCAGTCAAAGAAATGGGCATTTATTGGTTATAAAATTTCTAATGCCTTTCCAACAATGTTCCGGGCCAATCCTCACAAAAATCAGAAATAAAATGTTTTAGATATGGATTGCAGATCCTCCCTAAGAACCTATCTACTAGAATTTCCATTTGAATTCAACAGTTGAATTTTACATGTTCCTCAATTGTATAACATAAACAAGAGGCCATATAAATTATGGAGCAAACAAAAAGGAAACAATTCATCAAGCTCAGAGTATAACCCTATGTTTTTGGACAAGGTAGACAAGTGAATGGAAAACTGACATGAATGATGAAGAATATTTTTGACAGAACTTATATACTTAATACTAAGACCACATTACCGGCTACTTGGGTTAAAATGAAACAAGAACATGCGCTTAAGAAACTGCTGCCACAAATGAAAGAACAGTTGAGGACCTGACCTGTTTGCCCCACTCCAGTGCTCGATCAACCAAGTATGAATACTCCAGATCTTCAAAGCATTTTTGCAATGAAGAAAGTGGCTCATTGAAGTAAACAGGGAGACAAACACCAGATAGGTCTTTTCCAATATTTTCTTTAATTATTGACCATAGGCCAACTGGTTTCTCTTTTTCCTTGGGTTCAGGTAATCTGTCCCTTCTTTTGACATAGGGGTATTCAATGGCCTTGATCTCCATATCATCATCATGCATACGATCATAAAACAAAGAGTTTCTATCGTATGCTGAGGCACTACAGGCTTTTCCCAAGGAATCCCTACTGCGGTAGGAAGCACTTCTTAGAGACTCTGAAGACAAAAAATCAGTTGTATCAAAAAATATTCCATCATCCTCATCGGTTTCAACATCCACTCCATCTTGACTTTCATTATCTGCATCAGAATCACTTGCGCTGCCTTCAGACATGATTGAATAGAAATCTGAGACATTAGAAGAAAAGAAGAAATCCATAAGATTTTTAGAAATTATATATAGAGTGGTTTACATGTTATTTTAATTATCCAAAAGATAGCAAGTTGTTTTTACAGTATAACAGATTGGTTTCAAAAAAGAATGCAGAACACCCTAGACGAAATTGCATCCAACTAGTTAAAACGATTTCATCATAAAGAAAATAAGAACACTTCATCATTATGCCAATACAAATAGAAGTGGCAATTTTTTACCCAACCTACTCGACCCACCTATTTAAACTCTCCAAACCCACTTATCTTATCTACTTGGCGGTTTGTTATGGGTTGATAATCCATTTGGATCAGGCTTAGGTGGGTGGGTTGGGTTGGGTATTGGTGTTGGGTACCTTGACCCCCTTGGTTAGCTGTGGAGTCACATGTAACCCGATATGCCAGCCACTCACATGGAACTGCAAGTGAATAAATAATTGAAAGGAAAAAAATATAATGACTAAGTGAATGATTAAATTGATGAGAATGCCCTCCACCTCTTTGCCATGGAAGCAGTGAAAAATTTAATTGTTTTGCCATGAGAAAGTCCTCCTTTGGATTTTATTTACATCTTTTAAAAATAGTTTTTATTTGTTTCCCCAAATACATTTGTTCCCTGTTTTGCGTGTGACATTGTGACTGATAATTCTCAACATGGAGCAATGGAGTTCCTCTTGCCTTTCCAGGGTATTGTACCACATAATCTAAATGTGTAATATGTTCATGAATCCTGACTAGCCATTATCTCAGTCCTGTGAAACTTTCATCCTGAACTGTTCAACACAGAAAATTAAATGGATGTTCCAGATTGATTTAAACCATGCATCAGCTGTCCTAAATGCAATCCCAAGTTGCACATGCATGCATTTGTTGCTTTCCACAAATGTTGACTCATCTAATTTGTGCTTCTACAGTGCTACCAATAAAAGGTGCTTTTCAAATATAGAACATTGCACCGATCCTGCACACAAGAGGTTCCAGATACGTGGTGTTAGGCATTACTTGTACAGTTGATCGACAGTGATTACTTAAACCTTAAGATGAGATGGCCACTTGGCATCCCTCCAAATATGGAGGTGTAAAATCAAACCCGTTTAACTGCAGGTCTCCAAGGTTCCTGCCTCTTACATATCAAATCCAAACTTTTCAAGTGTCGCCCTTTGATAATGGATGACCTAAAGTTAAAAAACCACCTAAACCCAGCAACCACACAAATGCTTTGACCCTGGAAGAACAGGATTTCCATCTCTACTTCTTTCAACCAGATTGCATCATCTACATCATAATTTACAATCAATCTTTTAATGCTCCAACCTGTGAAGCAGAAATATAAATTTCCCCAACTCTCCATCAAAGGACAGCTAAAAACAGGACATCATACAACATTATCTCTCCTTTCAAGACATTAACTGCTTGTATCATTAGCATTCAATTTATAGTATCAGTCATAAATCACATTATCTACCTTCTCCATGCCATTCAACTTCCCCAAGTCTCACCCTATAACCATCCCCAACAAGAAATTTCATATAGCCTGCAAATTCAAGTATTTGAAGTTGGACATAAAAAATGTTAGATGCTAATGACATTGAATGTCCATGGCCAATTGAAAGCTACTTGACCCTGTGTGGTATCTACAGTGAAAGTGGCAAAATAAATGCTCAATGATTGAATGTGGATCTTCATTCCATATTTTGCTGTAACTTTTGTCCTAAGTTTGTGTAGACTTGTTGCAAAAAATTGCACTAATTCCCTCCCCACTCCCTGATATCCCTTAATATCTTTCCCTTTCTTGGTTGGTATGAAACAAAAAGAGATTTATCAATAAAGGAACCCACTAGTTACACAATCAAAAAAATAGGATGGGCATGACCATGACCATACAACATCCCCACCCCCATTGGTGGGGTGGACAACTAACAAGGTTAATGATCAAAATAGAAACAACAAAAGCAAAAAACTATCCTGGAGGGACCAACCCCCCCCCCCCAACACTGGTAGGTTGATCGGGGTATTAGGATGGATAACTAACAAGGTTAATAATCAAAATAGAAACCATTAAAGAAAAAAATTGTCCTGAGGACCAACACCCCCCCCCCCCAGAAAAACATTTCTGTTTTTTGTCATTTTCATGTTACAGAAACTGTATTTTCTTAGTTGATTCTATACTAGTCAAGGAAAGGAATACCTGATTTGCCCTGTGCAGCAAGTTAATTAACCTAAGATATGTCTTAAAGGTGGTGCAAGTCAAATTCCAGTTCCAGGCTTTTCAACATAGTCCAACGTAAAGCTTGTGCTGCCCAGTTTTTGGTTGGAAACATATAGATATTTTGTTAAAAAAAAAAATGTTGTCTAAGAAGCAGGTTCTGATTCTGAGAACATTATGCTGTTTGTGCAGGATTAAGAGTTGTAAAGATGTTGAATGCATGAGTAAGAGAATAGAAAGTTAATTGGTTTTATATGTTCTGAAAATCATAACTGTATCATAAATCATAAAGAAAGTTGAATCAAATCATGAATTGCATCATAAATCATAAGATTTTTTTTCACAAATTTGTCAAAAATACAAAACAGATATGCTAAAAATCTAAATATGTACATATAAAGAAAAGTGATTTTACCCCATTTTTAATCCATATCTACCATATAATACTACCACTTTAAAATCGAAGTCTACAATTATATAATCAAGTTTGACTTGAAAGTCAAATAATCCAATGCAATGGCTCTTTAACATACATATAATGGAAAAGAAACTCAATATATGATCTTTTTTTATATAAATGAATGGTGTTTTTATTAAAGAGAGTTAGAAATAGTACAATCACCCTAAGAGGAGGGCATGGGATGTTACCTCTCCTTAAGGATGATTCCAAACCCAACAAATAAGTTTCTATTAAGGTCTGTAAAACAAGTCTCCCTTGACAAAACTAAACAGAAGTGAAGAAATGACAAAGTAGAGAATTAATTCTAAATTGAATTTGAATCACATGAATCATATAAATTGTAAGATTCATGAATCATAGGATTCAAACAAAATTTGTAAGATTTTTGAGAAGGATTCGTACAATAGATTCAAACTGAAACACTTGGGATTCATGAATCATATCATAAATTGTAAGATTTCGATAACTTTAATTACATGAGATGATATCAAATAATCACAAGAAAATCAAATTTTGTTCATAAAAATATCTTTGAGCAGTTCAAAATATCTCCATGAAGAAATTTTTCATCACACAAATGAGATCTATGGATGTCCAAAAGCATTACTAACCACTGAATCTTCCATTCCCTTGTCCACAATAGGACTCACGCTCCTTTGTTTCATCCACTACAGTAGTTTCCAGTTCTACTTTCTCTGTCTGGAAAAGAAAAATACAAGGACAAATTGGTCAAGTGATTCCATCTAAATTATCAGTTTTTCCATGGCCTGACCTGGCAGGATAGAAACAGAAAGAAGGGGAAAGAATACAGACAAATGTGGAAAAGAGGAAGTATTTGGTGTAAGCTCTTATAAATCTGGAAGTAGGAAAACAGCAAAGAGTTACACCCAATCAATTCCAAGAAATGCAAGATATTATTGGTTAAGTCGTTAATTAAATGTTATAAATAGCACACTAAGTGCACTATGCAAATAATCTTCAGATGTTTGGCAATCAACAAAAAAAGCTCAAGTAACAACCGAATAAATGGTTAGCAGAGTTGGAATCCATTTGAAATGACAAACAAACATTAAACTCATAAGGGAACTAAGAAAAATAATCCAACAAATATATCTTGCATGGTATCCATGCTTTACAGCAACTTTATATCTACCAAGTTGGACTTAGTTAATATGCTGCATTACTACTCAAAACAAAGAGGAAACATCTCTAGCAACAACTTGCTTAAAGTAAAAATTTTGTCAACAAAAATTGGCAACCTTATCTTTGGCAATAATTTAATGAAAAAACTTCATACCATATAGGTAGGAAACATAGAGGCATAAGTTCAGACAATGACATACAAAATAATACAAAGTTAACCTAAGAATGTGACATATTTGATTTAATGAGATTTGAACGAGTAAACACAATTCAGCAATTCCTTGGGCTGCATTTATTTCAAGTATATAAGTGGACTGGGTGTAAATTTTGTACCTAGTTCCCACTTTCCCTTGTTTGTTTTGCTTGCTATACACCTTTTCCACTTATGGCTCAGATTGGGAAGACTACAAATACAAATATGTACAGTACAAATACAAGGTTTAGAAATATAATATACAAGGTTTTGCACTGTACATATTTGTATTTGTGCTCTTACCAAACTGAGCCTATGGGGAAAGAATTTTTCACTGGGACCACATTATTTTCATCTCCATTGGTGTAAAATGTTCATCCCAAAAAGTGATGCAAATTTTACATCCCTTCCTCTGCCATCCTCTCCCATGTAAATCTGAGACAATATCATTTTATTACACACTTTGCTTCCAAACTAACAAAGTAATATCTGAACAAAAAAAAAAATATGATTTTACTCGCTTCATTTATCTAATGAACATTTTATCTGGTACAACAAAGCAAACACTGAAACACAACCTTATACGAACAATCATCCAACGTCATTCTTTGGAAAGACAACCTTTAAGTATTGCCATACTGGAAAGAAGTGCACAAAGGGAAATACCTCTAACTGCCTCAATGTGTCAAGCAGGACAATATGTTTACGTTGAAGAGCTTTCAACTGGTTTTGCAGCTCAGAGACTTCCAAGAGCATAATAGATTCACAGTCTTTGATGACCACTTCACTCAGTCCTTCCTGTTGTAATCGCGATCGTAGCTTGTCAGTAGATATCACAATGTCATCCATGGGTGCAAAATCACTGCTCGAGAGCATCCTTGGGAAAAGATCTTTAGCAGACAGCAATGCCTCAACCCATGCTGCCCTGTCTTCTCTTGACAAACATCGCAAATGGAGGGTCTTAGTGCCCGTGAATATGGAGAGTCTCTTATCATCTGACTTGCTTGCACGAATTGATGAAACCTGTATATAACATTATCTAAAACTTGCTCACCACTTGAAAGCAGGAAATGGTGATAGATAGAGCTATGCAAACATATAAATTGACACATAAAATGAAAATTATACACACACAGGCTAATAAAAAATGGATAAATGCATATGAAAAGAATACCTGCATATATTCACTTGTGATGAGGTGGGAGTGCATATGATATATGTAAGTAAATTGGTCTCCACTCCCCCTCCATGGGGAAGCAGTAAACTCATAATTATAGGTATTTAATAAAACTAGGAATTCACTTATGTGTTAGATTGAATAGATCTTTCATATGCAATAAGCATATGATATTAGATTGGAAAGCTCTTCTGCTGAGGAACCTTGTCCCCTATTTATTTCATTCTCTACAAAGGCACGTCTAGAGGTCATCAAATAATTCCAAGGATATAAGAAAAATGAAGCTTGAATACATCTTACATGTACAGGTTGTACGAGTATTTTCAACACAATCCTCTGGTTTGACTTCAACAAGAAACTGACTCTGGTACTGGATCACCTAATATCCATCTTTCCCCTTGGAAATGATTCGATTGTGATTCATGACAGTAACAAACTTCAAAGTACCCCAGGAAAAAGAAATGGAAGTAACACCCTATACTTGAAAACTTGAATATTGATGCATACAGTGAACGAGTGAGTATAATGTGATAAAAATTAAAAAAAAAAATCAGAAATGTAGTGGAAGGAGGGATTGAACCTTCAAATGTAAACTAGATACTATCCTCATAAAATTAGTTCTCTTTCTTCCATTTAAGGAAGGCCAAGCACCATGATCGTGCAACTAACTTCGTTCACAATAGCACCTTGCACTTATTAAAATTAAATGGTAAGAGGAAAATGGATTGAACCTTCAAATGTATCTCTCCGAATGGTTTCCACCGCTTGGTAGACCCGCGTAAGCCATTGCTACAACTGGCCTTTCTCATATACCTTAATGAATCCTCTCCGATCACCTTAACACCCTTTTCTCTTGCAGGACTCATCAAAATCTTGTCCGGCCCATGGACCTTATAATAAGAAAGAACCCCGTCCTCGAGCACGAACCACCTAGACCTCCATCCTTTGCCGTAATTCACCCACTTATAAAGAATTCCAGCTACACTTCCATTCACAGCACCATTAGCGCAACAGCCCTTGGAATCTCTGGTTTCCACAATCGCATCTTCTAGCTCATGATTCGCTGCAGCAGAGGCAGCAGAAGCAGCAGACACTCTACAGTCCGAATCAGCACCCACGGACGAGACTTGAGTTGAAAAACTCTGCTTGTTCGAACCAAATCCAACACTTCTAACAGAGTTGTCGTACCCTATTGCAGATTTTGCTACCCCTGGGTTACTCCGGTCTCGATCGATCGAAACCGGCGCAATGCAGCACAAAGGATTCATAGCAATAAAATAAGATCAATCCACCAAACAACTCAAACGTCAAAAGAAACAAGGCCAACAAAGGAAACAAATTTTTGACAAACAGAACGGAAACCACGATCAATCCCGTCTCATCTCATCGGAATCTCTCTCGAAATGCTGCAGCTGAAGAAAAGCTATCTCTCAGACATCTCCATTGACGGAGAGAAACCCTAGATTGGAGAAGATAGGTTGTGAAATCGATCCACTCCGCTGAGAAAAACAGCACCCGATCGGAGGTCGAAAGGGTGAGCCTTCCGAAACTTTTCCGAAATGACATAAGAACGACACGGTACGAACAGTAAGTGGATCAGACGATCAACCTGAGGAGAGAGAGAGAGAGAGAGAGACAGTTATAACTCGCTGTAGATGCAGTTCAGAGCAATTAAGCTTGCAGACTGCAATAGATCCATTAAATTCGCTGATCAGTGTGCAACAGTGTAGTTTGAAAAATACTAAAAGGCAGTGCCCAAAAAAATAAGACCGTTCGGAACCGGTGGTGGACCGCCGGACCGGGGGCTGTATTCATCTTCGGCTTATTTTACACAGCTAACGTGCGCCATAGGGAGTATGCGTAAGCGTAATGATCACTTGGGTGGAGCTTTGTTCGTTGGGTTGGAAAAAAGATGCGGGTGGCCCCTACAAAGCACAAGCTCCTTCGGTTTTTTTTGGTTGGTTCGAGACAAACAGATTGAAATATCCATTAGAATGACGAATATACCCATATTGTTCATGTCTATGCAGAGGAAGTTGCGGGACGCCCATTTTGGGTGTTTTCGAGATTTTCAGGCTAATGAAAATGATTAGCGCACAAGGTAAGGGATGACGAGTTTAGAAGGATCTATAATGTGTGGTGAGTCATGACTCATGAGTGTGTAAGCGCGGTGTATAGGCAGGTGGAGAGGGCAAACGTACGACATGCTTTTAAAGGTGGGAAAGAAAGCAAAATGTTGTAATTTTTATTGGTGGAGATGTAAGATCCGATCACCTCGATCCATCTCCGTTATTCACTTGGTGGGGTCACCTTTGCAAATCAACGAATATCCAACTTTTTTGTAGTTTTCAATTAACTTGTTTCGTCACATCGTGGAGGCATATGATCGTGATCACATGCAGCTTAACAAGTGGCCCACCATTTTTAAGGTCTGCAATTTTCGGAAATAAATATTCCTATGTCATTTGCTTTGAATACTTTGTATTTTTGGCCACGTGTTTTCATCAGAAAAAAAAAAAAAAAAGAAAAAAGATCTAGGATTATTTATTGTGCCTTCGAACAAAAATAATAAATGCATACAGTCACCGGGGGACTTCAAGAAAAACACACTTAGGGGTGGTGATGCTTTAGCCTCCCAATTTTTGTTTTGTGACTAAATTTTTTTATTTCGCCACTTTGCCCATCGTTATCATTCCGTCACCATTATACTCAGCAATGGTCCCTTATGAAAGACATATAACAAACAAAATTAAATTTATAGTTGTATATAAAATAAATAAATGATATTCCCAAAATATATGAAGCATATGGGATTGATTTTGATACACACCCAATACTTAAAAATGTAAAAAAAAAAAATGCACGTATTTCTATATGGATCTTGATTTTTTAATACTTTTTGAGGTATTCAAATGCGTATAAAATAAATTTGTATAGTGTAAATGCATACAAGATAATACAAAATATGTAGAGTGCAAAATTTATATTTTGTATTATTTTGTATATATTTGTACTTATACTTTTTCCAAACTGAGCTTTAAGCTGTATTTAATTGCAATGCAAATAAATTGAAGGAAAATGAGTGAAAATTTTGACCTATTTTTGTTTCAAAATTTATCTTATTTTTGTTTAATTACAATACAATTGAAGTAAATTAAATGAAATTTTGCATTTTTTCATTTGCACTTTCATACATTTGTAGTAGCTAGTGTAAATAAAATTGCATTACAATCAAAAACAGCCTTAGTTGTAAACTTGCACTATCATTTTCCTTGGCTTTATAATCATACATATCTTTTTGAAAGCTCAAGGTACCATATAGGTTCCAGCTATTTCTCTGGAAGTTAGTATGGGATGGATTGTTCACCAAAAATAAATGTCTTGCTTGGCTAAGTGAATCGGATAGGCTCTATACCCTTTGTAAGGTTCATGAACAATCCGTGCATCACCTCTTCTTCCAATGCCCTTTAGTTCGAGCAATTTGGTGTGAGGCTCAAATTGGGTTAAACCCGTCATCCATGCATACGGCTCTAACCAATTGGTTCCTCACATTAAGCACTCATTATGGTAAGCAACAAGCGTTGAAAAGCCTAAGCCATTTCAGTATTATAGGCTACCATATTTGAAAAGCAAGAAACAAAAGATTATTTGAAAATGAGCAAACGGACCCCAAAAAAGTGGCAAACACAGTCTTACAGTTTTTACATGAAGAGTTTTCAAATCATCCTCAATCTGGTTCATGTCCCCGGTATCCTCCCACAAATGGCATGCTCACGCTATTCCTTGATGGTTCTTTTGACCCAGTTTCTGGCAATGCAGGACGAGGGTTCATCATCTCCCACCCCAGTCAACAGTTTGCCATTGCTGAAGTATCGCCTTGTTGGACAATTAACAGCTATGATGCCGAAGTTCGAGCCCTGCTAGGAGGATTGTAAGAAGCCTTAATCCACAATATCTCTCATCTTTTGGTATATTCTGATTATGAACCTTTGGTAAATTTTGCAAATACTGGTAAGACATCTCAATGGATCGATCAGTTACACAAGAATCATCTCAAAAAACTAATCTCCTCTCTTAATTTTATATCTTTTGTGAGTTTTGTCCATATTTATACACAACATAATCAAATGGCCCACCTTTTTGCTTATATTTCATGTAAGGGCCAATTTAAGTTACACTACAACCGACTGCTGTCATCACATGTAATTTTCTCATTATGAATATATATTTTTCTTTCTTGTAAAAAATAATAATAACGATAATAATAATTATACATATCTTTCGTAGGGATTGGATTTCAATTTACCACGGTGGCAGGTATTTGAACGATCAGGACCCATCCATATTTGATGGATTTGGATACACGTCTTTTAAGTCATCCATTTGCATGCATCATTTAAAGCCTTTAAAGAGTTACAATAAAATTTTTGAATAACAAAAACAATAATATGAGCTGATATTTGGCCCGTGTGGGACCTATTGAAATCTTGTCATCTTGATTACTTCAATCTCGGACAAAGAACAATCAAGTACTCAATTAGAGTTAGAGTAAAGGGTGCAAAAGGTACGCTTTACTATCTTAATTAGTTTACAAGGTTGGTTGTTCTTTTGTTTTGTTTTATTAAAGACTATAATAGGATTGTCAACGGCTAAGGTCTGGTTCGGAACATCTGTTCATACTAGTTCCGAATTGATTACTATTAATTAGAAAAAAAATCAACCCAAAGACATTGATCTGATTATTAAATGGATATCAGGTCCTAGTGTCCTACCCAACTAGACATGATAATACTAACATCTATATACATAACAGCTTAAAACTTGATTTTGATAATGTAATTGTTGAGGTTGTATCTTATTTTTCAACCATTGAATGATTTTTAATTTGACATTGATGTAATTTTTTTTAGGTTAAATAAGGTTTTACATATAAAATGTTTCTCTTGTATGTAGGATTAAGGTTTTTTTAGATAAGTGAGAAAGAAGTTTATTTATTTTTTCTTGTTGAAGAGAAAAATATAAAAGTAGAGAGAAAAGGTGCTCTTGGTGTAAGAGTGGAATTTTTCTTTTGCTATTGTTCTTCGGGTTGGGAGAAGAAAGATAGAATGAGTGTACAAGGGTTAAGGGTCTGTTTGGGTTGCAAGCCACAAGTTACCTATATTGTTTCTCAATTTTCTTTTATAGAGAATGATAGTTTTCGTCTTTTCCGTAGATGTAGCGGTAAGGCTGAACCATGTAAATTCTTTATGTTCTTGGTGGTACTTGTTTTTATTTGTCATTGATTAAATTTCATTATTTTTGTTACTATTAGATTTTTCTTTATTGCTATTTTAAATACTTTGTGGTTTATCCTATGGGTGATTGTTGTGAGGCCTCAATAGTGACCTTACTAAAAATGATAGTGCAATAGTAATTAGTAAATTATTTATATGTTTATAAATCAAGTATTTTTAAGTGATGGTGCACACTGGTATTCCTTGTTGGAGGATAGCTCAGACGCTTGTCTAACGAGGTTGACTAGCCCGAGCTACAAGAAAATAATTAAAGTACCCAAGGTGGACACTCCGATACTTAAGTTAGCAAAGAGTGTTTGAGAGTGCTAGAAAGCGAGAGAGCTAGAAAGTTCTGAGAGCTAAACCACATGTACCTTCTTTAATTAAAGGATGCCTTTATATAGGTGTAGGTAGTCGTGAGCCTCACGTAGCACATTCAAGATCTTCGGGAGGATGTGGCTTATCGGCCCGCCACACACAGAGATGGTTTCCACATAAAGTGATAAAGGTGGTGTCGGGGTGCTCTCTCAAGGTGTGCAAGGTACATTTAAGGTGTGTCCGAGGTGGCTCCGAGGTAAACTCAACCAACTTTGGCAAAGGCATGTCATTGCCTACGTGGTGCCGAGATGTTATGCAACAGTTTGAAAGTGGCACATGGCATGATGTCACTAGATGGCCAACTAACCTCTCATCATTAAGAAAAATTATCTTATATATTATTATTTATCAAATGTACCCTTTTAGACATAAAAATATAATAAAGATTATAAGAAAAATAAATAAATATTTATATATTATTTATAAAATAATTGCTTGGGAACATCCAATAAATAAGCCAACCCAATTATTAATTGGGAACAAAACCACTTCAGTTCGGTTGGTTAGATAAAACCAATGCGTTGACAGCCCTAGCTAGAAGAGGAAAGGTGAACTAAATAAATCCAAGGGGTAGCTCTTCCCCAAAATCCTTAAAAATAGCATATACCATAACTCTATTTTTTCTCATAACCTAGCTAGTAGTATTTTTTTGGCTAATTTGTTGCATAATTTCTCCTAAGATATACCATGCAATTATCTGTTGTGGCCTAATAATTCACTCTAATTTTCTATCATTTTACAATATTTTGTTAAGCTCTATACATTCAAATGGGGTGTGGCTTTCTTCTTTAAACAATTGGTTATATCAACAGGAGAAGAAGAAGATCCTCATGGAGAATCGAGAGACGGAGAAATTTGTTCAGGCGGCAAAATGGAAAAGAGTATTTCAGCTGGAGAAGAAGATCCTCATGGAGGAGATAACAAATAGGGGGATGAAGAGTCTGAAAATAAGGGAAGACCAACGAGCAACGATCCTAATGGACTCAGAAGTGGTCGACTGGTTTAAAGGTTTTGTAGATGGTTTACTACTTGCAAAAAGAATACGGGGATGGAGAAATGAAATGACAAACAAGGGAAAAAGATTTACAGTAGAAAATAGAAGAAACAGAAATGGAGGTTTTCTTGTATTAACATAGTTCTTTGGCAAAGGGAGGAAACAATTAGTATGCCTACCGGAGGGACAAGCAAAATAGGGATGGAAGAAGGTCACAGGTGCTCTTGAGGAGTTCAACCAAGGAAAATGGGTGACCTTAAATACTAAAGAGCAAGCTCGGAGGGAAGAACAAAAATCGGTGGAGGCAAATGAGAGTTTAACTGGGAAAACAAGCCAGTTAAAACAAAATAAAGTGACTACTCCCATAACAGTACTAACAGATACCTATCCGAAAATATTATGGGATGGAAGGAATGTGGATTGGAACAAGAGGGAGGTAGTGAAGGTAAAAAAAGAAGTTGAGAATTGGGAATAAGTTCGACAAATCTTGAGGGAGAAGTTTCAGCCAAAGGAGAAACTCACCCTTATCCCTTTTGAGAGATGTAAAGCAATACTTGACATGGCCGAACTTCGGTTTGAGAACAGAATCCTTGAAACAAAATATGGCCAGATTGCAGTGGAAAACTGGCCGCCCTCTTGTAATGAATTAAACATCTCTTAGCAAACCGTAGTCATCAAGATTCTTTGCAGTTGACTGTTGGAGAACGGTGTGGTTGGCGTCGGAAGTCAAAGAAAATCTCTAGAACAATTCGAAGGAAGAAGACGCTTACATGAACTCTTGGAGGCCATGTGGTAAGAGCTGGGTGGACCGCCCGAAAGTTCAAGCTGACCAGGGAATTATGGAAACTGAAAAGTCGGGGGATAGCCTTAAGAAGCACTCCTTGCCATTTATGGGAGATTTTTCAAAAAAAAAAATTGAATGGGATCCAACGGTCCAAGGAAAATCCTACTCTGAGGTGCTGAGATCGAGAAGGGGGCCTTCTCGCACCCATTACACAAAGGAAATTGGGTTTTTTGGGCCGGGGTTACATAACCCAACCAAAGCTTTTAAACCGGTTACAAAGAGTTTAGTTGGGTCACGTGACCCACTTATTTCTCGCGCGCAAAGGTTTTGTACGCAGTTGGGGGACGATAGGTGCAATCTATCATTGTCCCCATCTACCTCCCCTTCGACCTTTCAGGACCTGCGCGCCTGTGCGCCTACGGGAACGTCAAACAGAGCTTTCTTCCCCTCTCTTTCTCAGGTTGTAGGCACCTCTTCTGCGCAAGGAAAGACTCTTCAATGGAGGATGGCTACTGAAGAGAACTCCACAACGCCTGAAAAGCTGAACCCTCAATACAATAGGGACTCGCAAGGGGACTCTAAAGATGACTCCAACTGGGAGGACTTAAGAGATGTGGGCAATGAAGAAGTGGATCAACCGTCAAATATAGGCAGGCCCGACTCAACAAAGGTCTGTAATTTTACAGACCTCGAAGACTATGGAACGAAACTCCTTTTTATTGAAGAAGCTAGTATGGAAGTTCTGGAGCTATAGGATTCGGGGGTTGGTGACTCTTCCGCGGAGAGTGGGAGGCCTCTTAATGATTCTCAAAGAGAAAAGAATGTAGAAACAAAGCAAGAACAAAGGTAGGGTAACAGGCTTGAGGAGTTGGGTTCCCGCTGCAAACCAAGCATGGAACCACTTGAGGAACAGATCCCCCCAGCTGCACAGGTGGCTACTAAACCTGAACTTGAACCATCAGGGATTGTCTTTGGAGTGGTTGGTGGAAACCAGATTCAAGATCAGGGAGTTCCTTCCCCCTTTCCCTTACTCCAATCCTCTCCTCCTCTCCTTTTTAGTCTCAAAAGTCAATTGATATTATTCTTAGTAGTAATCCTCAACTTTCGGTTTTTGCAGATCCAACTGTAGAAACTTCACCGATGGCGAAAAATGACCCCTGTGAGGAAGGAGAAGAAGTTAGGAGAGGAGATAAAGATAGGGAGGAGGGAGGAATCTTGGCAGTGAATCGTGAGAAGCTATTAAAGAAGAAGAAGGGCAAATTGGAACTATTGTCGGTACAAAAGAAAAGGGGAAGGTACTTAGTGGGTTTGGTGGGGAAAATGATGAATGCAGAAGACCTCCTAAATTAAAAGGGCATGAACAAAAGGAAGCTAGAGGAAAGTTTACCAAAGGAAAGGTCTAGCTTAGAAAGGAGATAGGAGATGACAAAAAAAAAAGAAAAAGAAGAATGAATGAGGTGGAAAAACTAATCTGTGGAGTATCCTATGAGAAATCTGTAAATAAGAAGAGGGAGAAAAAAAGAGGAGACTAGGACTGGGTAATAGGGAATGGGTGGGGTTAGACAAAAAGTGGAATGAAGATTCTTTATTGGAATGTAAGAGGATTAGGGAGTGCAAAAAAAATGAGAATAATCAGGAATGTGATAAGAAAAGAGAGACCGGTAGTGGTCATGCTCCAAAAACAAAACTCTCGGATTTGGATGGAAGATGGATAAGAAGTATCTGGAGTAGCAGGGGTCTAAGTTGGTCATTTGCCCCATCTTGGGGTGCCTCGGGTGGTATCCTCATAATCTAGAAGAATGAGGAAGTGGACTGTCAGGAGGAGTTGATAGGACAATACTTGGTATCAATAAAAGCCAAGAGGATGAGTGATGGAAGGATGTGGGTGCTGACTAACGTGTATGGTCCAAACTCATATAGAGAGAGGGATACACTATGGGGAGAGTTAGCTGCAATTAGGGGCCTATGGGATAGTCCATGGTGTTTGGGTAGGGATTTCAATGTGATAAGTTACACAAGTGAGACAAACAATCCCAATCAGACTATAACAACAAGTATGAGACATTTCAACTCCTTGATTGAATCCCTAGAATTGAGAGAACCTACCTTGTTGCAAGCCTCCTTCACATGGTCAAATTTTCAGGAAAGTCAAGTATGTTCAAAACTAGACATGTTTCTTTTCTCTTTTGATTGGGAGGAGTTGTGGGGAAACTTAACACTAAAAGCCCTCCCTAGAGTAACATCGGACCATTGCCCTCTAAGTCTCTACCAAGAAAACCTTATTAGAGGCCCCACACCCTTTAGATTTGAGAATATGTGGCTGGAAGTTCCAAATGTTTTGCAAAAGGTAAAAGATTGGTGGTCAGAAGGTGGAATAGGGGTTAGAGAAAAGATGGCGAGATTCACTAAGAAGATGAAAAGATTGAAGGAAAATATCAAGGAGTGGAACAAAGAGGAATTTGGAAATCTTAAGGTATTAAAGGAGGATTTAGCTAGGAAAATATGGGAGTTGGATCAAAAGGAAGCCAATAAAGAATGTGGGCCGAAGGATAGAGCCAAAAGATGGAATTTAAAAGTGCAACTAAAGGAGATCCTAAGGAAAGAAGAAATTTCTTGGAGACAAAAATCAAGATGCAAATGGCTTCTAGAGGGGGATGGAAACACTAGATTTTTCCACTCCCTAGCAAATGGGCGAAGAAGGAAAAACCAAATCTCCAGTATAGAGGTGGAAGGAAGAGAAATCAACTCAAAGGATGAAATTGAAAGGTGCTTTGTGGATCATTTTAAGTCAATCCTGGGTTCCTCTATTGAAAGCAATTTGGAGTTGGGAGAATTACAGTGGGATAGAGTGCCAAAAACCAAAGCTGCTATCTTAGAAAGAGCCTTCAGTGTAGAGGAGGTCCATGAAGTAATCTTCTCGATGGACAGATCAAAAGCTCCGGGGCCGGATGGTTTTTCAATGGCTTTCTATCAAGATTGTTGGAAAATTCTGAAGGATGATTTAATGGATGTCTTTGTTGAGTTCTATCAAAAGGGGAAACTCTCTACAGGAGAAAATGCAACATTTATCGCTCTAGTGCCAAAAAAGAAAAAGGCCAAAACCCCTAAGGATTACAGACCGATAAGTCTTGTGGGTAGCATGTACAAGATCATTGCTAAAGTTCTGGCTGGTCAGTTGAAAACAGTTTTGCCATTTGTTATTTCACAGAACCAAGGAGTTTTTGTAGAAGGGAGACAAATAGTGGATCAAATCTTAGTGGCAAATGAATATGTGGCAACTAAGAAAAAACAAGGTGGCAAAGGTTTGGTTTGTAAATTGGATATAGAAAAAGCTTATGACATGGTGGATTAGTCCTTCTTGTTGAATCTCATGGAAAATATGGGTTTAGGTGAAAGATGGAGAATGTGGATCAAAGAATGTATTAGCTCATCACACTTCTCTATTATCCTAAATGAGGTAGCAAATGATTTCTTCCCGACTAAAAGAGGACTGAGATAGGGTGATCCCTTATCCCCATTCTTATTTACTATTGTGTTGAGGTTCTGAGTAGACAAATCATCAAGGCTAACCAAGAAAATCAGTTTAAAGGTTGGAGGATTGGTAGTTCAGAAGTGGTGGTGTCTCACTTGCAATTGCAAATGATACAATCATTTTCTGTGAGAGTTGTGATCCAGTTTGAGGAATCTGAAAATTTTGGTGGACAAGTTTCAACAGGCCTCCAAACTAAAAGTAAATTGGGGAAAAAGTTGTGTAGCTGGAATAAACATAGGGGAGGGTGACATCCAAGCCATGGCAAATTTGCTAGGTTGTGAAGTGAAAAGTTGATCCTTAGAATACCTAGGTTTTCCATTGGGGGGAAACCCAAAAGTTTTTGGAAGCCAGTTTTAGAGAGTTTCACAAAGAAATTGGCAACGTAGAAGAGAAATTACATTTCCTTGGGGGGTAGAATCACCTTGATAAAATCCACCATAGCAAACCTGCCTACCTATTTCCTTTCCACCTTTAAAATCCCGATGAAAATAGCAAAGAAGTTGGAGAAGATAATGAGGGATTTCTTGTGGGAACCTAGTGATGAAAAGAATGATCATTTAGTGAAGTGTGAGCAAATCTGTAAACCTAAGGAGCAAGGTGGCCTGGTATTGGGAACATTTTATAGAAAAACAAGGCCCTTCTAGGGAAATGACTATGGAGATTCCCTTGTGAAGAAGATAGGTTGTGGCACAAGGTCATTAAGAGCATTCATGATGAAGCAGAAAACGGTCGGGATGCAAAATTAGCCTCCAATGCAGCTCCAAACTTCCCCTGGAAGGCAATCTTTGAGGTACTACCAACTTTTCTTCAATTTATTCATCTCGATGTTGGGTGTGGCAATAAAGTTTTATTCTGGGAAGACCTTTGGGTTGGGAATTTGCCTTTTAAGGATAATTTTCCAGACCTCTACTCTTTATCAAACCTTAAAACCAAACCTGTTGCTAGGGTTGGCATACTTTTAGATTTGGGTATCTCTTGGGACTTTGGCTTTAGAAGGGGGCTAAGGGAAAATGAATGTGAATCCCTATTACTTTTTCTTTCAACCCTTGAGAAGGTCTATTTAGACCAAACTACAACTGATAGTAGAGTATGGTCCCCAACTCCTGATGGTTTATTTTCTTGTGCCTCTTTCTTCAGTTTGCTCACTCATTCTAATCCTCTGGGGGTGAACTTTCCAATGAGAGAAATCTAGTGTAAACCAATCCCTCCTAAAGTGCAAGCCTTTTGTTGGGAAGTGTTCCTAGGGAAGGTTAATACTTGTGATGTGCTATAGAAAAGAAGGCCAAATAAATGTCTCTCTCCTCATGTGTGTGTCCTTTGTATGGACTATGGTGAAACCCTACCCCACTTACTCTTATCCTGCTCTTTTGTTTCTTGTATTTGGGAAATTGTTTGTTCTCTCTTTGAATGCAAATGGGCTCCCCCACAGGATGTGGCAAGTCTATTCAATCCCTCCCTCTTGAGGCAACAGAAGAAAAGAGGAAAGTGCTTATGGATGGCAACAAGAGCTTCTGTGGTTTGGACTATATGGAAGGAAAGAAACCAAAGAATTTTCTCTGGAAAAAGTAAATCAAAGGAGGAAGTCATTGAAACCATAAAAATCAGAACTGCACATTGGGTGATGACCATGGATCTATTCAAAAACTTCTCTAYGAATGAGATTYTAAGAAGCTGGACTGAAGTAGCACAGACAGATGTTCCCAAATAAGTTGTGAGAGCGGAGTGGAAGCCACCTGCACTGAACAAATTAAAACTAAACTTTGATGGGAGTTCCTTTGGCAACCTGGGAAGGGCAGTGGTAAGGGCGGATTTGGCCCTCCAATGACATTGTGACACCTGACACCTCATGCCAACTAAGTGCAGCCCCTTGACAGCTTGACAGCTAGACAGCTCGCCATCATGCAGCACTCACAGGCAGCTCACCATCATGTAGCCTGGCACCTCAGAACAACTAGGCGACACCTGGGACCACTTTGACAACAACTTGCATTTGCTATGTTGATGGTGTCCCACCAGGCGCGGCCTGACACGAGCTAGCAGTCTGGCCCTGGCACGAGCTGGTAGCTTGGCCCTGGCGCGACCTGGCCCAGGCACCGACCTGGCGGCCTGACACAAGCGCTAACCTGACAACCTCAAGGAGCACACCACTGTAACCCGCATTTTACGGGATTGTGACTTGTAACGGCTATATTAGCTCACATACTCCCCGATTCTGACAAGAGGGGACAGTTTTACCGTTTGATGGCATTTCACCCACCTAACACGCAAGCCAGTCCCATCACAGCTGGGATCCAGGAACTGCTCCACCTAACCCATGAGGACTCCAGTATATAAAGACCTCACCCCCCAGGGGCGAAGGTAGGATGCGAAAAGGGATGGGTAACCTCTGCTCTCTAGCTCTCTCATTCTCTTATCATCTTCAAGCTCTCTACTACTATATTGTGCTAACTTAGCCATCGGAGTGACCTCACCGGGTAAACACCCCCGGGTTCTCTGATTTAGTTCTCGCAGGTCCCTCAGCTCCCACCGCTTACAAAGATGAGCAGATCATCGCCAGCAGGGAGTAGCCAGTTCAGTTCCCGTCATTACTAGTAGCCAGATCACCTCTTGCCGGTAGCAGTCGGGTTGCACTACACTAGGGAGCTCGTCATCAAGGTAGCTCACCTCCTAGAAGCTCATCAAGGTAGTTCACCACCAGGTAGTTCGCCACCAGGGAGCTCCGCTTCAGCCTCCAAGTCACAAACCACTTGGGAGCAAACGAGATGACGAGGTACTTAGCCAAAAAATTGACACATCACGAAAAAAATGATACGTGACCGGAACCGGTTGCATCAATTGGCGCCGTCTGTGGGAACACGTTACAAAAAGCTAAGTTCTCATCCTACAAAAAGCTAAGTTCTCATCCTACAAAAATATAAGTTCTTATCTTACAAAAAGCTAAGTCCTCTTCTCTCGGAAAGCTAAGCCCTCAACTTTTTAGAAACTGAAGTTCTCGCTTTATAGTTTTCATTTTTTTATGAACTCAAAGATTGTGCAGAGAGCTAACAGACTAAGTAGCTCTAAGACGCACACCTAGCGGCCTGCGCACGGCCTGGCAGCCTGGCACATGCGCCGACCTGGCGCGACTTGGCACAGGTGCCGACTTGGCGGCCTGGCCCAGGCACGAATTGACGAACTGAAAAGACACCAACCTCAGAAACAAGTAAGCAAGCTCTAACTCTCAGATTGTGATTTCTAGCTCGCGGTCTACTATGGGAGTATTAACTTAGCCATTGGAGTGACCTCACCGGGTTAGCACCCTGGGTCCTCTGACATTTAGTTCCTTACAGGTCTCCAAGGAGCAACAAAGTTCAGGAGCGGACTACGGGTCCCTCCCAAAGCCTAAGGGCCACAAAAAGACCCAATCGTCTCTATGGCATGGGCGAACTCAGGAGTGGACTACGGGTCCCTCCCAAAGCCTAAGGGCCACAAGAAGACCCAGTCGCCTCTACGGCATGGGCGAACTCAGGAGCAGACTACGGGTCCCTCCCAAAGCCTAAGGGCCACAAGAAGACCCAGTTGCCTTTACGGCATGGGAGAACTCAGGAGCGGACTACGGGTCCCTCCCANCCTCCCAAAGCCTAAGGGCCACAAGAAGACCCAGTTGCCTTTACGGCATGGGAGAACTCAGGAGCGGACTACGGGTCCCTCCCAAAGCCTAAGGGTCACAAGAAGACCCAGCCGCCTCTATGGAATGGGCAAACTCAGGAGTGGACTACGGGTCCCTCCCAAAGCCTAAGGGCCACAAGAAGACCTAGTCGCCTCTTCAGGCATGGGCAAAGTTCAGGAGTGGACTACGAGTCACTCCCCAAAGCCTACGGGCCACAATACTACTGAAAGACCCAGTCGCCTCTACGGCATGGGCAACAATACTACACAAGACCCAGCCGCCTCGTTGGCATGAGCAAAGTCAACAAGAATGGACTATAAGTCGCTCCTAGAGCCTAAGGGCTACAGTATCGAACTGGAAGAGACCTCAGCACCTTACGGGTAGCTCGCTTCAAAGCATCTCCCAGAGCCTAAGAAACTGAATCAGTGCTTATGAGTTCGTCGAATTACGGGCCAAAAGGAGAAATCTACTCCCTTCGCCAAGTTACTTTCAGCTCAGGAGTGGGGGGCAACTGATAAGGGCAGATTTGGCCCTCTAATGACATTGTGACACCTGGCACCTCATGCCAACTAAGTGCAGCCCCTTGACAGCTAGACAGCTCGAAGCTCGCCACAGGCAGCTCACCATCATGCAGCTCGCCACAAGGCAACACTCACAGGAAGATCGCCACTAGGCAGCTCGCCATCATGCAACACTCACAGGAAGCTCGCCATCATGCAACACTCACAGGCAGCTCGCAACTAGGTAGCTCGCCATCATGTAGCCTGGCACCTCAGAACAACTAGGCGACACCTGGGACCACTTTGACAACAACTTGCCTTTGCTAAGTTGATGGTGCCCCACTAGGCACGACCTGGCACGAGCTGGCAACCTAGCCCTGGCGCGACCTGGCCCTGGCACGAGCTGGCAGCTTGGCCCCGGCGCAACCTGGCCCTGGCACGAGCTGGCAGCTTGGCCCTGGCACGAGCTGGCGGCCTGGCCTAGGCACCGACCTGGCGGCCTGACACAAGCGCTAACCTAACAACCTCGAGGACACACCACCGTACCCTGCATTTTACGGGATTGTGACTTGTAACGACTATATTAGCTCACCCACTCCCCGGTTCTGACGAGAAGGGACAGTTTTACCATTTTATGGCATTTCACCCACCTAACACGCAAGCCAGTCCCATCACAGCTGGGATCTAGGAACTGCTCCACCTAACCCATGAGGACTCCAGTATATAAAGACTTCACCCCCCAGGGGCGAAGGTAGGATGCAAAAAGGGATGGGTAACCTCTGCTCTCTAGCTCTCTCATTCTCTTATCATCTTCAAGCTCTCTACTACTATACTGTGCTAACTTAGCCATCGGAGTGACCTCACCGGGTAAACACCCTCGGGTTCTCTGATTTAGTTCTCGCCGGTCCCTTAGCTCCCACCGCTTATAAAGATGAGCAGATCATCGCCAGCAGGGAGTAGCTAGTTCAGTTCCCGTCATTACTGGTAGCCAGATCACCTCTTGCCGGTAGCAGTCGGGTTGCACTACACTGGGGAGCTCGTCATCAAGGTAGCACACCTCCAGGCAGCTCATCAAGGTAGCTCACCTCCAGGCAGCTCATCAAGGTAGTTCACCACCAGGGAGCTCCGTTTCAGCCTCCGAGTCACAGGCCACTTGGGAGCAGACGAGATGACGAGGTACTTAGCCAAAAAATTGACACATCACGAAAAAAATGATACGTGACCGAAAGCGGTTGCATCAGGCAGGTATAGGAGGTGTTATTAGAAATCATCTAGGTGAAGTTGTGGCACTCTTCTCGGGACCAATAGGTATTGGTGATTCAATACAGGCGGAATCGTTGGCTCTACTTCAAGGCTTAAAGATGGCTGAGCAGATTGGTACAACAGACTTAGAAATAGAAGGAGACTCACTACTGGTCATTTCTTGGGCTAAAAACATTACACCAACACCTTGGAAGCTCAAATTTATATACAAAGAAATTAACATAATTGCAAGGAAGTTCAACACTCAGTTTGGCTGGACCAAAAGGACTGCAAATGGGTTGGCGGACACTCTAGCAACACAGGGGGCAAATAGATCTACCTTGTACTGGGCAGAACTGTAAATGCTTTGTAGTGTTTCCAAATTGGGTTAATGCTTTCTGCAACCAATACCTATTCATGGATTGGGTAGCCTGACGGGCCAGCTCGACTTGACCCGTTATTTTTTGGGTTTGGACAAAATTTCAGGGCCGCAGGCTCGGGCTTTAAATACCAGGCCCAATCATTTTTTGAGTCGGGCTTAGGCTTTCTCAAATGAGCCCGACCTGACACTATTACATATAATAAAAATATACTTATGTTATATATAATAATATAATATATATTTGTCTATTAAATTATAATAAATATTAATTTACTATTAGGAAATATAAATTAGTTTATTGATTTATTAAATTATTACTAAATTAACATAATATTAGTTTATAAAAGTACACTAAAAATGAGACATTTTATGTATACATTGGGCTTCAGGCTTTACATAAGGGCTGGGCTTGGGCTCAAAATCTAGGCCTGATGGTTAGGCCAGGCTTAGGCTTGGGCTCGGGCCTGCACATTTTCTGTTGATAAAGAGGCAAAGCCTGGCCCATGAATAGGTCCAATGGCTTGTTGGGATCAGATCTAGACTTGGAAACAACACTGGGGTGGGATCCTATAACATGTACAAGTATGGTATTAGGCTAAACCCGACCTGCATATTGTTGGAAAGCATATGAACTTTATATATTAGGTGTTGATAGGTTAGAGAGCCAAATGTCAAACTTCTTTTAGGGCTAGATTCTTAATTGAAATGTGTTTCCATTGGCTTAGCTGGAAAAAAGCTCTATTTGCCAGAAAGAAACGTTGGTTTAGGCTTCAGATCCCTTGAGACTTTCAACCTTGCTCTTATCGCAAAAGAAGCTTGGAATTTGATCAAAAAACAATGACCAACCTTGGTCTCTCATTCTTAAAAGACTTTACATCCCAAACTCAATGTTTTGGTTGGCTAATCCTGAGCATAAGCTATCGTGGACCTGGAGAAGTATTGTTCAGGCTAGAGAGATAATCTAGAGGGGTTGTTGCTAGAGAGTTGAGGATGGTAGACAAATAAATGTTTTGTATAGACAGGTGGCTCCCGTCCCTCCCTAAAGGCCGAATTCAAAGCTCAAAACTTGATTCATGCACCTATAATCTTATTGAGGATGAGAACCTCTTCCTCCCTCATTCTCAAAGATGGAATGTGGATGCCATTTGAGCTCTCTTCCCTAATGAAGTAAAGGCTGTTTTGAGTACTCCATTTGGGTGGGAGTTAGGGCAAGACTCTCTATCTTGCATGATAAAAGAGGCATTTTCATTGTAAAGTCTGCTAGTTACATTGCAAAAAGCATCTTATAAAGGAAAGCCCTCTTTCCTCTTTTGGGCTCTCCCTTAACTCTAGAATGTGGAGTAGTATTTGGAATCCTAATTCTTAGCCGATCGAAGATAAAGCACTTACTTTGGCGTTGTGCCCACAACTAATTAGTTGCAGTGAACTTGAACCTTTACATGTGCCATTTTTTTCATAGCATTAATTGCCCTCAATGTTCGGAAGCCCAAGAAACCATGAAGCTCCAATAAAATCTTGGCTCCAATAACTTCAAGCCCCAGATCATGAAGCTCTCAAAAGTTTGTTTTCTATCGTATGCTGACACATTTGGCTTGCATGAAATAATATGATTGATTCTCTCAAAGCATCACTCCCCCCTCTCAAACTATTCATAAAGTAGTCAAGTCATAAAAAGCTGGAATCATTAATGGAAGAAGCTAGCCTCTCATATCCATTAAAGTCATCTTAAAAGCTCAATCGGCTAGATGGTTTCCTGACTTCCCTCTTCCTCCTTCCTTCTCTCCAGACACTACCAAATTTTGTCCTCCTCGACTATCACTATTATTGGGCATCACCATTGCCACTACCACTGTTTTTTCGTGTCTAATTGTGAAATGTGATAACTCCACCGTCATTTTGGACATTCTTCACCTAGACCAAGCCTATAAGACTCTGTATTTTCCAAATTCGGAATACACCTTGATCTTGGCTTCCGATGTGGTTTTTTTTACAGGTAAAACAAAATATATATTAACAAAAAGAACAAAATACAAAGTCTTGGACCTTTTGTACGATAGGAGATAGTTATATAGTAAAATATGTTTGTGTGGAGTATTTTTACACAATTTTGCTATTTGATGCGCAGGGACATTATACCTCCTGTTAATATGTAAAAGTTGGAAAGAAATAAACTTACTAAACTTAGAGAGTAAGTTATGGGTTTCAATCAACAGTCCTAAAGATGACCAAGGGAGAGAAAATTGTTTTTGGATAGCTTGGATTATAACTTTAGAATTTGAACAAAATGTCGGATGAGGTTTTCCAAGCTGCTGTATTAAGATGCTCCCTTGGTGAATCGCAAAAAGTTTAGCTTCTTCTATAAACTGCAGTTCCTTTTTTCCTCTTGAAATTTGGATACACTATAGTTGAGTATTGAGTACAGTAATTCCATTAGAAAATAAGGAATGATTAATCTTTCCTGCATCAGTAAAAATGAGACAATCAGTACATAGATTCAGTTTTAAGCATAGTTAGGTGGGGAGAGTTATATTTGGAGATGACTGTAAAGGGGAGGTTGAAATTGCCTGAAAAATAGAGTTAGTTTTTCGAATAACTCAAATATTAGAAATATATGAATCTTTGAAGATCTTTTCATTTCTCACATGCCAAATATAATATAAAGCAATAACGTACCAGGAAAGTATTAATCGAAACATGTCTTTATCTGAACCTTTTTGTTCAATATAAAGGATACAGTCAATCCAGAATGCAGGATTCATTTCTATAAAATTGATATTCCAAGGAAAGGCAAATAATACAAACTTTGTGAAAGAACAATCTATGAAGAGATGATTTGAGGTTTCAGGATGCTGTTGACAAAAAGTACAAGATAAGTCTTGAGAGTCAAGAAGGATTTTTTTTTTTACAGGGATATGGTTATGGATAATTCTCTAGAAAAGAAGTTGATATATGGGGGACAGGAGAGTTTCCAAATCCATTTAGTACAAGATTTGACTTGATTAGAAAGAATAGGAAGAGTGTTGTGAATCAAGTCATAATAGGCACTAAAGTCTTAAACTTCCACGAAAAGTGCTTTGTCCAAATCTAGTGTGTGGGAGAATTTGCAGGTAAAATGGGAGTAGTTAGAATTTGAGAAAATTGATGAAAATCAAAATGATTTGGGATTATTGAATAATTCCAATGACCATTTGTTATGAGATCCAAAAAGGTAATATTCTTTAACTGATCAAGAACTGGTTGAGTAATTACATGGAATTGATGATTTTCTTGAACCCAAGGAATTTGGATTATATTTTTTGTAGAAGAACTGGAGACTAGAAATCCTACCTCTGAAGATAAAGATTGCAATTTTGGAGCTACAGATTTCTAAAAATAGGAGCTAAACTAAGGAATTCTATAAGGAAAAACTGTATTACGAGGTAGATATTTGGATTTCCAAAGTTGGGCCCACCACTTTTGCTGATTATTGAGAAATCTCCAAGCGGATTTTTTTGAAAAGGACAAGGTTAATTAGTTTGGTTTGCCAAAAACCTAGACCACCAGCCGATTTAGGAATAGTTAATTTACTCCAAGAAGCCCAATGGTAAGGATGCGGATTTTTTTTTCTGATTTATTCCACTATAAGTTTTTAATGATTTGATCAATTTCAATAATAATTTTCTTAGGTAATTGAGTTACAGACATGGAATGGGTTGGAATTGACTGAATGACTGATTGTATCAAAACTCATTTACCTGCTTGACTAATGGTGGAAGCTTTCCATTTATTAAGTTTGTTCTTAAGATTATCCAAGAGGAAAGAAAATTGGGAATGCTTATTATGTCCCCAAATTAAAGAGAGACCCAAATATTTCGAAATCATAGGAAGGGGTTTCATCTAGAGTTGTCTTCGGATCATACGCTAGTGTCTTGTATGGGTATTTTTACTAAAATAAATACCAGATTTATCCAAGTTAATTAATTGTCCGGTTCATCTCTATGGCTTCTCAAGAAGAGAATAATATCATCAGCAAAAATAAATGATAGGAGCCTTAGGTGAAATTTTCACACCTTGAAGTTGATTAGTATTCTCAGTTTTGAAAATCATACGACTAAAGTATTCCATGGCAATAATGAAAAGATAAGGAGATAAATGATTTCCTTGTTGAATACCTCTAGTGCTTCGGTACCATTAATGAAGATTGAATAAATACATTTATGAATGAGTTGACAGAACTCTGGAGCAAAACCTATTAATGAAGATTGAATAAATACATTTATGAATGATTGGTACAAAGTCTATTAGTCAGAATTTTTGAAAGGATTTTGTACAACACATTACAAAGACTAATCAGATTGTAATCTTGAATTGTGGTACAATTGAGACGTTTTTTAATTGTTTTCTATTCTAGACCAGGAGATTTTAAACTTCCTATGCTAAAAAGGGCTGATTTGATCTCTTCTTCAAAGAGTACAACAATTAAGACCTGATTGTCATCTTGCATTATGATGGGATGAAAAAGTTCAGAAACAGATTCCATATTAGGGGAGCATACATGAATAAATAAATCTAAGAAATAATCAATAAAGGTATCGACTATGTCCTTATGGTCAGTGACCTCACTTGATTATCTCGGATTGCGACATATTGTACTTTTAAGCTCTCAATTTGAGATAGAATTCCATCGTAAAGAGAATTCAAAGTCATCTGGTTCAGGGGGTATTTTATTCACATTGAATAATTTGGGACTTCGACTGATGTAAAAGATGGCGATGATCAGTAAATCTAGTTTTTCTCCAAATAATAAGATTTTTCTTAATCTGATCCATTTTTTTACAAGATTCAAAATGCTACATGACCAGATACGGAGGAATTCAAGGGTTTAGGATGTTGTTCTGTCATTGGGGAAGTGTCAAGGATTAGAGGGTTATGATCAAATCCCCAACGATCATAAATGTTAAGAGTAGCATGAGGAAAGGCAGAGATAGGGCTAGCTGAGGCTCGGTCTAGAGTTCTATTAACTAAGCCTATGGAGCACTTATTAGACCAACTCATTCTACCACCTTAAATATAAATATTCATAAGATTATGATCAAAAATTAAATTACGTTACTGGGCGGAAGATAATGTAGTAGTTCTATCACAGGAGAAGGATCCTGTATGGTAATATGATCAGCCTCATTAAAATCTCCAATAAGTAAAAAATGAAGACCAAAACTTTGAAGTTGGTGTATTTCTATGGGCTTTGATCGATGGGCCATAAATAAACCAAGTAACCAATTGTTTAAAACAGGAGAAAAAATTAAGTTCAACAGGATTTGCATTTTTTCAGTAGGAATTTTGGTTTCATAGAGAAAAAAAAAATCTGGATTGAAAATTTTAACCAAAATTCCTAATCCTTGAACTGCCTTGGGGGCGTTCAGACCCACGACAGTTCCAAATCAAAATTAACATTGGTCGTCGTGTAGCTTTTTCAGAGGAAACGTAACTAAGAATAAAAGATAATAAAAACTGACCAAATTCGTAGTATTCTCTAGATTATCTTCAGCTGACATTAAAGCTGATGGAGGAACTGTCATAGCCGTCTCAGTATCCATATTAGATTGGATAACAGATACGATTCGCTCAGTCTGGTTGCCGTGGGAAGATTTTGGGTGGTCATAAATAGGGAGCTCAGGAGAGGTTTCAATTTCCAATCGTTGGAGAAGGTTGATCCGAGGTCGTTTTCCTCGAGAAGAGGAAGGATCCATTGAAGAAGAAGGAAACAAATTAGTTAAGAGATGCTGGGTATGTTCAGCAAGATGAAAAGTTTATGGAGAAATTCTTAAAGTATGAGAACTAGTAGATTGAGATGATGAGGGCTCTGAAGAGTTAACTCGAGCTAAAATAGTATTAGTGGGGTGAGAAGAACGAGGGGGGAACAGGTGGGGTAGAAACTGAAGGATTGGATGTTGGAAAAGGGTTTGGTGGAACTAGAACGTGAATAAAAGACCGAAAAGAAAGACAATGCCAGTTACGCCTCATATGTATTTCTGCATGTAACAAGGTCCAAGCAAATGCATGACTCATTGATTAAAATATTATTCGTAGGATTGGCCAAAAACATGAGGTATAGGTTGAGAGCATCGCTGAAAATAATGACCAACTCGACCACAAATGGAAGATCTTCATAGTGGTAAACTACACAATGAATGGGACTATAAAAACGTCCTACTTTTAGAGGTTAATCAATAATGACAAGCACTTTTGCTCGTATGTAATTTTGAAGAATTGTTATTTCACGAGTGGGACCAATTCTTTCAAAGAGAGACGTCCTACAGCTTCAGATAGGATTTCATAGGGAGGTCATGAAGTTGAACCCATAGTTCAATTAAGGACCACTGTCACGAAATCTAACAAAAGTCATTTTCATAACGAAACCTTAATCTAAAGTGACCTCGCTAAAAATGAGCTATTAAGAGGCAATTAGGATTAAGATTCCAGAGTGAGTAAAGGCCTTCCTCTAATTCAAAAAATTGGTCAATTAAACGCGGGAGAAGATGACAGATAAAAGAAATTTTCCAGTTTTCATGATGGTTTGGAGGAAGATGGGATTGAATATCAACGAGTTCTATGCCAGGTATGTTGTTTGCCTGGAGCATGTTACGAAAGGCTTCATTCAAGGTGTCTAAGTCTTCCATGAGGAGGCTGAGAAAGGAGGAAAGAAGAGGACTGGGTAGGAGAAAGAGATAAGGTACAGGGAGATTGAAGCAGGGGAAAAGGAGGAAGAAGAAGATGAATAAGACAAAAAAAAGTAAGAAGCGAGAAGTGAAAATGCCACCTAACACTATGCAGCAGAGAGTAATTACAAGTGGCGAAGAAGAGTAGGGAAAGACGCGGTGTAACATCAAATAGGTACTTAAGAGCGAAAAGATTGACAAGAAAGATTAATATCAGATTGAAAGGCTCGAGGCTAACTAAAGTTGAAACGTAACTAAACTAGAAGATGAAATAAAGGGAAACAAACCAACTAGAATATCAAGCCTAACTGTAATAAGAAAATAATTGTAACTAGAAGTAACAAAATATAAGTAATAGAATAACCAAAATAATTGCATAAAGCAAGATAGATGATATTAAAAGCAAGGAGATGCTCCCTAAAAAGTGCGTAAAGCTCCGCTCTCTGAGAAGTCGAAGTGAACCATTCTTTTCATGCAAAACCCTATTATTCTCTTTCTATAATTATATTCAAAGTTGGGTGTTCAATTGATCAGTCCAATTCCACGTGAAACCAAAAAAAGTCTTGTCCTCACGTGAGTGGATCCGAACTCAAATCTTTTACTTCTTTATTGTTATTATACTCCCACCAAAGAGAAACCCTGAAATTTATGGAAACACAAGCACTAATCCACTGATTTGCATTCACTGGGTAAAAGCATCTGGTTTGATTTGAACAAGCATAGGTTGGAATTGGACCACTCAATGCTGGCTTCCGATGTGGTTAGTTTGCTTGTGCTTAGAGAAGCTAATATAGTAGTCGATCGAGTTGCCAACCAGGGTCTTTCAAATGCCCTTATTTGTTGCTCTTTTGCAAGGTTTAAAGTATCGAAAATGTAAGATGTATGGGAAAGATAATTTTAAGAAATGTATTGAGATACGTTTTTGATACATATGGATACAAATGAAAAATTAAGATATGCATAAATATGTTAAAAAACTCAAATAAATCCTAAAGAATATATTAATAATGATAGTTACAAGTTTTATATGATTGTAATAAGTTATTTAAAAGTAAAAAACAAACTGTAATTTGATGGTCTATATAAAATTCGAGATATCAGGACACACTTAGTAACTATTGACAAGTGATGGAATAACTAAAACATGAAAAAAAACTAAAATGTATATTGATATACATTAGTTTTAAAATAATCAATATAATTTATTTTAATATTTATTAAAACATAAATTTTAATAATTAATTCTAACATCTATTGATAAGCATACACTAAGAAAAAGATAAAATTTACTTAAAAATAAAAATTCATAAACTTATAGCAAGCAAATGGTTGTGGTTTAGTGGTGAACCTCTAGTTGTTAAAGCCTAATGACTAGGGCTCAAATATTGCTATTGCTAAGGTTGTAGTTTTATACTAACAAAACGAATTTAATGAGAAAGAGGGTTATTAATTAACGAAATTAATGAGAACAGAATTCCAATGAGGCGCTAAAATTGAAATTCAATTTTAAAATTATGCATTAATTATAGGAATAATTAACTAATTAATAAGAGCAAAATTACACTTAAATATAGGAGTTATAAAATTAATGAGGTAATTTCGCCCTACATATAGTTTAATGAAATTAATGAGAGAGAAGGGGTTTTCTATTGTATCTATTTTGCACGGCCAGACCGATACATACGAAAAGGAACACTATAGATAATTTCTATGGTGTATCGGACTTGTACCGAAACGATACATATCGACTGATATGGTCTAATACATTGCGAAATTTTGAACCTTGCCCTTTTGTTATGTCTTCCTCCATGCATGTCTAATGTAGTTAGGGGTGCTCACGGTTCGGTTAACCAAACCATGGTTTTTTTTTTTTTTTTTTTTGTAACCGAATCGGTACTACCAGTTTTTGGAAAATTGTTAACCGAAACCGAAATGAAGCCAATCGGTTAATTGGTTGACCGGTTTGGTTAACCGTTGATTCGGTTCATCAGTTTTTCGGTTTTTAAATTTTTACAATATATATTATAAGTTATAATACAAAATTATAAATATATAAAATATTATATTTTAAATAATAAATAATATATCATATATTATAAATATATATTTATATATAATACCTATTTATTAACTTATAATATATAAAAAATATATAAATCAATTCGGTTAACTGCGGATTTCCTATATTGGTTAACCGAAACAGAACCACTGGTACCTTCGTTTTTTTAAAAACACCAAACAAAAAATGAACCAATTGATTTAGTTAACTGATTTTTTTGTTGATTTCAATCGATTTTTTCGGTCGATTCAATTTTTTGTTTTTTTTGTTTTTTCTCACCCCTAGATGTAGTTTTGTTAGACTCCCCTACCCTTAGTGCATAAGAATAGATTTCATTTAATACAAAAAAAATAATGAATCTTGTTCTCCTATAGACGATAACCATGAAATCGATGCAAAATGAATGAATCCAATTTATGTCAAGGTATCATGGGAGTGTGATCGTTTGCCTTCCCATTTTGTCTCTCTCGATGTCCTACCGTCCAAGGAGATCCACTTTTCCTCAAACACGAGCCCTTTATCCGACATGTTAAAATAATCAGAAACGTCTTTCTATCTTCTTTCTCTCCATGCTTCACCATATATGTTTGAGGTGGAAAGATGAGCCACAAGTTGCCCTATAAGTTCTATTTACTATTTTACCCCAAACCTATCCTAAATTCCTAACGCATCGTTTAGACAAGTATACAAACACTGAAACAGCTAGCTGCTGGGTGTTTTTTTTTCTTTCTTTCTTTCTTTCAGACGGCCAACTTATGTGATTGATGATTTTTGCCACATCAGACCTGTTCAGTGATGTCTCACCGATTTCGTTATTGGCTCCCATGTGGCCACGTCCTAATCCTTTTGTTGTATCTATATATGTACGGCAGAAAACTTACACCGCCGTAAACATGCCTAACGTACTTCCTTTGATTTGTCTTTACGTGGCTTGCAAAAGACAGAGCAAGAGGAATCCTTGTAAACAGTGGGACTTTTTTTGGGAAATAAATCGTGAGATTTCATGCGTTCTTCCATGTACAAGTTTATAAGAGGCTTTGGGCGTCTGAGTTCGACAGCCGAGGCTGCCTACACGGTTCTCCGTGATAGTGTGATACGTTACTTCACCAAACAATGCATCCAATTAATGTAAAAAACCCAATTAATATGTTAATATGAAGTAACGTGTCGATTTTAGACTGCTAAAATCTTCGGTAAACGGTGGATTTCACCATGATGAGGTAGGTATTCGGAATTGCATAGACTCGTTTAATAGTTCAGAATTTTTTGTTTTCCTCTAAGTGGCCTTTCAATGTGTTAGACAGTAGAACAGGCCACGTGGCAAACCTTCAATATGAAAAGAAAAAAATCGTTGAATATTGCGTTCAATTGCATCATTTTCCTCTCATTTCCCATGGCTCGTTTTCCTGGTAATTCTTTTTTGATTTTTCACACGACATCGTAGTATACGGAGGCTCTGAATCCGGATGAACCACGATCAGCAAATGGAAGGTCAGGATCTGCTAGATGTGTTCGTCGAACTTAAAAATATATATAATATCACATTTTAGATCTTATGTCTGATAAAAATTATCTATTATTTTATTATTTTTGTCATAATAATTAAAAATAAAAATAATGAAAATAAAAAATTTAAATGTATTAAAAATTAGGACTCATTTACGTTTTTTTTTTTATTTTAATCATTTTAACAAAAATAATAAATAATTTTTGTCTAACAAAATAAAAACGTTTGAATGAAAAATATTACATGGTACGGTTAGTTAACGTGCCTGTTACATACGAACGCCACGTAACGTACAGCATCAAATATACGTACAGTAGCTGGAGAATAAGAAAAGTACACTCCAGCATGGCACAAGGAATAGAAAAAGACAAAAACAGGCTTATTATAAACTAATGGACCTTAGATTGTTTGGTTGCCAAGAAAAGAAGCTGAGCTCATAATGATGATGGCTACGATGATCTCAGTCTGCAACCCCTTTGTTTATCCTTGAAATGGATGGAGGAATCCTCTTCAAGCTACGAGGGTGTGCGTTGAGTCGCCACTTTCGCTTGCGATCGACGTCGACTTCTCCTTCGCGCTCCCCGAGGCGCCTACCACGACCATGATCCTATGCCTTAAACCCTCCTCGGATCTCAGCCGCAGATCCACCAGACTCTCTTGCTTTTCCCATGGATGCCGCCGCTTCTCGTCCCGCTGTAGTCATCGACAACGGTACCGGGTACCGTCCTATGCCCCCATACGCATCCTCCACCTATTCGACAAATTTTACCTTCGCCTTTTGGTTTTCCCCGTTTCTGATCACTTTTTTTGCCCCCCTCCCCTTGCAGGTATACCAAGATGGGGTTCGCCGGTAACGTCGAGCCATGTTTTATCGTCCCGACTGTTGTTGCCGTTAATGAGTCCTTCTCGAATCCATCGAGGAGTTCTGGGAAGAGCAATTGGCTTGCACAGCACAGTGCGGGTGTCATGGCCGATCTTGATTTCTTTATTGGAGAGGAAGCTCTAGCTCGATCTCGATCAAGTAATACCTATAATCTTAGTTATCCTATTCGTCATGGTCAGGTGGAGAATTGGGATGCCATGGAACGTTTTTGGCAACAGTGTATATTCAATTACTTACGTTGTGACCCAGAGGATCATTACTTCCTTCTGACCGAGAGTCCACTCACTGCTCCCGAGAGCCGAGAGTACACCGGCGAGATTATGTTCGAGACCTTTAATATTCCTGGCCTTTATATCGCGGTACAACCAGTGCTTGCTCTTGCCGCTGGATACACAACTTCTAAGGTTGGTGTTTTTGAACGATTTTGTCTAATGTTATCTCCTTTCTTTTCCTGAATTAAAGAATTCGTAAATAATATTTCCTCCATTTGACCACCTTTAGGGGATTGAATAAAATGGAAAGTAACTTTCAGGGATTCAAGCAAATAATTAGTTAGTTACTTATATTTTGATGGCTTTCTATCCTGGGGTTCGGTTATTAAGAGATATTTAGTAGACCTTTTGGTCATCAGATGTCTGAAAGTCTCGTTTGGGTTATTTATTTTCTTTTCTCCGATAACTTTTCGAAAAAAAAAAGGTTATAGAGGACTGCATAACTAAATCACTTCTAAAAACTATAAAAATTATGCAATTGTTTAGGACCTAAAAACACATGATGCTTTTCTGCAAACACTTAAAGAGCAATGCGTTTATTGATCATTGAGAGAAATACACCTAGTGATAACTGAAATTATCTTTCCTTAGGAGGGAGAGTCGCTCTGATTAGGTCCACCCTAGCTAACTTTACCTGTTTATTATTTGTTAGTGTTTAAGATCCCCACCAAGGTCTCCAACTTATTGGAAAAATTAATGAGGAATTTTATGTGGGAGCGGGAGAGGAGAAGAGAGATCATAGGGTGAGACGGGAGGTGGTAAATTAGATGGAAAAGACTAGGAGGTCTTGGGATTGGAAACATCAAGAAAAGGAATATGGCGTTGTTGGGAAAATGGTTGTGGAGGTTCACAATGGAAAAGGAAAAATTGTGGACAAAGATCGTGGCTAGCATACATGGGCTGGAAGACAACGACTAGGATTTTGGAATTGTGGCAAGGGCTACAGTTGCTTCTCCGTGGAAATCCATCCATGATCTGCTTCTAGCTTTCTCCCCTTGGATCAAGTACGGTGTTAACTTTGGCAATTCAATAAAATTTTGGGAACATCTTTGGGTTGGTGTTTCACCTCTGAAGGACCAGTTTCCTTCCTTGTATGCTCTGTCAGATTTGAAAAATGAACCTATCTCTTCTATTTTAGTTCCTTCAGACTCCATTTTCCTGCGAAGGGCAATTAGGGATATAGACTTGGACAGCCTCTTACCTTTATTAGCCATCCTTGAGAATATCTTCCTTGATCCTAATAGGGAAGACACCAGAATTTGGATCCCTTCTACTTCAGGAACCTTCTCTTGTGCTTCGTTTTTTGAAACCTTAACTCAATCATCTGTCCCTCTTGGTGTGTCCTTTCCGACTAAGGAAATTTGGAGCAAGCCCATTCCTTCTCGGGTTGGGTTTTTTTGTTGGGAAATTTTCTTGGAAAGAATAAATACAAATGATCTACTTCAGAAAAAGAAACCCAATTCTTGTTTACTTCCTAATAGATGCTCTCTCTGTAAGGATGATAGGGAATCCAGTTACCACCTTATGGTTTCTTATAAGGTTACTATAACTGTTTGGGAGTGGGTACTCTCTCGCTTTGGGTGTACTTGGAACCCTCTTCAGAGTGTCCAAGGTTTGTTCTCCCCTTTGTTTTTCAGATGGCCTAAGAAGCGAGGGAAGATGATGTGGAGGAGTATTAGGGCAGCCGTGTGTTGGTCGCTATGGGAGGAAAGAAACTCTCGAATATTTTCAGAAAAGGAAAGATCCCTGGAAGACCTATTAGACCTAACACTTTTAAGGGCTGCCCACTGGCTAAAAACTATAGAATTGTTCTCAGACTTTCCTATAGCTAACCTGTTAAGAAACTGGAAAGAGATAGCAACCTCTACTCTGTGTAAGAGGACTCTTACTCCCTTGTGGTCCTCTCCTCCCTCCGGATTTATAAAAGTGAATTTTGATGGCAGTATCATAAGGAATCTAGGGCCCTCTGGGATTAGGGGAGTTTTTAGGAATGAGGAAGGGATTGTTATTGCTCTGTTCTCAGGCCCTATTGGAGAAGGAGTCTCTCTTAGGGCTGAGATCCTTGTAGCTATGGAAGGGGTTCAAAGAGCAAGGGAACTAAATATCAGTCGGCTGATTTTGGAAGGTGATTCAAAGGTGGTGATTAGCTGGTTGAAGAAAGAGGATAGTGGCTTGTGGAGTTACAATAATGAAAAGAAAAAATTTTTATGGCTACATAGGGGCATTGAGATACAATACAGCTGGGTGAAAAGGACTGCTAATTCTTTTGCAGATGGGTTGGCCAAGCAAGGGGTGAATAGGGAGGCTATTTTTAATCTTCTTTCATTGTAATTTGCTGATGGGGAGCTAAGACTTTTATCTCCTCCTTATTGTACCTAAAGCTTCATAAATTTTAATAAAGTTTCTGTTATTGATAAAAAAAAAGATAAGTGATAACTCTTTTTTTCTTTTTTGGCAACCTTAATAGTGCTTTGGCATTATTCCTCCCCATATACATGATTTTTTGGGTGTTCTACATATGAATTATTACAATAGAAAGTTTAGGTTATCCAGGTTTTTTCCATTGGATGCGACAAGGATGACCAGGAATGAGAAGTTAAACAGGTTGATTTAAAGTGAATAAATGGTACGACCGTATGAGATATTCCTTTTTTTTGGTGTTTTCTGAAGGGAAATCCACCAGAATACAAATTTGAATTTTCAAGGTAGTTGCAGTTTCTTCCTCTCGGTGTATTGCTAGACCATATTCTTTTTCTCCTCCTTAAAACTAAGATGCGTGGAATGTCATCTCCTTGGGCATGACTCATGAGGGATTTGGGCTCCACAAACCATGTAGAAGATTTAGAGGATTTGAACAACAAAGAGCTTACAAGTTACAATTCCAGAATCTGAAATGAATTTATACTCCTTTCACTATGGAGATACATATCTTCCTAATTAGACATGAAGGATATGTAACCTGAGAATGTCCTGCTGGAGGATCAACATGTATGCAATTCTAGCCCTGTTCTTACCCCCCCCCCCCCAAGAAAAAAAGGAAAACAGAAAAGAAAAGGGGGGAAAATGAAAAAAAGAATAAGATACCAGTCTTAATTTCTTTGGAGAAAATGAGCTATATATCTCATGAAGAGGCAAGAACCAACATTGTATATCTCAGTATTAGTCAAAAAGAATGTTTTGTGACCATTATCTCCAACTTCCTTGTTTCTTATTGAACTTTGAATAGTTATTCTCCATTTATTCATAAAGGTGATTTCTTTGGGCTCAACGTCTTTAATAGAGAAGGTGATTGTACCTTTCAATCTATAACTCTTTATAAACAATGGTGACGTTTTAACCATCACGTTCTGGGATGGATTCCTAAACTAGACAATTCATCTTTTTTCTGGGAGTGGTAACATCCAACAACATTGCATTCGTCTAATAGATTTTCCTTTGTTGGAGATGGCTACATAAAATCCTTTTGGGCCAAGTGGTACTGAATATGGATTGAAAGTGATCTATTATGGCTTCCAGTTGTGCTCTTTGTTATATTTACAATATTGGTTCAATAATTCATAACAAGGAAGAGACAGAGAAGGATGTTGCCCATAGAATTAGAGTAGGATGGAAAAAATGGAGGGGTGCATCTAGAGTTTTATGTGATAGCTGAATACCACTTAGATTAAAAGGAAAGTTCTATAAAACAGTTGTAAGGCCAACCATGTTGTATGGGGTAGAGTGTTGGGCAGTCAAGAAACATGTCTAGAAAATGATTGTCACAGAAATGCGTATGCTTGGATGGATGAGTGGACAAACTAGAATGATAGGATCAGAAATGAAGACATTCGTAGGAATTTAGGATTTATTCCAATAGGTGATAAAATGAGAGAAAGTAGATTAAGATGGTTTGGTCATGCACATAGAAAACCATCAACAGAACTCACAAAAAAAAAGGAATTGACATGGCAAAGAGTTACTTCTTCTGAATCAGGGGGGGATCCACAATTTGGTAGACGGACAGTCTCTAATTGCCATGTAAAATGGAATAATTTTGTTTTGGTTTTGCATGGTACTTGAACCCACACCTTTTTTTTTGAGGAAAGGTAACAGAGTTTTATGAAGAAAGTGAAAGTACATGAGGAGATGCACAATACAAAGGGGAAACCCTAGGTAATTACATAGGAATCAATCTAATGCTATATAAAACATCCAAATGGGCACCTATTTTAGCTATGCCATCTGCAACAGAGTTTAAATCCCTTGGAATCCAAGTCAAATTTGCATTGTTCCAAAGAGTCTCTAGCTTCTGTCAAAAAATGATTCAATCTCTACGGGCCACCCTCTTTGTCTCTTAGGCATTTTATGGTATTTGCGGAATCTCCTGAAATGGTTTCATCTCCACTTGTTTAAACGAATAAAAATTTTAAGCAAGGCTGAGATACTTAAATCTGCTATTTTATTAACAGTCTGCAACAGCTGCATTTTTTTATGGTGAAGTTCTGTCACTTCTGTGTTACCAAGCTACTCTGAAGCATGTCTAACCTCTTCTATTATTTAACCCCAAAAAAGATGATGGGTTGTGCTAAAAAAGTTTAAAGGTAAACCAGAATGAAATTATTTTGTTTTGCAAGGAAGCCAAACACACAAACAGGCCAAGCAAGGTCTTTGGGACTTTTAGGTTACTGAGAAGAAGGAAACCATCTTGTCTAGAGGATTTGAAAAATGCTATGGAGGCGACAATAAAAAGCTTGAAAATAGAAGAACCACACTTTATACTTGTAGCCTTGAACAATTGGAGTATGAAGGACAAATGTAGACCTTTTACTTGGAGCACAACTAACTATCAACATATGACCTAACAAGGACATTGACATGCATGCCAAACACACCAATTCAAAGTTTCAAGCACATTGATTTTGATAAATTTGAATTCTCCCACAATTGCTGGAGTCTTGGAATTTTTTAATTTGTTAGAGCAACTAGTGAGTTCAGGAAATGCTGATTCGGTTCTTTCATTGTTTTTTTTATATATATATATATATATATTAAAATTTCACATTAAACCCTTATTGATGACTTGCAAGATTCATTTCACACCCCTCCTTTTCTTGTTGCAATAAAAAAAAAAGAACCCATTTCATTCCCTTCCCATGTGGCAAGTTTCTTTTCCTTAGACCTCTACATGTGCCCTCAACGGATTTGAGAAAAATTTAATCGTTGTAATTCACTGGGGGGAAACTGCAATGTAACATATAGTTATTTTTGCCTGGGGGGGGGGTTGAGGCTGGTGTGAAAAAGGAAGTTATACATGTTGCTAGTCCAGACTCCAGAGATCCCTCATTAATTATTTACCATGTCATCACTCCACCTGGTGGAATGTCAGTTGCTGCAGGATTCAGGGTACACTTCTGTGCTACATATGGAAAGACCTTTCTCCTTGCTTCTATTATGCCATTATTTGTCTCCATAATTATTAGTTAGCCCTTGCATTTTAGATTAATTATTTACCATGTCATCACTCCACCTGGTGGAATGTCAGTTGCTGCAGGATTCAGGGTACACTTCTGTGCTACATATGGAAAGACCTTTCTCCTTGCTTCTATTATGCCATTATTTGTCTCCATAATTATTAGTTAGCCCTTGCATTTTAGATTAACCTATACCTTTCCTCAGTGTGAAATGACAGGAGTTGTGGTGGACGTTGGAGATGGAGCTACTCATGTTGTGCCTGTTGCAGATGGTTATGTTATTGGGAGCAGCATCAAATCTATTCCTATTTGTGGGAAGGATGTTACTCTCTTCGTTCAGCAGCTCATGAGGGTACAAGGCTTTGGTTTTCATCCTTGCAGATAGTAGATTTTCTTGGACTGTATATTGATAAAAAAAAATTTCTTGGACTGTATCATTGGCTCCACTCATATGTAGACCTATAATCCTGTACTGCTATTTTGCGTCAAATTATATAATCTGAGATTCTTCTGTTTGATAAGCCACTAATGAAATGGGGCAATATATTTAGGCTAAGATCTCTAGTAATCAATGTTTGACGGCCAAAATACTGTTTAAAAGTTAATATTGGCATTGTCTGTCACAAATAAAAAGTTGTTTAAACAATGATATATACAATGGAGGGAACATAATTTTCAAGGCACCAAGATGAGGCTGGAGGTTAGGTGTCAGGGGAATATGCCTTGTAGTCCAGTTGGTGTTGCCTTTAAAATAAAAACCATGAATCTTAGAGTAGTTCCCTAGGTTCCATAGCAACTGGCAACCATCTTTCAGTAGTAATTATTTATAATCCTCATATAGAAGTATGAACTTCATATTAAAATAAAGAAAACTAACATATTCATGAGATGAAAAAGAATAAGAAAAGAAAATTCAGAAAAAAAAACAGGGGCACCTATGAAAAGAAGAAGAATATATTGTCTGGACAAAATTTTAAGTTATTCCTTGCTTTTCAGTTCAGGTTTTTTTGTACCTTGGTTTGATAATTCATAACAAGAAAGAGATCAAGGAGGATGTTACCCATCAAATTAGAGCAAGATGGGGAAAATGGAGGTGGTGTATCTGGAGTCTTATGTGATAGGTGAATACCACTCAGATTAAAGGGAAAATTCTATAAAACAGTTGTAAGGCCAACTATGTTGTATGGAGCTGGGTGTTCGGTAGTCAAAAAACAACATGTCCAGAAAGTGCGTGTAGCAAAAATGCATATTGCTGAGATGGAAGTGGAAAAACTAGAAATGATAGGGTCAGAAATAAGTCATTTGAAGGAACCTAGGACTAGGAGTAGCTCCAGTAGGTGATTAAATGAGAGAAAATAGACTAAGATGTCCAGAAAGTGCGTGTAGCAAAAATGCATATTGCTGAGATGGAAGTGGAAAAACTAGAAATGATAGGGTCAGAAATGAGTCTTTTGAAGGAACCTAGGACTAGGAGTAGCTCCAGTAGGTGATTAAATGAGAGAAAATAGACTAAGATGGTTTGGTCACATGAGACCCCTTACAACACCTGTAAGAAGTGATATGTTACAAGTTGAAGGGGCTAGAAGTGCTACACCAGAAGACCAAAAAGGACATGGGTCAAATTAGTAAGAAGTGATTTAGGTGCTCATAATTTAACTATGGATATGACAATTAAACATTGGAAACAACCTCTTTTCCTCTCCGGACCCCGCATTGGTGGGAGCCTCATGCATTGGGCTGCCCTTATATGGCCAATTAAACAGAATGGAATGGCAAAACAGGATTCATGTAGCTGACCCCCATATAACTGGAGTAAAGCTTAGATGATGATGATCTAAATAATCCAGAACAGTAGCTGCCACTAGATGACCCCATATAATTGGGAGAAGGCTTAGATGATGATGAGTAAAAGTAAATGCCAGTGGCAACATCCAACATCATGCTATCATGCAATCTTAGGTGAAAAAAACTCTGGCTGTCCACGTTTGACAGCCTGTGCTGTCCACAGGCACAGTGTTCTCCCTGTGTGGCACCTTATTCCATGCAGCCCTGCCTTTAGCGCTGTTGCTGTTGCATGGAATTCATATGGATTATGGACTAACGTGTCACACGGGGGGAGCTCTGTGGACAGACTGTTTCTGTTGCACAGGCTGTTAAATGTTGACAGACAACTTTTTTCACCTTAGGCCCATAAACCATATCCTATTATTTTTATATAATTTAATGGAGGTTGTCATCCACTTGTCCCCTCATTATAGGAAATCAGCAGCTTTGCTGGATCAGTTAAAAACATAATACACTCCTATCAAGATTTCTATTAGATATTAAGGATAGGATCTATATTATACTGCAATAGTGGCTGCTTAATTTAGTACTTTGTAGTGTAACTTTTATAAAGAAGCTGATTATTGACTCCTATAATACCAATATGCATTTGTATAATTACAATTTCTGACACTTGAAGACTCATTCTTTCACTCTCTCTTGGAGAAGAGGGGTTGGAGTTCATAATCTTACCCCCGAAGCTGTTTATGCGATGCTGAACACTTGCTAGGTTTCTTATGGACGAATCTGACTTTGTCAATACTAACCTGAAAAGAAGTTCATACATACAGACTGATAAAAAAAAAAAAATTCATACATACAGAGTGGTATTAAAAACTATAATTTATGCATTTTAGAAGTGCATGGTCATGAACTCATAAGTAACCATATGTGGTTGCTTACTTTCTGACTTTTCTTCAAATAGGAAAGAGGAGAGCATGTTCCAGCAGAAGACTGCTTTGAAGTAGCTCGAAAGGTGAAAGAAATGTATTGCTACACTTGTTCTGATATTGTCAAGGTAATCTTTTACTGTATTAGAAAAAAATTTGAAGAGAAATAATATATTTTCTTTTGTTCTTTTGAGTTCTACTTCTACAATGCAAGTGTAACTGCTTATATTTCTTTCAGCATTCTAAATTTTGTAAGAACAAATGATGATGTATCCAGATGAGTGCATCATGATAATTGAAGATTTTCCATGATTTCAGGAGTATAATAAGCATGATCGAGAACCATCTAAGTACATCAAGCAATGGAAAGGCACTAAACCCAAAACAGGGGCTCCATACTCTTGTGATGTTGGCTATGAACGCTTTCTTGGCCCTGAGGTCTGCTTTGCCTTTTCATCATCTTCTTGTCTATCCCAGATATCTATGTGTATTATGTCATGATTACCAAATATCAATAAAAAAGTATTATGTTATGATTCATCTCATTCACCAATGTGATTAGTATTTCACCAAATAAACAAAACATACTGATTTCAGCGCTAGTTCAGTGCCTTGATTTTTTTAGTTTATTCCTTCAATCTAGAGAACACCGGTGTACATAGTGTTTAAGACAGTGAATGGTGCAGTTCTGGGGGTGACTTGTACAACCCAACTCAACTCAACAAAGCCTTATTCCTTATCCCAGCTGTGTGGGGCCATCTAAACTAGTCTTGTTTCACTATTCAACTTTATCTAAGGCCATATCGATGGTTAAATTGTGAAATATGCACTACTTAAATTTCCTTCTCCACAAAGCATATGGAATTATGTGCATAAAGAATATTGAAATCTATATAGGGAACCCAATAATTTGACAGTATAACAATATGGGTTTTGAAGTTGGTGATACCAAGCAATGGTCCCTCAAATAGTGAGATTATGTGAATGAAAGAAGATAGTGCACTTACTGATCTATTGCTTTAAGAGGAAGTCGGATAAAGCAACTCATGGTTGGTAAAAAATAGACCCACCCAATAAGTACAACCAGGTCGGCAGGGTTTACATTTCTTTTACTTGTTTAGCTTTCTTTTACGTTTTTACTTAGTGCATCCTTCTTGGAGGAACAAGGCTCCATGTTTTCACATTTGAGGCCTAGCTTACTTAGGTCATTCTTCTATATACTCTCTTCTTGTGGGTTCATAGATCAGCAAATGGTTTTGCTGATGCTTTGGCAAAAACTGGAGTAAATAGAGCTTGGTTATTCCGGGGGATATCTTGATATTGTATGTAAATAGTCAATGATAATGGGCTAGGTGATATTGGTCAGCCTAAGTTGATACAAACATAAAACATAGGGTGTCGGCCATTTGCTGTCTTTTTTGGACTCTCTTATCCCTGATTTGGGAGGTGAGTTTTCCCTGATGTCAATAAAACCTTTAGCTTTTGGCTGACACAGAAAACCCATAACTTGGCACCCAGCCCATACATGAAGATATATGTACAGGACCACTTGCAACTTACAAGCCATTTGTAGCCAAGTCATAACCAAAGCAGAACTACCCAAACCAAAGAACATAACCAACAACTTCAACCAGGCTAAAGACAATTAAACAAAAGAACAAACAGTCAACCCATACCCTTGAAGCATTGCAAGAAGTAACATTCACATTGGATTAAACCTCCCCTCAGCCTCCCATGACCTTCTTTCACTTCTTACCTTCTCTTCCTGCCTCTTCCCCTTATATTCACATTCATTCCCTCTTCAGAGCCTTCTACTACCAGAAGACTTCGTAATGCATTTTCAATGCTTTTTTGACCCTTCCCCTGGTGGTCCCCATTGAGTTAGCTCACAGAATATGGATTATCAACGTTTTATTCTCAATTAATGTTTGCTCTCTATTTGCCTACCTAGTTGCTCTGTCCCTTTCCCCTATTCTCTGAAGACAAATGTACACACTCTTGCTTCCAAGAAAGAACAACCCTAGAGACTTCAGCACATACACCTCACTGAATAACCTGCTGCAAAAACCTCACCCAACCAAATCTTCTTTCCCTCTAATTCATTCTTTTCCCTAATATGGGAGCAAATGAGCAAAATCAGGGATTTTTCCATTTTTATCCATGAAACTTAACCAGTGATTTAAAGGGCATGCCTAGGGGCACATGCGAGGTACATTTTAGGGTATGTGCCTAAGCGCCTTGCCTAGGTCCCAAGTGCAGCACCTTCAGAAGGCGTGTGTCTGGTGTACCTTACACTTCAGCCCAGGTGTGTGCCTTTTGAAAATTTGTGCATTTTTTTATGCTTGGCGGTTGGGTCGGGGCGAAGCTCTAACAACCTCATGTTTGCTAATGTTGCTCATTCATTCGCCCTAATAAAAGATATTTTTAAAAGACACTTAAAAGTTATAATTTTTTTTATAGGGATTAAGAATTTAAGACCCTGATATGGACTTGTTTGGGCTTGTCTTGAAGGCTTGATACAAAGGTGGCTCATAGAATCAGGAATGCATAATGTTTAGCATCACATTAGCCATTTGAAGTAATGTAATTGGGAAAAAATAAAGAGATTAAGAGTTTACATGCTTGAATATGTTTTATATGTTATGCTTGATTTTATTTTTAAATTTTCATTTTAAATATGTTTCAGTATATTAATTTGAGATAATAGGTTTTTTAAAACATGTATTTTAAAATTTAAGTTTATATTTTTAATTAGTATTGTGTTTAATATTTTTAGTATTTTGCATTTTTTTTTTGAAAAAAAAGGCTTGTGCCTTGCCTGCCTTGCACCTTGGGTGCAAAATTGCCCTTGCACTTTTAAAACACGGATTTAACACAACAACAAACATCAAGGTCAAAGGTATGGTCTGTTGCAAAGACCATGGTATGGTGGGTTGTACACATATACCAACCAAAAAAGCAACTTTTCTGTAGCCTCCTCCTTTCATTTTTTTTCCTGTAGAAATACATTTTTGAAATTAAATTTGTATATGAAAGAGTCAGTTCCTTTTGAATTTGTAAAATTTGAAACTCTTGTTTGTTGTTGGTCTTCCAATTCTGAGTTGGCAGATGGCATTGCAGTTTGATTGAAATTAGGGTTTTCATTTAAAAGGTTAAAAACACCCTTTATTACAATGAGCGGGTATTAAGATAGGGTTTTTTTGGGTCATAAAAAGTTCCAAAAATCATTTTTAAAATAAGAAAAGCAAAGAAAAATAATGTACACAGACAAGAATAACCCCAATGAAAATTTGGTTTTACACTTCTACCTAAATAAGAAAAAACAACTTTGTAAAATAGAAAATATATTAAGGGCTTTATAGCGAAAGAGTTATTCCTAGTACTAACTCAACAGGGATTTGTCTTGTTCTCAGTTAGTGTTTTAGTAGCTTTTCTTAGTTGGTTATGAAGTAGTGTAAATGAAAGGAACTGGCCTGTCCTCCCTTTTTGGCTATAATAATATGTAAAGTCCCCTCCTTTCAACATCGGGTAATAAATGTGAATTTTGTACTTCCAACATTGAAATATACTAATTTTTATGACATTGCTGATTCCTTAAAGAAACTGTTAGGTGCTGAGTGCTGACTCGTAAAGAAGCCTAGTTAATTCATTTGTCCTTTTTTTCTCTTTTTCTAACTTTGCAGGCCCATCCTGTGTCAGTTTGGTATTAGTGCTAAGTTCTGCTCAACTCCCCCTTCAATTCACCTCCTTATTAGCTTCCCTGTTGGTCTCCCTCACCCCTCATCTTCTCTCTCCACCATCTGGTAAGTGCTGTAGGATCTATGTTTTGCCCTTTCAAAATGAGAGCTTGATTCCAGCAGAGAGTAAACTGATTGATCTTCCACTGTCTAGACATCACCACCGCCAACCTTCCTCTCCAATGACCTTGAACTACATCCATTCCATCTTTCACATTGTCTTCCATGCCCAATTCCTCCCAATCAAGCTCAACCTCCACCTCCTCTTCCTGCTGTCAGAACAAGTAGACACTGATGCCTCTGGCACGAAGTCCCCAACTTCTAATGTGAATGGTGAATCCAAGTTGCATATTAAGGAATGGGCCACATATACATAACCCAGAATCCACCACTTGTGCATACAATGAACTAGAATCTCCATCATGTTTAGCAAGCTTCTTGGCCTCTTCAACCTCAACAAATCCCCCATCAATCATTTGAAGCCAGTTTACAGCCTGTCTTTGGACTTGATCCCCTCTTGACACCTAAAATGATGCCCTTAAGGTGTTTGGATTGCAGCTAAGCCTACCTTTATAAAATTATTTATTTATAAATAAAATAGTGGAATTTGTTAATTTCATTGCACTTATTTCCTAGCTGCAATGGACTGAGTTACCATAATTGTATACCATATACTTCTGTTTTCATTTTTGGTTGGCTTCTCTGGTATGGGCTTATTCTGATAATCATAATTTAATTGTCCATGCAGATTTTCTTTAATCCTGAGATTTACAGCAGTGACTTTACTACCCCCTTGCCTGCTGTAATAGATAAGTGCATTCAGTCAGCACCAATTGACACTAGAAGGGCTCTTTATAAGGTAAAGGAGTTATACTTGGGATGACATTTTATTGTACAAGGAACTGAATTATATTTGTAAGCATGGAAGATTTCCATTGTGGGCTTTGTGAAGCACTTCAGGTCTTGGTGTCAGAAAGTCAGTTTATTCCTGGCAAATAAAGCATGCCTAAAATGAAATGCTTTCAGCATGGCAACTACTTTGGTGAAGGATTCTAAACAACCTAGGAATCTTCCATGTGGCACATTCTCTTGGTATGCAAAAAATGCCTATTTCCCCTTCTCCAGCCCTTGTTCGTGAGACAAAATTTATGCCACATGCTAAATAAGCTTTTCTTTATGGACTGCTTTTTAATTTAAAAAGATCTGAATTTTGTGTGACAGTTATAACTTGGAAACTCTGCTTAAAGGTAGCATGTGGGGCTGATGTTGACTGGGGGAATAAAGACTTTGGTCAGTCCGATGGTATTCTACCCAATGGATAGGTCTGATTTCCCACATGATGTTTCCACATGGATAAAATGGGTCAGATTGTATGGAGGCTTCCCTACTTGATCCGATCAGGAAAATTTTTTCCTATACGTTTGTGGAGGCGGTGTTTTAAAAGCCAGCCCGAAGGCTGAACTGTTTTTGCCTCCGGGTCGCAGGTCACTGGTTCGACTGACCAGGTTGGATGGGTCAGACTGTGCCATGTCAGCCATATGGAAAATTGGAAATTTATATATGTATGTGTGTACATGTATATATGTGTGTATAGGTATGTATAAACATGTATTTTATCAACAAATAATGTATAATTATGTTTTACATGTAATATATGAAATATTTTATATTTAATATATGTTTTTTAATTCAGTTACAAATTTTTTATTTGTAAAGAAAAAAATTGCAATTTGAGGCCAAAAAAGGTTATTTTTTGAAAAAATAATGGGGCAAGCACCTACGGTGCCTTGGGACACATAGATCTCGAAAAGTTACACAATGAAAAAAAATCACCTCAATCGGGCATCGGAGTGCAAAGTTATGGCCTCCTGAAGTTTGCATTCACAGTATGCAACCTGCAACCTGGTCACCGGGTTGAATAGTCCAACGGTCCAACCATCCGGGTCAGATGGTTTTTGACCTAGTCAACGGTTTCTTGACCCTCTCCAGGTTTTACTCAAACCAGACCCAGAATCTTAACCAGGTGACGGTTCAAGCGGTTCAATTGGCTGGGTCAACGGCAGGTTGAAAACACTGTGTGGAGGGCCTATTTTGCATATCCTCACTGACCAATCTTTTACAAGGAACCTTTAGGCTTAGTCATTTTTTATATCCTTGCCCACATAAGCCCTATATCCCACTGTATATTGCACCTTTTGGCAACAAAGAACAGCTCTTGAGTTTCTTGGTTCTTTAATGAACAAAATTGGAAAATCTCATTCCTTTTGCTTTGGTGAAACATCTTTACCCATTTTGGATTGCCAATAATTGTGTGTGTGGGAAACCCACATTCTATGTAGGGCCACAACTTGGGCAGGCTCAACTTTTTTTTTTTTTTCATAAGCTCTGTCTGTTCCAGAATTTTGGGTTTTTTTTCTTGGTTGGTTGGGCATTTGGGTTTGAGCTTTTAGGCCTTGGGTAGTCTGAGCCCAGATTAAGTCAACCTGTGCCTGGCCTGACCTATATATACATCCTGTATGTATGATACAATAGATTGTATATGTAGTTGTGTACGTATATATGATATCATATGGTATCTTCATGGAGTATATTTGTATATTGCACCTCATTGTGCACCTAATGGATACAAGGTCATAAAATCGAACTATATAAGGTGACAGACTGTCATTGGAAGGCCCAATTGAAATATGCAGAGCAGTACCATCTCCAAAGTAGATACCTTTTTAAATGGGCAGCCTCTATTCTTGATGCTATGACTGAAAATGTAGTTGCATGTAAGACAGCTAGTAATTCTTCTCTTGTGCAATGTCTTTTCATAAAATGTAATTGCATCTTTATTTCCTTAAAAGCCCACATTTACTCACACCAAAGCTGACATCTATAAGTGGTGCCTCCATGGATGTTTCCTAGGTCAAGAATGAACGTTGTCTAATGCTAATAATTATCTGATATACTTATTGCTCCTTAATTATTTATGTATTTTTCTGCTGCCTAGGAATCTAGGATGAGGTAGATAGGCCATAAGTGTTTTTCTGGGAACCAATGTAGGTGTCTTATATTATGTGGGTCGTTATCTTTATGCCTTAAGTATTATGAAAATAGCTTCCTGTATTTGTCAATGTTCTTAGTTTTATTCTTTTTTCTTTATGCATAATGCACGTTAGTCTCCAGTTTCTGTATTCATGTCTCTGTTCACTGTTAAGAAACAATGAAAAAGAAAAGAGCATATATATTAACAGTTTTGTGATTTTGCAATCATTTGTCTCAGAACATAGTGTTATCTGGGGGTTCGACCATGTTCAAGGACTTCCATAGAAGATTGCAACGAGATCTAAAGAAGATTGTTGATGCTCGGGTCATTGCATCTGATGCCCGTCTTGGTGGAGAAGTAAAAGTGCGCATTTTTTTCTTAAAAAGCTTTTTGCTTTCTTATTAGCAGAAATGCCTGACAGTTGATACTTTTTTCCCAAACCCCCAGGCACAACCAGTTGAAGTGAATGTTGTCAGCCATCCAATCCAGCGGTTTGCAGTATGGTTTGGAGGCTCCGTACTTGCATCAACACCTGAATTTTATGCTGTATGTTTTCCCCTTCTAACTCTAAGCCCATGTAAATTCATCTTTCAGTTTCCACATTTAATGATTCCATCATGCAGTATGCTTGTTCCGTTTAATTCTTTTTTTAGGTAACTCAAGTATATTTAATCACTAAAGCAACCAGTAGAAGAAAAGGACAGAAAAGAAGAAACGGGCATTAGGACTCCATAATCAAGTAAACTGCTGCACCAGCAACAGCCAAAGGCACTTCATACTCAAAATTGGACTCAAGACAGTCCAATGTGTCAAGAAACCAAACACATACTTTCCTAAAAGGCTAAAGTCAGTTTGGCATGGATATGGGCATGAGAACCAGAATCTGATGCATCCTGACCCAATTATATGGGGTCTGGGTCTGCATTATGTGCCCTGAATCCTAATTATAAGAAATTTTAAAATACATCGTCATGGATGAATTGGCTCAGCCCTTGGCCCTTATTTGTTTGCATCAGTCATGGATAATTGACTAAACACATCCAAGAGGAGGTCCCATGGTGTACCTTGTTTGCTGATGACATAGTAGTAATTGATGAAACAATAGAGAGGTTAGATGAAAAAATGGATTTTTTGGGTATACAAATGCAAAATTGGATTTATAGACAAATGTCTTAGAAATAAGAAATTTTAAAATCAGTAGCACTAAAACAAAATATGTGCAATATATATTTAATAACAGTAGAAGTGGGAATTGCAGTACATTTACAATTGGATACTTTCTTTACCTTGGTTAGATTATTCATAACAAGGGCGAGATCACTGTTTTAAAAGTGCAAGGGGGGGGGGGGGGGGTTCACGCCTGAGGCATACACCTTTTTGAAGCAAGGTGCAATTTTTTTAAAAATAAAAAAAAAATCAAAAAGTTTGAAATAAATAAAAAATAAAACTAGTATATTAATTAAAAATGCAAACTTACATTTTAAACTAAACATTTTAAAAGGCCTATTAGCTCAAATTAAAATACATAAACATATAAAACCTATCTCTGTGTTCCTTCTTCTCTCCCTCACAAGCCCCTCTCTTGCCGTCGAGATCCTCAAGACAAAAACGTTCAGTGGGTCTTCCTCGGCTGCCCCGGCGTCGGAAAGTGTACCTACGCCAGTCACATCTCCAACCTTCTTGGTGTCCCTCACATTGCCACCGGGGATCTCGTTCGAGAGGAGCTATCTTCCTCCAGTCCTCTCTCCCAACAGCTTGCAGAGATTGTAAACCAAGGCAAGTTGGTGTCTGGCGAAATTATAATAAGATTATTGTCTCAAAGGCTTGAAGCTGGAGAAGCAAGGGGTGAATCAGGATTTATTCTTGATGGTTTTCCAAGAACAATAAGACAAACAGAGATATTGGAAGAAGTGACTGATATTGACTTGGTGATTAACCTAAATCTTCGTGAAGATGTATTGCTTGAGAAATGCCTAGGAAGAAGGATTTGCAGCCATTATGGAGGAAACTTCAATGTTGCCTCCACCAACATCAAGGGTGAGAATGGGAGCCCTGGGATGTACATGGCTCCACTTCTTCCACATTGAAGGTGTGCATCGAAGCTCATCACTCGATCTGCTGATACAGAAGAAGTTGTAAAAGAGCGATTCCATGTATACAATGAAATGAGCCAGCCTGTGGGGGAGTTCTACCGCAGCTGAGGAAAGTTGTTGGAGTTTGATCTACCAGGAGGGATTCCAGAATCCTGGCCAAAGCTGCTGCAAGCTCTGAATCTTGATGACCATGATGATAAACAGTCTGCAGCAGCGTGACTTATTATAGCAAGATAATGTATTTTCAAGGTTAGTAGGTCATTCGTTGCATGTATGAGATTTACATGCACAGTGGTTTTGACAAATGAATATTTTTACTGAAATAAAACTTTGAAATCTAGTTAGCCCAAACAAGTCCATGTTAGGGTCTTAAATTCTTAAGCTGTATGTAAAAAGAATGGTTTTATAATTTTAATTATAGTTTCTTGTCTTTTAAAAATACGTCTTGTATTAACAAGGATGAACGAAGAACATTAGGCACATGCTTGGGCTAAGGTGCAAGGCGTACTAGGTGCACTCCTTTTCAAAGGGGCTACACTTGGACCCAGGTGAGGTAAAGGCCTTGAAATGCGCATTGCCTGTGCACCTAGGTGCACCTTTTAATTCATTGGGAGAGATTGAAGAGGTTGTTACCCATAGAATTAGAACATGATAGGCAAAATGGAAGGGTGCATTTAGAGTCCTATGTAATAGGAGAATGTCACTTGGTTTGATAGGAAAATATCATAAAACTGCACTTATCAAAAAAATATCATAAAATGGTTATAATGCCACTAATACTGTATGTAGTTGAGTATAGGGTAGTTAAGATGGATGAGTGGGAAAACTAGAAGGACAGGATGAGAAATAAACTTATTGGAACGAACCTAGAAATAGTCCAATAGGTGATCCTCACGGTCCTCACACCCTTTGCATCTGTACATTGGGAACATCTCCATATTTGTATGTTTTTATTCATGGGAATATATTCCCAATGGACGGCTGCAAGGGCCTGTGAGGATGGTTTTGTGAGGACCAAATCCAATTTCTAATAAAGGGAAAAGCAAAGACCATCTGCAGCACCAGTGATAAGTGATCTGCTACAAGTCAAAAAGGTTTAGAAAAGATAGGGGTGGAGAAACGGACATGGTTGAATAGAGTGGAGTGGTGGAGCAAGATTCATGTAGCCAACCCCATATGGTTTGGACAAGGCTTAGTTGAATTGAGTTCGATCACCCCTCTTTTTTGGTTGTCTTCTCTCTTTGATACAGAGAATATTTAGGGTTTATACATACATGTTAAGAGTTGGTAGTGGTTTCTGCACCAAATAAGACTGCTACTATTCAAACTTTGTCTCCACCAAAAACAGGGTTCGTCAAACTCAACTTTGATGGTAGTAGCATGGGAAACTTAGGACTATCAGGAATTTGAGGTGTACTTAGGGATGGAGAGGGAAAAATAATTGCCTTATATGAGGAAGGGCAGGGGAGGGAGACTTTTATAGTGGTGGTTTTGGCAATGTTGGATGGAGTGCAAAGGGCAAGGACCTTGAACACAAGGAAGTCAATCATGGAAGGGGACTCAGAATTGGTTGTAAATTGGCTATAAAGTTGAGGAAATGAAGGTGTGGATTTACAATAATGAGAAGAAAAAATTCAAGTGGTTAATAAGAAACATGGAAGTATCCTTCTGTCGGTGTAAGCGCAGTGCTAATTCCTTTGCAGATACATTAGCCAAACAAGGGGTGGGACGAGCTCTTTTCTGGGCACAATTGTAAAAGAGGGTTTTTGTTTTGGGGAGAGAGGAGAGATTTTATCTCTCATTGACTTTACCTTCTATTTTTACTCATTGTACTATACCATCTTCTTAATTTAATGAAAGCTTGCAGTTATTGATAAAAAAATCCAAATGCATAAATCAGGAAGTGAAGATTATTGCCACCATGGTTTTTGCTGGTCGCTCTCATTTGTTTCTGATGGTCTATTTTTGTTTTTTTTTTTTCTCATCATCCTTGTCATTTATGTCGAGTACTTTTATGAAACTGTTTGAATCTTGGCAGCAAAGCTAACGAGTGTTGTGTGCACCATGCACAGGCGTGCCATACAAAAGCGGAATATGAGGAGTATGGAGCGAGCATATGTCGCACGAATCCTGTTTTCAAGGGAATGTATTAAAAAAGGGATACACTCTATCTTTGCCATTCACTTCTTTTGGAGCCATCCCCAAGGGCAGGTGTTTGATGAAGTGGACTTGTTATTCACCTCTGCCGCCAATGTGGGCCCTGGTACGAATCTGGTGTCATGTTTCCATGTGTAGTTTGTTCAATTGCATTAGGAGAAATGACACAACAGTAGCTGCTGTATGATAATAGAAGCTAGTCTCGTCTGTACGCCAATGAGTTCGGCAGCATTATCATAGCAGTTGTATTCTTTTCTTAGGACACTAGGTAGGACCTTGTTTTTGCAGCCCATGGAAGGCTACCGCTTGTGCGCCCAGCAGCACTAGCAGTAACTTCGGTGGAGGCATTTGTATTAACGAGTCACAAACTAGGCTGAATGGTCTTTTTTTAGTATTCAGCTTAGTCAGAACCATTTTTTTTTTTAATTTTTTGAGTGAGCATTTTGGAAAAAAAAACTTTTTTCTTGAAAGTAATAAAAACAAAACATTTACAGGTTTCTCTGCAGACTTCGAAGCCCCTCGATATCAAGTCGATACAACACCCTTCTGAGTTTTAACTCCATGGTTGGCATCTGTTAATTACAAGTAGAAGATGAAGGGGAGGAAGAAGAATTGCTACAAGTATATTTCTTGACAAAAACAAAGCTTTTAAAACAGACTTGTCGAATATTTCCCATTAGGACATATTTAGAGGTAGAAAATTGAAATCTAAATTTGGTCAGAAAGCTGTGGGTTTCCAAAGATGATATTGGAGAGTTGCTTCCATTAAGCCATGCATCATTTTATACGAGGATGACTTTCTTAGGTTCTGTTTGTCTGCAGTGCATATCATCTGAATCAGATATAAATTTCACATTCGTTCAGGTTTGTATTCTTTGCAACTGTGACCATGAACTGCATGCTCTACGTGATGCAAAACCTGCTTTTTTGTCAAATCTTCACTCACCCAAAAATTCGCACCATCTTCCTCCTAATCCTATGATCCTATCTTTATTCTACTGTCTATTTTGTTACTCTTAACCAAATAAAACAAAGTCAAACCAGAAGCAGAAATTTGCATTGCCAACAAAATGGAGTCTTAGTGATTTATTTTTTTCTCAAATAAAAAGGTGATTTACTTTTATCGGCGTTTTCACAATCCTTAGAACATAAAGTGCTTATATAGTTATATACAATACAAGGTCCAACGTATCAAGGTTTTTAAAACTGGATCAAACAGGGAACTGTTTTGGGTCCAGTTCCCGGGTCGAATGGTCCAAACGGATGGCTTTTTCTGACAAAAAAATAAAAATAAAAATTAGAAACACAAAAACAGACAAAAACCGTTCTTGAATCAAATGATTTGACAGTTTGATCGCTTGGGTCAGTGGTTCGCTGACCAAATCAATAGTTTTGGCCAAATAGTGGTTTGGGGTAAAATGGAATCGGTCAGACCATCAGATGATTGATTGATTCTTAGTTTTTTTGGTCCAACTGTCTGGTCAAGTTCGGTTTTAAAAACATTGCATATTTGGAGAAGGTGTTGTTAAAGCCCACAACCCATTATGTGACATTCTCATTTTTTAGAAAGTTAGACACATGGCAATTTTTGAGAAATTCTTGTTAAAGTCCACAACCAACCACCGTGCTACACAGCTCTTTATTATTTAGATACAAGGCCTTATTTTTTTGAAAAGCCAGACACGTGGCATTTTTTAAGAAGTTGATGTTAAATCTCACAACCCACTACAACCATTTTCAATCCATTCCTAAAAAATGAAGAAAATGCAAAAGTGGTTATTTACAAATATTTCTGTTTACATTTTATCAATCTCATTTAATCATTAACCCTTTATTTATCATAACAAAAGAAAATTATTCATATTTTAAGAATTATCGAAAAACTATTTTTTGAAATAAATATTTTTTAAAATTTTAATAAATATTTAAAATATTAATAAATATAAATTTAACAGTATTGATTCAATAATATAAATTTAACATTACTGATTCCCCCGTAGTTGATACTGGGTCATTCACTAGTGTATTAATTATCAGAGTAGGTGGTGATATGTGAAATAATACGAATTTGGGAGTATGGATACTTTTAACCGAGTTTGGAGCCATTTCCAAGTTCCAACCATTTGTTCTTGTTGATCATATTTTAATCCCACGTGTTGTATCCAAGTCAGATCTGGTTCTAATTTAGGGAAAGGAAGAGACATGACCAATATTTTGTACATTACTAATGGATTCCCACTGAAAGGCAACAGAATCAGAGGCATGCATTGGATGCATCCCTTGCAATCCTTGTATCATTTGGCCATTCTCTAATTCTCTTTAATTCCCAACAATATTCATATTTGTTTTTTCCAAAAGAAATGAATAAATGGCACACTGTATCATGACTTTGCAGTAAAATTTTGTAGATATTAAGGATTTTAATTTTAGTATGTTGTACATAAACAAAACGAGCTCAAGAAAATACAAGTATCATACTAGCATAGTCAACAAATAAAAGCTCATCTCATGTACATGTCCTAGATTTGAGGATAGAAGAGTCATATCCCATTTCTCATATCAATATCCATGTCATTATACACACATTAGCATTCTATATTCTCACGTTCATTGCTTTAGTAGGTAGATACACACATTAGCATCTCATTCTAGCAGTTCCTGCAAGTCAAGCAATTTGCTTTTGCATCTACCTCCAATGGACATATCCCTTCAGATTTCTACTCGACCCAAGAGAAAAAAGACCACTTCTGTGCCCCACAGAGTGCGACATCTTTCATATTCATCATTGAAAGATGTTCCTAATACATAATTGAGATGTGCTTTGGGGCACGCCCAGTGAGATGTGAATTCGAGAAAAAAACTAACCAACCCCATACTTGGACGTCCAAAACTCCAAGAAACCCCAGTTCCAGCTCATAATTGACTTTTGACTCCAGTTAAATGCGACTTGGAGAAGATTATGAACTAGCTCCACTATCATCAACTTCAACACATTTTCCATAATGCAGACAAGATATTGATGTTGAAGCAAAAAAATGGCGCTCCAAAGAACACCCCACAAGTGCCCCACCTGTACATCTCAGCATGCATTGTGAACATCTTCTTACTTATCACGAGGAGATGTTCTCTATGCAGAGTCCAGATCTGTTCTTCATAGAGCGTGCCTCACACCAACTTCAGCATGTTCTGATCACACATCGGAAACATAACATCTCTTGTATTTATTATTCATGGAGAGATGCTTCCAATACAGGGGTGGGATGTGGCTGAGGCCAGTGTGAGACGCGCTCTGTGAGGAGCAAATCCCGATTCCCCTATACACAGGTGGGAGGTGCTGTTGGGCTCCAATATAATCTCTAAATTCTAATGTTTGAGGCTTCTTGACAATTGGTGACTAATTGGCCCAACTTCTAGAAGTRACTAAGGCTCAGTTTGGAAGGAGTATAAATACATATGTGTAGAATGCAAAACCTTATATTTTATATATATTTATATCTGTACTCCTTCCAAACTGAGAGCCTGAACGTGCTTAAAATGACAAAATCTCAATCTAATAATTACATAGCTTTCATAATTTTTCGTATGATAGTTAAACAGATTAAGACTGCATTTCACATTTCTTATTTTATGGATTTATCTCTTTTTAGCAATTAAGATATTTTCATAAACAAATTTTTACTTGCAAAAAAGGAGATAAATCCTTAGGAATGCTCGATGCAGCCAAACTATGAAATAAATGGAACAGGATCTGCTCCTCACACAGGAGCGCCTCACATGCACATCCACCGTGTATTGAGAACATCTCTCGTGAATAATAACTTATAAGTAAGGAAAATGTTCCCAATGCAGTACGATGTGCATGTGAGGTGTACTGTGTGAAGAACAGATTCGGTCTCAAAACGAACATAGTTAGGATTTAGGAGTTCTCATCAGTGCCCCTGTAGGTGCCCACACAATCAAATGTTGACATGTGTCCTCCTGTACGAGCTCCGCACTTGCCCTATTAGCTTCAAAAATCACCCAAAAGCCAAAATCCCTCCATTCCTCTCAACTCTACTCTTGTGTACCCTGATCGTTCCGGCAGTCACACTGTCCAGAGGTATTCTGTATCTTTCATTTCATCTCTTCCACACATCCATTATACGTGTTAGATATTATTATTATTATTTTTTAATACAAAACAGACAAGGGGAGGTTAGTCACGACCATTGGCAATCACCGGCGACCATCGGTGACATTGAGGTTTCGTCTTCCGTCTTCTGCTCATCGTTTACGTTGTCATCAAATGACATACAGGAGTGACGGGTCTGACGAAAAATCCATGTCTCTTCCTCTAGGCGGCGACAAATGGCCTTTGGCTTTTGTATCAATGGCTCACCACGAGATTCTTGAATCAATAACATCTAGTACCACAAAGAAAGATAATGAGGCCCAATAGGATGGTCATGACACAAATATCGTATCTCCGTTGCCTTGAATAAGTTCGTCATCTCCTTTTGTTTTATTCGCCGAACTGGAGAAGAAAAAGGAGTAGCAACAGTTGTTTAATGTTGGGGAAAATATAAAACAACAGTTGTTTAATGGTAAGTAACCTCCCCTTCGTTTCTGGGTGAATTTTGGAGCTAACAAGCCGAGCTAACGTCCGCTCTCTTAACTATGCATGCGTTAAGGGGGGAGTTCGTGTGGGATGTCACATGTCGGTGTTTGATTGTATGGGGTGTTGATGCGATAATTGGGATATGCTCCTCACACCGATCTCACAGTCACATCCCACCCAGTATATTGGAAACATCTCTCGTGAATAATAAATAGAATAAAATTTTTAAACTACCCTTATGGTTTAACTAATTGACTAACTATATCTTTATCGTTTCAAAATTGACTGAGGTTACCCCTATTGTTTCTCACAATTGACTAACTCTATTCTTACAGTTAACTTCCGTCAAAACCCATGAAAATGCCTAAACTACCCTACCACTTAAAAAATAGAGCTCTAAGACAACCCTGTAACTCTCGCCGCTAGGTGGAGTTACATGGCAGTACTGCTACCATCGCCCAGAGGCGAATGCTGCCGTCGTCACCCATAGGAAGAAGGAAGAGAAGAGAGATCAATCTTCAGAGGGGTTGTCGTTGTCGCCTAGAGGAAGAAGAGAGAAAGAGAGAAATCGGACTTCAGAGGAGTTGCCGCCGCCGTCGCTTAGAGAAAGAAGAGAGAGAAAGAAAGATCGGACTTTAGAGGGGTTTCCGCCGCCGTTGCCTAGAGGAAGAAGAGAGATAGAAAGACTTCTGAGGGGTTGCCGCCGCCCAGAGGAAGAAGAGAGAGAGAAAGATTGGGCTTCTGCCGCCGTCGCCCAAAAGAAGAAGAGAGAGAGAGAAAAAGATCGAACTTCTGTTGCCGTCGCCTTAGTTCACTCATACCACTTCGGTTGCTACCGCCATTGCCTCACTCGTTCTCTACTTCTCTGAGCACCCCCACTATTTGTTTTTACACATCGTGTAATATCGCCTACTCTCTCTTCCTCTCTTGCTCCCATGGAATCTCCCAGACTTCTCTCTGCCTTCTTCTCTTAGCGTTCTCTCTCACCCCTCCTCTCAATTATTTATCTTTTTGGTTCTTGGTGTTTTGTTTCACTTTCTTATTTTCTCTTCTCTCTGTGTATTTCTTTGTACTTGTAAGAATAGGTGTCTGGTGCAATGGAGATGGAGAGTTTTTGCTCTGAGGTTGTAGTTGTGCAGAGGATGGTTTGCTCTCTGATGGAAGCTTTGGTGGTGGAGACGGCTTTGGTTGTTGGGATTCGTTTTTCTCATCCCATGTTCAAAGTGATTGCAAGTATGCGGCATCTCAATACACAGGAGAAAGCCAATGTTTAATGTCTGAGACTGTGACTTTGTCCAGTGCATACGGTGCGGGTATAGTGTAGTTTTCTTGGGTGATATGGCGTTGACAGAGACTGTGGGAGGAAGATAGAGGGAAGAGAGAGAGATCAGAGGATGAAGGGTGTGTCGGGTCGAAAGGAAGGAGACAAGGGTAACTTTGGGTTTTAAAAATTTTTAAACATCACGTGATATCATGTGCGTACAAATTTTAATGGAATATTAACGGATGTTAATGATAAGGGTAGAATTAGTCAATTGTTAAAAACAGTAAGGGTAATGTTAGTCAATTTTCAAATAGTAAGGGTACACTTAATCAATTAGCTAAATCATAAGGGTAGTTTAAGAAATTTACCCTAATAAATACAAGTATGAGAGATGCTTCAGATGTATGGCCAGGACATGGTGTGCCGTTTGTGTGAAGAGCGCCCCTGTTAGGATTAGAGGCGATATTTTTTAGGGAAAACTCTTGAACAGTACCCTGAACTTTAGGGATTGTCTCAAGTCAGTCCCTGAAACTTCAAAATGTACCACTATAGTATTCTGAACTTCCAAAAACTCTCTAATAGGTCCTGCCATTAATAGTTATCTGTAATCACATGATGACATGTGCCACTTAAAACATTTAAAATGTCAAAACTACATTTTTTAGAAGTGCATTATTCATTGTCTTCTACCTTGAAATTGAACCAGTTGTTGCTACAATTTTCTATGAAAAGAGATTTTCAGTTGCTTTGTTTTTGTTTTACTTGAGAGAACAACGATCTCCACAATTGATTTGGTGGGGAATGACAACCTTGCACCTGGCGTTCTGTCAAGTATCAAAGGTTTCTAACTATGGTTCCTCTGGAGGCTGAAACTGGTGCCACCACTAGGGAAAATATATGGAGTTTCGTATAGATTTCCAAATGCACTGTTTGAATTATTGGCTGAGGTGAAAGCAATTCATCAGAATTCAGGCCTGGAAACTTTGGCTGCTGACTTGTGTTCTTGGCTGAGGTGAATATGCCCATCTTACCAAATTCTAGAGCTTTACAACAATCTTTGTGTTCTCTGATGCAGAAATGCAAAATCAATAATGAACTCACTCAAATTCATGCTCAGATAGTAGTAAATGGCTTTTCCCATAAGAACTATATCCTTGCCAAGCTATTATCTTTCTGTGTCACTTATGGGAACCTCGTCCATGCCTAGAAAGCTTTTAAACAATTTAAGAACCCGAGTACCAGTGTATGGAACCAGATCCAGATGATCAAAGGCTATGCTTGTAGCACAGCGCCGCACGAGTCTGTAAAGCTCTACAATTATACAATAAGATGGAATCGACGAAACTAAACCTGATGCTTTCACCTACCTATTCCTTCTCAATGCCTGTGCGAGACCTTCCTTATTGAGAGTAGGGGAACACCTTCCTTCCTTATTAAGACCAGGGGAACAACTACATGGGAGACTTTTGTCAAATGGGTTATTTGTTAACATTTTCGTGCACACAAATTTACTCAATATGTGGCAACTCTAGAGGCGCCAAATGTGAAGCCCTTAGCGCTGCGTGAGCCACCATTTGTGTCGTTTTGGACGGGCCAAGCACAAATCCTCAACCTTGGACTAGTAGAAAGCTGCTTCCTCTAAGCAAGAAGCAGCTGCCTGAGTTTGACTCATTTCGGTTGCCGCCACCACATAAGAAAGGGAGGAGATTTTGGGGGAGCCTTAGACGGAGGAGGAGAGGAAGGAATTCCGGTGGCCATAGTGGTTTTGAATTATACTCGGCATTAATTGTTTTTCTCGGTGTTCGGCCGATTTTCGATTTCCGATTTCCATCTTTTCACGAGTTTTGTTTAAATTGGTTTATGTAGAAGTGATAGATAAAGAAAATTATATGAAACATACATTTATTTCACTCTTTTATTAATGTTAGTTAATAGATAGGAACTTATTACACGGTAGGAATGGCAATGGGGCAGGTTCGGGGCGGGGATCATATTCCCCATTCCCTCCCCTAATTCTGAAATTAATCCCCATCTCTGTTTCTGATTCCCGCCGGGATAAAATATGTCCTATATCCTTGATTTTCAATGGGGACCTGAATCTCCGAAATTTTTTTAGATAATAATATTTATTTGAAAAATAAATAAAAATTTTAAATTATATACATTTAATATATATAATATATATATATATATATATATATATATATATATATATATATATATATATATATATAATTAAAGTCGGTGTGAGGCAGTGACCTCAATCCCATTAATAAGGTCGGGAATTCCTATTAATAAGGTCGGGGAAGTCATTTCCCGTTACAAATAGGGAAAATTGCCATCCTATTAGACAGTTTTATGAAAGTTCAGGGATAAGACATTTTTTTCCTTTTAAGCCCTCACCCAAGAAAAAAACAAAAAAAAAAAAACAAATGAAGAACTTGGACTAGACAGTCCAGAATGAATCGAGTTGGGGGTTGAACAACTCAAGTTGGATTAGGGTTGACATCAACCCGAGCCGACTTGTCCCCTGTCCTCCACGGCCCTATCTGATTGACAGACCATGGCGTGGACCAAGTGGTTTGAGCGGGTTAGGGGCATCTAGATTCTAGACTAGTTACTAGTTAGGGCTCGCTAGCACAGTCCGATTCGGCACACTAACCCTTTGAACATTTCCCCCCTCAAAGGTTCCAGAACCTTCCTCTAGCGGTTCTTCCTCACTTTCCATTCGACTTCTCAAGCGATCTATCTCTTCTGGTTTTCCTTTTTGTTTCTCTGCTTTGCTTTGCTGGTCTGTCACTCTTCTTTAGTTAAAGAAGAAAATGGCTTTAGCCTTCGATGAGTTCGGCCGGCCGTTCATCATAATCAAGGAACAAGAGCAGAAGAGCCGGCTGAGAGGTTTGGATGCTCAGAAGGCCAACATTTCCGCGGGAAAGGCCGTTGCCCGCATCCTCCGCACATCACTTGGCCCCAAGGGCATGGACAAGATGCTCCAGAGCCCCGACGGCGATGTCACCATCAGTGAGTTCGACAATTCTTTCTGTTTCCCATACCCTGCAACTGATTAAATAACTTCTACTTCTTAAGTTCTCATGCTTGTTTAATTAATGCTTTGTTAGTCCCGATATATTAGGGCATTCGTCATGCCACTCAGTTTGGATTGGTTCTGCATTTTCCCTTTTTGTGTTAATATCGATTGATTAAGGTATGGAATTTGAAGATATGGCATCTGGATTATTTTTAAACAGGAGCCGAAAGTTCTTTTTGTTTTTAAACTTTTGAAGTTTTGCTTTGGCTGTCGAATTGCTGTAATGCTCAGTTCTATGGACAACGATGCAGAGCTGTGTGAATGTGATGCTATTTTATCATTTTCCATGTGTGATATAGGTTTTCTTCCAAATCTGTATTCGGAAGAGTTAATTCTGGGATTTTTGTTTACTGGAGTTGACCTCACGACTTAGTTAATGGTGTATATCCACTTTCATTTGGTTAATGTCAGCCCGTATATGTGGTTCATGTAGAAGGTTGGGGCAATAATGTTGTGCATTCTTGATTTGGTTACGTATCCTGTAGTACACGTCTTGTTTGTAACTACTTTAGCAAGTCCTTTTCTTCCCTTTGTGCATGTGACCGCTGCTGGAGTTTTCACTATAACTTCTTTGAGATAGGACACATTGCTTCCACTTTTGAGGTTTCCTCACCTATTTGACTGGAACTGAGTTCCCTACATATAGAACTGGCAAGCTGGTTTCTTGGTTATAGAACGTATTTGACTTAAACGGAAGATACTGTTTTAAGGCATAAGCCATTTATGTGAACAAATTATTCAGTAATTCACAGGGTTTATGTCTCCTTTTGGCGAGGTGTATAATTAGATGCCTTATCTCCCTAAGATATTCGCCTCTTCTTCTAATAGGATAAAACCTAATCAGCCAAACTCTAATTATTGATGCTTCACCAACTTAATAACCATATTTAGCCTCATAGCCTTTATCATTTCTTTGGTGTTTGAGTTCCTTGGACTTAAGTTTCCTTTTCTTCATTTGTTTCCAACTGAGAAATGTTTTGTTTGCTATTGTCTTGGAAGATGCATGCTGAACCAGGAAGAATATTGATCATAATATGGAGACCATTGGGACCAAAAACTGGTCCTTTATGTTGTATCTTTGCACGCTAGGTTGTCCTGAACAGAATCATTCAATTTGTTTATTCATGTGCAGCTGAGTCAGTTTCAAACAATTATGACCCTGGCCTCTGCAAAAGCAGAATATGTTCTGCTTTTATGTGCACAGTATGTAGTTCTTAATGCAGCTGAAAATTTTTTCTCCAGGATGGATGCCCTGGCATTAATCAGGTCTTTCATCTAATAAACATTATTGTGAAAAAAAATGGTAACTTGCAACATATTGTGTGCCAGGTCCGCACTGAATTTATTTCTGAATCGTCTTAAGGTTTTAAGTGATGGCTGTCCTGGCAGTTTTCAGATTGAGGTTATCAAGAATTGGGTGGAGTGAGAAGCAGATTGTTCAAGTGAACTGAAGCATAAGAACTTGAACAATTTCTTAGTATGTTTCTTTAAGGGTTTTCTAACCTTTTATGATCTGACTTACTCCCTTGTTCTGTTGTAGCAAATGATGGTGCAACAATATTGGAACAGATGGATGCTGATAATCAAATAGCTAAGCTGATGGTTGAATTATCCAGGAGTCAAGACTATGAGATTGGTGATGGAACAACTGGAGTGGTCGTCATGGCTGGTGCACTTCTAGAGCAGGCCGAGAAACTATTAGAGCGTGGTATTCATCCTATCCGGATTGCAGAAGGGTATGAAATGGCATCAAGAATAGCTGTTGAACATTTAGAGCGCATTGCTCAGGAGTTTGAATTTGGAGTTAACAACATTGAGCCTCTGGTTCAGACTTGCATGACTACTTTATCCTCAAAGATGTAAGAATCTTGAGTCTTATTCCTTTTCCTTATTCTAGTACCATTCTGTATACTAAATTTAATCTCCTGTTTAATCTGGGTTTGATGAAGTTCTTTCATTAGTTGCATATTTCATGTCCATTATGCTTTCTGTAGTTTTTAGAATATCATCTGAAATGGGTTGGGTTTTGGCTCTTAAATAAGATTGATTTGTACTGGAGAGGATTACATAATAATTGCATAATAAACTCTTTGATTTTGTGGTTTATATTGTTAATTGTAACTTCATTAGAAAGGAATTTGATAGCAATCAGTTGGACATGTTAAGTAGAAACAAAACCTGCAATGTGTAGATTTATGATGGATCTCATCCCATCATTTAAGTGAAGATAAGGGCAAGAACAGTGAAATTTGCAAAATATAGCTGTGATTGAATCTTTTCATATTGGTATTTTTTAGCTGAACAATTTTCTTAATCCTGATACCGATGTAATTTGTTCAACATTGGGTGGGGAATTAATGAATGTTAACATTTTGCTTTGAATCAATCATTTGGTTTGCTGTAATTTGTCCAATGTGATGCAAGTGATTTAAAGGCGTGCCTAGGCGCATAGGTGAGGTGCATTTTAGGGTATGCGCCTTGCCTAGGTCCTAGGTGCACCCCTTTCAAAAAGTGCATGCCTGATGCACCTTGCGCCTCAGCCCAGGCATGCGCCTTGTTAAAATTCTGTGCTTGTTTGCTTTTTTTTTGAGCCTAATGGCTGGACCAGGGAGAACCCCCTATTTGTTAATGTTGTTCATTCATTCATTCCAATAAAATATCTTCTTAAAAGGCAATTGAAGTTATAAGATCATTATTTTTTTTATGTGAGAAATAAGAATTTAAGACCCTAACATGGACTTGTTCGGGCTTGCTTCAAGGGGCATGGTACAAAGGCGACTCATAGAATCAAGAATTCAATATGTTTTACATCACATTAGCTACTTGAAGTAATGCAATTGAGGAAAAAAAGAGATTGTGGGTTTTACATGCTTGAAAATGCTTTATATGTTTGTTTTTTATTTTTAAAATTTCATTTGAATACCCTTTACATGTTATGTTTATGTATTTTAATTTTAGACTATAGGTTTTTTAGAACATTTATTTTAAAATTTAAGTATATATTTTTTATTAACATCATGTTTAATGTTTTTCTTTTTGCATTTTTTATTTTTTTTTGGCATTTTTTGAATTTTCTGACATTTTTTATTTTTTAGTATTTCTTCGTATGTTTGCGCCTTGCTTCAAAAAGGTGCGTGCCTCGCCTTGCGCCTCAGGCGCAAATTGGCCCTTGCGCTTTTAAAACACTGATGTCTTCATTCAAAATTTTTGGGATGAGGAGCTTTACTTATTATTTTCTAATAAAATTTAATCTTTTATTTTGCCACAAAAATGTATTTTGTCCAACATGATGCCTTTGATATGTCTTACTGTGAATTAAGCTTTTAACATCATCTTGCAGTGTAAACCGATGCAAGCGATCTTTAGCTGAGATTGCTGTTAAAGCTGTTCTAGCAGTTGCAGATATAGAGAGGAAGGATGTCAATTTAGATTTGATTAAAGTGGAAGGAAAAGTAGGGGGGAAGTTGGAAGACACTGAACTAATTGATGGTATTGTTGTTGACAAGGATATGAGCCATCCACAGATGCCCAAGCGAATTGAAAATGCAAAAATAGCAATTTTGACTTGCCCATTTGAGCCCCCTAAGCCCAAGACTAAGCATAAGGTTGATATTGACACAGTGGAGAAGTTCCAGACTTTACGTCAACAAGAGCAGAAATACTTTGATGACATGGTTAAAAAATGCAAGGTATTGGTTTAATTTGAAATTTATGAAACACCATAATTTCATAATGAATTCCCTCATACATTTAACTGAAAGGACAAGCTATAGAACTTGTTACCCTTTTGCATGTATTATTCATGCTTACTATTGGTTGTACTTATAGTTGCTGATACGAAGACCTTTTATTATAAATGTTAAGTTGCCTTTTATAGGAGCAAGAGCATGGACAATTCCTTGTGATTTTGATGATCGAATTAAAAAAACTTCACTAGCTTCTGTTGACTTTTTACAAGTTCCTTATCTTTTTTTATTTATTTTTTTATTTTTAATTTGGTATCTTGCAGGATGTTGGTGCTACCCTGGTTATTTGTCAATGGGGGTTTGATGATGAAGCAAATCATTTATTGATGCACCGGAACTTGCCTGCAGTACGATGGGTTGGTGGTGTAGAATTAGAGCTTATTGCAATAGCTACAGGTTCGCATAAAAACTGCTCTTGCGCCCCTAGTTATGTTTCATTTATGATGTCATTTTCTTATTGCCTGGCTATTGATGTAGGTGGAAGAATTGTGCCAAGATTCCAGGAATTGACACCAGAAAAGCTGGGGAAGGTATTTTCTTTCTTTTCAGTGTAAATGGCATTTGTGTTAATTCCTGCATTTGGTATTTCTTAGTTTTGACAGTTTTCTTTTTATATAAAGTCAGGAAAAGTATATATATGGCAGACATTCCATATTTCATAGAACTACATATTATTTTTGACCTGCAGATGAAATACTTTGTCTTTCAGAAAGCTAACAATGCCATTCATCTACAATGGCAAATTTTTGTTTTCTTTTTAGTTTTATATTTTTATATGGACCATATGTAACAATTTTTTTTTCTAATTGATTTGGAGACTTTCCATAATGTCACGGTTTGAAAACAAGTTATAGCCAGTTAGTATGACCTACAGTGCTCTATTGAGCATTCAGATTGACATCTGAATGTGGATTTCCTTATAAAACAACTTGGTTATCAAGTTCTCTCCTTTAATTTTATGTGATGTAGTTATCACCAGGAACACTGATCTTTTTATTTGTTTTGTCTCCATTCAGGCTGGTTTGGTCCGAGAAAAGTCATTTGGTACAACAAAAGATCGGATGCTTTATATTGAGCAATGTGCTAATTCAAGGGCTGTAACTATTTTTATTCGTGGTGGTAGGTCCTTTATTTTCCTTATTTTCTCATCGTTCTTTTCCTTTTACATGAAGAACATCTTATTTGTTTTTGATGAATCTTATTTCCTGTATGGTGATTTTGCTACATTTAGTGGCATTTAGATTTTAGATTATTGTTTACTTTTAATAAACAATGGTGCAATGACTAGCATTGGAACAGCTTGGGAAGAGACAATAAGTTTCTGGTCTACATCAGGGGGTTTAGGCGTTTAGCCCTTAGCCCATGTCCAGGAAATATCTAAATTTTAGATTTCAATTCCATCAGTGATTTGGAGCCGCAGTCTAAAGAAGAGGGAAGTTAAGACCATTCTTCCCTCCATGGGCCTTCATTTGGCTGTCACAATATGCTGGCAATTGGATCTCTACAAATTCATTAAATTCAATGACTACAAAGTTCAGTCCATTCCAATAAAGCTCGATCAATTAGCTGTCAACTCAAGTATCAATCAGTTAGGAAAATGTTGAGTAAATTGAATTGCAGTTCCCAAGGGCAAGGGTTAGCTTCAGACTGTTTTCCATTCGTATGCCCTGAAAGCTAAAACACCTGGGTCTTCATTTGGTAAATGGACCTACTGCAGAGTACCGAGGATGTCATGTGATCAAAAGTTCAACTTTTGCATGTAATCCAATAGCTGGTACACTGATACTACTCAACAGATATATTTTTCTATGCATATAGTAGCGTGCACAACCTCCCAGTCCCCAAAAGAGGAGGTTGGGATGGGGTGAGGATATCAGATAACTTTAGGCTATAAGCAAGGGTTTCATTGGAACTACAAATGATTTGAGACAAGGTTTTGGTGTCTGCTGATTGCTTAGGTAACAAAATGATGATAGAAGAGACAAAACGGAGCCTCCATGATGCCCTCTGTGTTGCTAGGAACTTGATTCGCAACAATTCTATTGTATATGGAGGTGGTTCAGCTGAGATTTCTTGCTCAATTGCTGTAGAGGCAGCTGCTGATAGATATCCTGGGGTTGAGCAGGTACACGTATGCGTTCATATTTTCCCCTTTCCTATTTTCCAGTAATGCATATTTGCAGCTGACTTGCTTTCTCTTTTACAGTACGCTGTCAGGGCCTTTGCAGATGCTTTAGATTCTATCGCTATGGCACTGGCAGAAAACAGTGGCCTCCAACCTATTGAAACACTCTCAGCAGTCAAAGCTCAACAAATCAAGGTAAAGGCAATTTGAAGGTTTGGTGTTCAGTTGATAACAATTGGATACTCTTCCAGTACCAATGTGACAATGTAGTCATTTATCATTTATTTTATTATTTATCAGCAACAATCTCAGAAGCTACTGAATGTTCTGTGCAGGAGAACAACCCATGCTGTGGAATAGATTGCAATGATGTTGGAACTAATGATATGCGTGAGCAGAATGTCTTTGAGACTCTCATTGGTAAACAGCAACAAATTTTGCTGGCCACTCAAGTTGTGAAGATGATTCTCAAGATTGATGATGTCATCTCCCCTTCGGATTACTGAGGTCGTTGTAATAAACTCAAAAGGTTTTGTTTTGCCTTGAAAGATTAGGTACTGCCGCTTGCATTGACGTGACAAAAGGGACCATTTGTTGCTTATAGAAATTAAAGTGCAGTAATCCAGTAAATGGTTTTTTAGGGTTTTGGCTACTGTGATGGGTTTAGCAGGTTGTTCTTCAGCCTTGTCATTTTGGGACTTGTTCATTGATTTTATTGGGGCATGGGAGTACGACTGTGAGAGATGTTTTGCTGTTTGGTGCTGCCAAATGAGTGTTTTATTTCGTTTCAGCAACTCAACAATATCCGGCCAACGTGTGATCATCCATGCAGAAAGTCTAAAATGTGCCATTAAGCCATCCATTATCACTTTTAGGGGGTGGGTTGTTTTTCTTGTTGCTGTTTCCAAAAACAAATCAAAACCTCCTTGTTTGAATACAGATTATTTCTTTGTTTTCAAAACTGAAACCAAAAACATGCTTTTGAATCTGGTTTTAAAGATATGTTTTCATTTGACTATTCAACATCATCTTCCATGAATCATATAATTTTTATACTAGAAAGAAAATTTGATTTTGTTTTAAAAATCAATATCTTGTTAGTTTCAAAACATGTATTGTTTTTTTAAAAACAAAATCAACTTGTTTTTGCCTTTGAAAACAAAAACAGAGTTCATAAACATGTTTTTGTTTTTTAGCTGATGTGGCAATTCTAAAAACAAATGAAAACAAAGACATGAACGTCGTTCGTGTTTACTGTTTAGTAAGTAATGATGTTTAATTCTTAGTATTTACCTGACCAAGCAAGTAGCAATTAGCAACGAAGATATAAATCGTTGCAGGCCTGATTGAGGAAAGGTTGTAATTGCGGGAAAGATTTGGTTCATCTACAATCGACATATGTGGGCTTCTAAAAAAACATTCGCCAGATGTCGGACTTGGACAGCCAAGGTTTTCTCGGGGCGCATCCCCTTTATTTAAAATGGATCTAATTCACACCTCTAATTCCAATATCTAAGGTATTCTTTTTGATGAAGATAAAACTTGTTATGTCTACAAGGTTAGCAAAGCCACTCTGGATCTCCTACCCAGAAACAGGACGTAGAGAGTAGAGACAAAGGACCTTTGATTGAACAGGGTCCCTATAATTTGCCATCTTACACTAGGAAATTAAGACTCATCTTTCATCTTAAATTTTGAAAACTTTGAATGTGATGATGCAGGCGATTCACAAATCACAAAGATATCTGATGACATTGGTTTCTAGTGTAAGCCTTCCATTAGGAGGGGCCCATCCAATGAAATGAAGGGCCACCTAGAAACTTGGTAATATCTTTCAATCTTTCATACAAGTTTACCTATTTTTAAGTTTTAGGACTTTCAGGCAATCCAGCCATGGAAGTGTTCAATTTATCATTCTCACGTTCTTTTGCAGTTTTGTAGGTATTTATGACATAAGGCTGTGTTTGGTTGCAGTGCAAATTATATTTGTAGTGGTGTAAATGCATGAGAGTGCTAAGGGATCGTGTAAATACTGGTGTAGTTTTGATTCAGAATTGACTTTATCATGTTTGTTTGTGAGAAGTAAAACAGGAAGTAGAATGAAGTGACCTTCACTTTAAAGTTTAAATGAAAGAGAACGGAGATAGGAAAAGGGGTCTGTTTAGATGAGGTAGAATGCAAGATGATGTGTCTCCACTTTATACAAGAAATAATTGATGGAGGAAAGTGGTGCAAATTTTGCATCAGTTTTTGGGATGAAAAATTTGTACTACCATTAAATGCAAACGAGACAGTACAAATTTGTATCATGTAGAAAAGCAACTTTTGCACCCTGTCAAGACTTTAACTGCAACCAAATGCAGCCTAAATATGACAGGAAGTTTACAGATTGAGAAATTATTTCTCTATTTCAGGGTGAAACAAACGGAACCTACATGATTTTTTTCCCTAAAAAGTTAAAATTAAAATCGTTTTTTTTATTTACTTTTTAACTTACGGGCTTTGTTTGATTGCATGTAAAAAAGAACATGAAAGAAAATGGATTGTTTCTGGAATATGCTATTTGGCAGTGCTCATAAAAATAGTTGTGGAAGGTAAATGTTTTCTTAGAGTATTAATTAGCACAATGGCAATTGAAACAGGAAAAAGATTCGTTTTTGCCATTGATTGAACATCATTTTCAAAGGGCATAATTCGTTTTATTCCTTCATTCTGTGTGAAAGTGAAACCAAACACAACTAGTTAGTGTTGGGACCAAGAAGGATTCTGCTAATCTAACAATCATACGATTTGGATGGATGGTTTGAGTTGAGCTAGTGCTTAGAGACACTTCGTAAATGCTTGCAGCTGGTTGCAACGTAACCCCCAACGTTCCAGCATCCAACAAATGGAGCATATTAACCATGACTACTCAGCACCTTGTCGTTACTTATTCTTAAAATCAAATCAACAAATATAAAACCAATGGTGGCAGAACCGATATGAGAATAAAACATAAAAGACTCTATACGATCAATCCAGTTCCAGACTATTACTTACATTTCCAATGGGAACTGCTATTCCGTGAAGTGAAGTGGGTTGGTTCGTCTGTCTCAATCCACTCCTTTTATTTTATTGTCTACTTGTTGGTATTGTTTGGGCACTTGGTCCCCTCGCATAACGTGGTAGGGTATTTCAGCCCCAGTGCCCTTTGATTTGGTGAGGTGTGGGGTCTTCCTGCTTGGACCACGTCCTCCCAACCTTGATGATCAATGAACCTGCATGCAATAATGTGCCATCCAGCCTTGTTGCTTGCTTGCTTCTTCATACTTGGAACTGTTCTCTCTCTCTCTCAGGCTGGCTCAGCAATAAATAACTATTAACTAAGCGGCTATAAATATAGATACGATCATCATCTCCGGCCCATTTCCATTCCCAATATGCGTTGAACTGTTTTCCATTTCCATTTGGTTACACCAAATTTTGTGGTTTGTACCTTCCCAGTCTCTTGTGCATGTTTGATAGATGGCAATGCTTTGTTGCTTTTTGTAGACCCACCAACAATAGCACTAGCCCCAACCTGTTGGCTGGACCCTATCCTACTCTCAACATTCACAAGTGGTGGGTTCAAACTTAAACACAGCCAGCCACACTAGTCAAGTGGTGGCGGGTTCAGCCAAACCAAGTATATATGAACTCATCCATATATATCATATATATGCCCTCCCTACTTAATCTAATTCAAAAGCTATTTAATGCCTTTTTCTTCCAAAGAATATAATTTAACAGGACGACTAATGTTGTATCACTTACGCCCCACCCCACATTAGGTACAGGTTGCCAGGTTCAGTCCCAACCAAAGTCTATTTTGTAATATTTAAACCCAAATTATAATGAGATTATTATGTTAATATTTATGTTGATGCATGGAGCCATTGGATATGGATCCTAAGAAGCATTATTTTCTCAAGATGGGTCTTTATTTATTTTTTTTGGAGGGGGGGGGGGGGGGGTTAATAATGAGGGTTGGTGGCATTGAATTATAGCACTAAAATTGTCGGAGGCTGGGAGCTTTTCACACAGAAGCCATGAGAGGACTGTATATGTATGTAACTTTGTCAATGAAATGTTATTGTAAAGTCTGGTCCACAAGAGATGGGTTGAATAATAGAGAAAGGATCAGAGGCATGTGCTTGCCCTTACTGAAATTGAGAGTTTTGTATTTTTCTTTGCTTCTATTCTCATTTTGATTTAGTGCTACCTATGATTAATTCAAACAAGATTCTCGAGTTAAAAATGTGTGTCTATGGCGTGGCTATTTAGCCTATTTTGGTATCGGTGAATTCCAATCAGCTGTTAACATTTCGCTGGTTTATTGATCAGTGTTTGCCATCTGTCCTCAACACGTGCTGCTCACTGCACTTGTGGGTTAAGTGTCGCTGACACTTCATAGCTTGAATGAACACGTGTTAAGTACAAGTGGCAAACTGTGCAAATTAAATGTTGGTAAACTAGCAGGTCCGGTCTCTACATACGATACGATCTCATATCGTTATACTTCGATTTATTTGGAAAATTGCCCCCGGAAAATCCAACGCTAGTCTGTGGGCTTAATTTGTTCTTTTTTCTTTCCAAATTAAAGGATCAAACTACCAGCAGCCAGAAGTTTTTGTCCTCTGAGGAACTGAGTTGTCTTGTTCCCAACTGATTCTACTAGGAGGACTATTGTTGTGCGCTGTTAGATATATATATATATATATATATATATATTATCTCTAGCAAGAGAGAGATAGAGAAAGATCAAAAGATAATATATAGGGCTTTAATTGATGTATGAACTATGAAGGCAATAATTAATACATACATAGAGAGAGATAGATAGAGAGAGAGAGAGAGAGATCAACACTTCTGCACTTGTTTGCTCTAATCCCATTAGGATTCGTAACACAGAATCGAAGCCAAAATGGTTTCTCAGAGCAACAGGCCGAGGTTGTCATCATAAGAGATAACACTCGTAAATGGAAAAAAGAAAAATAAGGATGACGACTGTACCGTAATCTTATCGATGGCTATTTTTTTTCTTCATTGTGACTTGTTACTCTTATTCCCAACTCCAGCTGCGCTAATTAATTATGATTCTAGGTTAAAAGGAAAAAAGACCCAATTGGTGTCCTAGCCGATGCACTCGATGGGGTTCACATCATCGATCAGCAACGAGAACCCTTCTTGCAATTGAGTGCACCCGCTGCCGTGGTGATCGAACCCACCAGAGAAGATGGCCTGGCGCCCAAGCTGGAAGCCTTGGCGTAGCTGGACGACGCTCCCGCACCAGACGGCGTGAAGAAGGCACCATTAAGCAACAGGTCACCTTCGGACCGCCAATTCCAGTGTCTCCATTCACTCTCTGGTGCATCCTCGTGTTTGGTCACCTGTGGAGATGGATTGATTCATTAAAATCATTAGCTAGACCAATTCAAACTTCAAAGTAAGCAGAAAGAGTTATTACTCAAAACCATTAATTAATTGTCAACTCATCAGCTGTGGTGTCTCAATCATATCTCAAAGCAAAGCTCTCACCTCTTTGCTGAATCGGTTGTCGGGTGCAAGAAATCTATTTCCTTGGCTGTTGATTGTGGGTGCAGCACTCCCGCCAATGGCGTACATCTCCCAGTGGGTGTAGTCATTGTTGACAACATGGAAGTATCCATGTCTACATCTGCAAATAAAATGGAGCGACCATGAACAATAAATTCATGCAGCAAGAATCATCAAAACCCTAATTCAATTCACCACCTGGGTTGGGATCGAGGGGCTTATAATTATAATTATATATATATGTATGTATATATATATATATACCTTGGCATCCTTTGCACAAGCCCTTCTCCAAAATGGTTGAATGCAATGGTGACCTGCATGTTCTTGTCTTGGGTGTAAGTGTCACTGTGACCCAACAGCATCACCTTGTCATGGTGAGTAAAGTAATTGTTTGATAAGGTAATGGCGGTGGATCCGTGGATGGCATCGATTAGTCCATCATGGCAGTTAGACAGCGAACAGTGGTCCACCCAGATGTGGCTACCTCCAAAGATGGAAACTCCGTCACCGTCGGAGATGGTCCTCCACCCATAATGAGTAGGGGAGTCCCTCACATTGGCATTCCCGCCTTGCTTACAGTCATGGATGTGGAGGCCATGAATGATGATGTTGCTCACATACTGTATGGTAATGCATGGCCCACCGGCAATGTGGACGCTGGCCCCCCTTCCGTCGATGGTCTTGAACGAATTCATGATGAGCTCTTCCTTTAGCTTAATGACCATGTCCCGCGCGAAGATGATCCATAAGGGCTCATCTTGGATGACGGCAAAACGGAGGGTCCCGGGCTTTGGGTTCACGGGGTTGTCGTCGCCGGAGTCGGTGACAACGTAAATGCGACCATCCCTTCCGCCGACTGCCTGCTTACCGAACCCAATTGCGCAATCGGCTAGCCTTTGACGATTCTTTTCCCAGTTGGGGTCGCACCTCCAGCAGTCGTCGATTGGGTTTCCGGTTCCACAGGAGAGGAAACCCAAGTTTCTTCTAGACGCATTGATGCTCCTGTTGCCTCAAATCAAAACACACACATTAACATTATTAGCTCTGTTACATATATAAATGTGCATGCGTCGATCGACCGAGTACTGGTAGTCTGGTAGTAGTAGAGCTAGTACTAGTACACAAATTAAATACATTTACATAATACCGGGAAGTTGAGAGGCCAGGGGGGGTTTACACTTTACATTACCTCTCGACATCTTTGACCACCAGTTCGGGGTCTTGAACTGCGGAAGCGGCAACGAGGGCTGGAACTAGTACAACTAGGAGTAGTAGAATCAGAAGGGAGAAGGGTGAAGTCGCCATTTGTTTGTTTACTCCTCGACACTCTATTTGCCTTTCAACTAATTTCAAGTTTGAAGTAGCAGGGGGAGAGAAGAGGGAGGTAACGAGTGATGAGAATAGAGAGGGATGGGATGGAGAAGGAATTATAAAGGGGGAAAAAGCCGAGCAAGATGGCGTGATTGAACTAAACACGTGGGACCTACACTTCACGTTCGTAATTTCGGGCTTTAGAGTTTAGAGAAGAGAAGAGGGTCTGATCTTTTTTTGTATTTTTTTTTTTTGGTTCGGTAGTTTAGATTAGGCCGTTAAGCAACCCAAAGTCCTTAACCTCCTCCGTCTGTTATCCCTTTATTAACTGCGGTAAATATTCCTCATTTCCTATCTCTTCTGGGAACCGGTGTCCAGAACCAATATAGAAATATTCTCTCTCTCTCTCTCTCTCTCTTTCTCTACATAATTAAGATAATTAGATATAGGGTTGTACGTCTTGAATAAAATCAAATGTAACGCAATCAAACATATTTAGATAAGAACTTATCGGTTTCATCTTCGAATTTATTTTGAATCTTATCAATCTGAATCACATTGGATTTGGATTGATATCATTAAAAATTGGCTAAATGGAGTGCAAGTGACCGTACAATACTTGTTTTTCCCTCTCGGTTCTCATCAGTTACATTTTGACCCCTCCCCAGGGCCGGCCCAGTCCCACCCAGGTTGAGGTGGATGGCAGGGGATTTGATCCCAGGTCTTTGCTACCAACCGAGCACCATCAGTTGGGAATGATTTCACTTTTTTAGTGAAAATAACATGCAACGCCTAACTGCTAACTAATTTGAACGTGCCCTAACTAACCTTGTAAATTAAAAATGAAAATACTGGAAGTGGAAAATGAAAGTAGGTCATATTCGAATCGAATCAAAGGATGGAATTTGGGATTCGAGCTGGTCATCGTCATACCATTAATTTGCAGTCATACAAACGAAGAATAATTACAGCTATACAAAAGAGTGCCAGGATAGGAGGATATTGTTGTCGGTGTTGTCTACATCCACATCCACACCCACCCTTCTACCCCTTTTGTTTAGTTTGTGTTTGGGCATTTTACAAATGAATCCACAACTTCTCATCTATATTTAAATATCAAATTAAGCCGTTTTTCCTTTCTAATGACATGAAGAATGTTCCCATTATCTAATTATAAACTAGTAAATTACATGCGTCTGACCTGACGTTTAGGTTTGTTCCCCTTAGCTTAACTACCCCAAGATAATGTTTTAAATATTTTTATTTGTTTTTTATATATAATAAATAGATGCTAAACTAAAAATGAGAGCGAAATGCACATGCATTTTTGCCCCTCCCTTGAGTCTTCTGAGATTTAGACCCGTAATCCCCCCCACCCAATTCCCAAGTCTTAGTAGTCTTACAACCGCAAACTCCGGCGGAAAAACTCAGCCATATAAAATAAGAATTAATAAAAAAAAGAGGAAAGGAAAATTCCAAATCAGAAATATGGGTTGACAAGTGCAACTACTGTGCAAGGCAAGGAGTAGCCGTTTTGGTTGGTGTTGTGTTGGAATTGGGCCCACTCCGGAAGCGGTTCCAAATTCAAATGCTGTCCAGTCTCCAGTGGAGGAGGCCGTACACACTACCCTCCCAGCATTCAAAGTTGGGAACTTGGTTGGAAGTGCTGACTTGGGAGAATCGTGGGAAGCGAGGCATGTTCTCCCCATGTGGGTATTGTTCCCTAATGGCCCCACTGTGGCGTGGCGTACGTAGCCATTGATTCAGGATTCATGTGAACTACGCCGCTAGAAGGAATAGAGAGAGAGAGAGAGAGAGAGAGATTGCCATCTTCTCAACCACTTGCAACAGTAAACCGTTCGTTCAACGTCTGAGATGAGATATTGAGATCGTTTCGTTTCAGCAGCTAACCATCTTCCGTATGTTCATTCGTACAAGGGATATGGAGAATGGAGATGGACCCATCCTTTGTTCCCTTGATCCCATTTTTATATAAATACGTCGGACGGATCCAAAAATATCCCCATCTTAGCATCCATCGCTACGTGCGCCGATAATATAATGACATGCCATCACTCATCGCCATCCATGGTAGCACATAGGTGCATGAATGAATTGTTAAATGCCATGTGCTACCTCCAGAGTCCAGCCTTCCATCCAAAATCACTCTTCCTTCCTTTTTATTTTTTATTTTCTTTTCTTAAAAAGAGAAAATGAAAAATCTTTTCTTTCATATATATATATATATATATATATATATTGTTACTGTGATTTGTGGGATGCAATGTCCACATCTTGGCCCATCCTCTTCTCTTAAGTACATTTATTCCGATTCTCTCTTTCTTTTTTATGTCACCGACGGTATAAACAAGTTGCTATTCCAACATCCAATCTGACAATACTTCTTCTCTCCCCGGCCCTCTATGCATGGGTTGGCATGCATGGAGAAAATATAAGGATGAAAGCTGCCAAGGGAAGGGATAGAGGGGGGTGGGGAGAGCCAAGCTAGAGATGTTAGCAGGGTGGCCTACACTGCACCCACCCTTTATAAAGGCGTTTAAAGGTTCAAAATACAGAATTATTTACAGGTGTATCTTTCCATAATCCATCCTTTTCCCTCTCAAGTTTCAGCTACACAAACGTGTGGGTGCCCTCCCTCAGGCCTCAGCTCTTCTTACCTAGATAATGCGCCAAGCAGAGAAGATAATACCATATATGCATATCTATCAACTAACAAGGGTAAGGGTGGCTGTAAATTGTGTTGGGTTTGGGTTGAATCCTTAAATTTTCAATTTAACTGACCAAGGAAAAAGCCTATTTGCTATCAATAAACCATTTTTAGCTGAATACAATAGCTGTTCAGTTTTCTGTGAAACCAATGAGGCAATGGCAATACTTCATAAGTAAGTAGTTATAAAATACATGAGTCCACACCCATATATTTTTTATAACTATCAACACCTCTCACCAAGAAACCACAAGCTCCCCTGATCTCTAATAATACGAATATAATATAATATAACCACGATCTTATATACATGTATTGTGGGCTGCTTGGGCCCCGCTTTGATGTCATTATTACTTCATTGAATTCAAGGTGGAGCTATATGTATAGTAAGTAATACATGACAGCTGCAGGCGTCTCATTACACTTAGTTAGACATGCATGTGAGATGTGAGAGCAGATTAGGATAGCTGTCACAATGATATACAGATCATATATATGAATGGAAATTCCATACAAGCTAGTGTAGAAGACGGGATTCTCATCACTGTCACTCACTTTACAGTTGTACACCCATTTGCCAATTGGAAACAATCTCACTGTGTGTCTTTGGGTTTGAACTTTGAACTTTGAAGGGGGCAAGGGGGGCCCTATTTTTTGTGTGATAGTAGTGAATTGTTTCCACAAAAGATGCTGAAGCTTCAGTAGTCAGATTGTTCCTCCCATAGGTCATATATGTATATATAATAATTATTTACAACTATTAAGATTAAGATTAGGACATTCTGAACAACTTTCCTTGGTCAAACTCGAAAACCTAAAAATTAAACTGTATTTTAGTTCCTGGCCGGCGGTGCATTAATTGTTTAATAAGCAATATAATTAATATATATATATATATATATAGGTCTTAACAGTTATTTTTGAACAAAAGCTTCTGTACGTAGTTCGTTGTTACTTGTTAGAGTAGCAGTTGGTTTAGTTAACCTTGAAAAAGAAAAAATAAAATAAAACAGATGGAAGCAGAATGATATATGGGATTATTCCTGTCTTGTATGGAAGAAGAAAATAAAAACAAGGTGGAAATGAAGTATCATCCATGTGAGCTGATATGAAAGCAACAAGAGAGGGAGCTTCTTTAATTTGTTTCGATGAGTTTGAAGTCTTAATCAGTTGTAATAGATTCTTGATTGAGTGAACAAACAATACAATTAATTGTATTGTATTGTATTGTAAGGTTCGAATGCGTGCAGTGGTCGTAATTTGGAGTGAGGATAGGATTTTGGGGGCTTAAATTGTTGAGTGATTGAGCTTCTTTTATTTGTTGGATGGAGTCATGTTATGAAATGTTGAAACTTATTGATGATTTTATAAGAGATTGTCATACCATAATAAAATTAAAAAAAAAAAAAAGTAAAAGTCAAACAAAATCACATGGGGCAAACAACCCATGTGTGTATAGACAGTAGTGTGCAGGCGGGGCCCAGAGATGCAAAGACAACTGACTCAACAACATCCTAATCATCTCACCTTCGTTTTTGTTTCCACTCACCGTCACTGTGTCGTGGGAGTACTGGGGATATGATCGAACAACTTCGGCAATATACGTGTAACCTGTTGTGACTTGTGAGTGCCTTCTCTGCCGTTTCATCATCACTTATCGGAGGGCCTTAATTAATTGCCTTCCATCCATTCATCCATAGCTTTTCGATATGCCATTTCACATTTGGGTCCTGCATCCCAAACCCAATTTCACTCCTCCCCGTCATGATCGAGTTGTTATTTTTCTGTCTTCAATTTTAAGCTTAATTTATATCTATGCTATGTATGTATGTACTAATCAATTAATCTCCATATTACTTTAATAAATGTTTTAAACTTGACGATTATATCTTGTTAATTAATTATAATGTTAAATTAGAAAGGAACGAAAGTTGCAAGGGATTATTTATACTAGAGCGACCCATTTACATCTCTTGTGTATAAGTCCCACGTACATACTTATATGCAAATTCCCTCAATTTTGTGTGTGTGTGTTCTTGTATGCTAATTAAATCACAACGATCCAATCTAAAAAAGTGAAGCAAAAGGATGGAAATGGAATATTAGAAATTTAAAGAGACAAAAATGAAAGAAAAAACACCATTTAGTATATTGTTTTTTTTTTTTCTGGACACATGGCTATTGATTGCAGACGCTGCTTTAATTTTATATAATATATATAACAAGCGATAATGTCAGCCGTGGCTCAAGGTGGCATCTATCGATGGCAGTCATGTGCTAGGTTTTTGTATTAATCATAATAAACAGCAATCTCTATTCAGTCTATGCCACCATCTAGCTATTTCCTATTTGGATATAATCCGTTCACTACTTGTACAAAAAGGCTCATAATTGCATTTGTATGTAATCCATCTTCATTTTGCTTCTGTTTTTTTTTTTTCTCTCTTTCAACAGAGCAAGAATGAAAAATGCCCCTCCGAATATAAGGGCCAATCAAATAATTAAGCACAAGAGATTTAGCTGAGATAATTGATTAATTAAATTAAGGGAAATTTTCTAAAACTCATTACGAGTTTTCAATATTTCTCTTAAACTCACTACAACTTTTCAAAATGTTTAAAATTCATTTTATCAGTAAGTTTTTATTTTCCAAAATTCACCTTTCGTTAGTGCAACGTTAATGCTTCTTAACAGAGGTGTCCATGTCAGTATTAATAACAACTTTAATGTCCAAATAACCATTGAATGGTGAGTTAGAGGAAAAAAGGTCTTTTTTAGTTTTCAATTTTCTTTTCTTTTTTGCATTTTTAATATTTTGTTATAATTCCCAATGTTTTTTATAATTTCTGTTTTTTTATATTTTTCTATTTTGTAAAAATCTATAAAATTTTGGTGTTTTTTCTAACAATTTTATTTTCTGATTTTTTTTTCAATTTCTATAGTTTCTATAATTTGAAAATATTTTTTTATTTTGTTTGCAATTTCTATAATTTTCATATTTTTTGTAATTTCAATGTTTTTATATATTTTATATTTGAAAATATTTTTTGAATTTTTTTCCTTTTTTTCATGTCTAAATATTAAAATGGTAACATATTAACACCCATTAATTTATTTTGTATATATTTTATATTTTTGTATGAACTATAAAGGTTAAAATGATAATATATTAACACCCGTTAGTCTGTTTAACGTCAAGTTAGTGACATGGTGAGTTTTAGACATTTTGAAAAGTTATGGTGAGTTTAAGAGAAATGCTAGAAACCCATGGTGAGTTTTAAACAATTTTCCTTAAATTAAATTCACAATAGAATGGAAAGAAAACTTGAACTGGATTTATTAAATATATATATATATATATATAGCATTGGGGATGGGTCGGATCAGGTTGGTTGAATCGAATCCATACCAAGCTCTTGTTAACATCCCTAACTAATTATATGGAGCCCGTGATCATAAGACATGGATTTATTAATATAGTTTTGTGATGAAAGAAAAGTTAAGAGTAGTCAACTACTATGGTATGGACCCAGCCTCACCTCACTTATCCCATCAAAATCTTTTGCCATCTTAATGAAATTCATTTTAGACAAGAGAGAATGGGACTCTTCTCTTATGACCTACGTTGTTGTGAATTAATTATTGATCAATTCAATTAAATGGTGGATATATCACATATATTAACTGTCATATTGCATCAACAATGATAATTATTAAGGAGGAAGAGGAGGAGGCCAGAGCTGCACTATTCATCAATTGATGACTTTTTTTTTTCAAAAAAAAAAGAAAAAAGTGACTACTGATCGATTAGGTATTTAGAGGAGACAATGAATACATGCATGTACGTTGCAGTTGGGAAGGCGCCCAGGCCCAGTCCAGAGGAATATGTCTCTTTGTTTCGAGGTTATTATGTCTGCTGGGTCGTGCCCTTGCAGCTAGACACTGTGATGAAACAATAATGGTGTCCACCAACTTTCCTTATCCATACATTCTCTGTAATTCATCCAATTTTCAACTTAATTGAATTCCTGCTTCCTTGACTTTTTCCTTCTCATCCATCTATATATTACAACTATATAATCTCTACTCATCTCTCTCTCGCCCGACTTGCGGAGCTAATTGCGAGGACTCTGCGCTTTATATCTTTTTTCTCTTCTGTGAGTCATGATGACATCCTTCCATGAGTAAAATGCAGGCAAACAGTTGAATTGTGAACTTTAACTTTTGGAGTAGATGGAATATTAGAATGCATCTAAACACATAGCCCCTGTGACTTATGAGCCGAGGTAGAAATTTTCAACGTAATGATCAGCTTTTGCACAAGACTACAATAATCCAACCAAAATAGTGAAATCTGATTACCTGGTGAGAAGGACAATTTCATTTTAGGCCGTCGCTGCGTCCTCGTTAGGTGGACAGGGAGGCTATCGTTCTTGAGTTTAGGACTGCCCAATCCAATTCGGCCCAAATCCATTAATTTCAGGTGTGCTTGTGGATATCCTTAGGTTGCACCGGATCGAGCGAACAAGTGAGTCATTTTGTCTATTGGATCTATCTATATCTATACTATTTACTATTATAAAAGTATTGATGAGAGTGTACAACTTTTTCACCAAAATGGTTATAATGTATTTAGTCCATCTTTAATTTTAATTATGAGGGTTGAAAATGTAATTTCAATTAATGATATCCGTCTCATTTAATCCTCTCTCATTAATTCTTATATTCAATGTATTAACTCCCATTCTATCTTATTAAATCCTATATTTAAGTTATTTTTTCATTAATTAATGTTACTAATTAGATCTATGCCCAATAATTTTAATAATATAAACCTATATATTTTAAAACTTACTCAAAAACAAAACCATTCTTTATCCAGGTAAGCAATTCAACCATTAGTATCAAATTGGTCAAGCCCTGAAGTCATAGTCAAATAATAAACTTTTTAAATAAAAATAAATATAAAAAATTAGACACGTTTATGATATTTTTATTAATCAAATTGAAAAAAAAGTGTAATAAACAAGAATTATTTTTAATGATAATGAAAATGAAATACATAATCTAAAACTAACCAAAATGAAATTGTTTTCTGGTTTGGCAGAGATCAATAGTTCAACTTATGGGTCAAATGTGTCAACTTTTAATGTCATAATTAAATAATCAAAATTAATAAAAATATAAAACATAAAATTAAAAAAAAATACATAAATTTTACAAAAAAGCATTGAGCACATGTATAATATCATATATTTATCATATTAAACAAAAAATAAGTGTACATAATAAAATTATTTTTACACAGGTAGAAACAAAAAAAAATTATAGAAAATTAGAATTAATCGAACAAGATTATGAGATATGAAAGTTCCTTTTTTATTTTTTATTTTCTAATTTTTATTTTAAAATAAATAAAAAATTGGAATTAATTTGAAAGCAACCTAAGAACCGTTAACCGGGTTGAACATTTTAACGATTAAACCATCAGAGTCGGCGATTCTCTGATCATTTCAACGATTTTTTGTAAAATAGCAGTTTAAGACCAAAACAGAATAGGTGGCATGACCAGTTCCCCAGCCAAATGTTTCAATCGTCCAATCTGGTCCAGCTTTTAAAACAATGATTAAAATATTCATTTTTGAATTTAGTTCATATTTAATTGTAATGTTTAAATTATAAATTGAACTACTACTTTTCACCTTATTCAATTTCTTCTATATAAATCTTACATTTTTTTTTGATAAATGAACAAAAGAAAAAATGTACACCAAAAAGATAAAACACTACAAAAAAAAAGAGTCTAGGCAAACAGGTAGGCCTGTCAATGATATTTGAAACTTCACAATTCGATTTGATTATCACATATTTGAATGGGGTGTTTATGTAATCAAATTTCGACTTTGCAATCACCATCTTATTAATATTAAAAAAGAAAAAAAATAAAAAATTTTGGACATATTATTATAATTATTATCATCTAGAATTGACACGTACAAAGCATGTGCGACCTATATATATCAGTCCAATCCGATAAAATCCAATCCTTCCTTTCCTTGTTCTGTAATATCACGTTCGGGCCTATTGATTTATTTGAAGATCAAACCGGAAGGAGAAGGGGAAGAAAAAAGATGAGAACAAAATAGAAGGAAAGGGGAAGGAAAGTAATGGAAATAGGAATGAGGAATCCTTATTGTGATAATCTTCTTCTAATCCTTAAAGGAGAAATTGATTGAATTGACACTGGAATCAAGGAGAGATGCAGTTCAGACTTGAGAGTTAAACACCCTACATTATTGAATCAAGCATACATTAATGGCTGAAGGTCTTTCGAGATTCAATTCTAGGATACAGTGTGTTTGCGCCATAAAGTGTTTGTAAACTGTTAAGAGTGTTAGGAAACTCGGGACTCAAGAAAGATTGGTTTTAATTTTTAGGTCAAAGCTTTCTTTCAAGGCTTGGAAGTAGGGGTGGAACTTAGGATGAATTGGGTTTTAAGGAAAATAATGTTTGCTAATTATGTGTGGATCATCATCATCATCATCCTTATTATTATTATTATTATTATTATTAGGGAGAATGACCGATAACCCCAGGATCAGAATTTGTAGGCTCAAAGTACATTTGTAATAGGTGCCAGTTCAGAATTGATGCCAATTCATGGGCAGGTATGAATGCATAGAGTGTGATTTTTTGACTTTCTAAATGTTTATAATTTTGCAGTAGAAATCAGAAATCTGCATTAGGCCTATTCATACTTCTCTATTATTATTATTTATAGAATCTGAAAATTGCCTAACTGATTATGCAATTAGGTTAATAGGAAGTGTACGGATGCTCATGATTTTGTTAATCTAACTATGGGCCTTTTTCATAAACCGAATTGATTTTTGGTTTTTTGAATTTATAATATATATTATCAATAAATATATAATTATATAATATATATAGTAATAAATATCCAAAATTACGGTGTTTGAAAATTACGAATTTTCAATATAAACGGTGTTTGAAAATTACGAATTTTCCGGCGATTTACATCCATCCAACATGTTATGATGTCATATCAATCCTCTCTCTCTCTGTCTGTTAAACAACAACATCAAATGGCTATTCAGCACATGGGGTGATCCACCTACAAACAATTCCCTTTAGTATAAATTCACACACGCACGAAAAGATGGCTTCATACACTTTGAAATCAGGTGGATGGATCATGGATGTGGATGGGTGCATATGCACAGGATGTGACTGCAGCTACGTACCCATTTGATCTGTTCACTGAGCCTTGTACAAGATTTTGAGAAAACATGTGACAATTGGACCAGGAGGTGCATCCCGCCACCCAACTCGTAACCTCATATGCCGTGGGCTCTCTCTTTCTCTCTCTCTATTTTTCCACAACCCAGGAGGCCAGGGCCCAGGAATGCGTAATGCCTTGGTCTGCCTACGGTCTACCACCAACATCATATATATCCAAGCAAGTCCTTTTCAAAAGGGAACAAGTGGATCCTCCAACCATTTGATGGATATGCATGCTGACTCTGCATCTGGTTTTCAATTTTGTGCATAACACTAATCCATGTACTTAATGCAATTTTGATGGGTAGTGATGCCACTCGGCCCAAGTTGAGTCTGCTTGAGGTCATTCAAAGCCCAGCCCATCCCAAGGGTATCTCAACCCAAGCAAACCAACCAATCTTCATAATCACATTGGATTGGGTTGTGATAAATCTAATTTTGGCCAACACTGATTTCAGAAAACCCCAATCCAATTGGGTTATTATTCGGTTTGTCAGATTTCCAGTTGCCCAACACCAACGATAGGGCTTGGAGGGCTAAAGACAAAAGCAGAGCAAGGTTTTGGGGCTTAGGTTCATGACGAACCCACTAAATCCATATATTTTGGTCCATCCCGTTCCACTGTTTTTTCCTCCCATTAAACTGACACAGGTCGATACAGAAGAATGCAGAAATCAATATAGATCAATGCAAAACAATATACATACAAATCTAAATATAATTTTATATTAAATTTCTGTTTTTAAAACAATAAATATATAATACATTATTATATATTAGTATTTGTGAAAATGTGTTAGGCTCAGTTCGAGAACACTACAAATACAAATATCTACATTGTATCCAAATTGACTTGATGGTTTCCCGATCCCATGTATGAATTATAAATTTATAATATTTTTTTGTAAATAAATTTTATTGACCTATCTTATATAATATGCATGCATACAAATTTATAATGTATTTAATGTGTGTATAATATATTATTTAATTTTGAATGCATTATAAGGCAATTCCTATAATGCCGTGAGGATAAGATACCAGAAATACTTTGACCAATCAAAATCCCCTGTGTAAATTTTGATTGAATATCAGCTTTGAGGCATCTTACCTTTTCGATATCATAGTCAAAGTCTAATTTATAACAGTGGGTTTGTGTAATTGATGAGCCTCCATATATAACACTGTTTTGGTAGTACTGTTTCCGATTCCCAAAATTTCCCATAATTTTTTTTTTTTCTTGTTTTTTGAAACTCTTGGTCTTGGTGAGTCGATGACACATACTTTAGAGAACCCCATACAAATTCTCATCCATGCATGGTTTTCGACATTAGGATTCTTTCTTTTTCTCAGACAAACCCCCTTGTTTGTTCTTCACCTATGTGGTTGGTTGGCTATAAGAGTGATTCCATCCACACTATTCGATTTCGATCTACTTAATTGCTCAATTCAATTCAATTTCTCTCATCAATCCCCTTCCAAGTTAGTATCTTCTCATCACTGATATGGAATTCATCGATCATCAAATATGGCTTATTTTTGTCTTCACCGTCGCTCTTGTTCTGTACCTTCTTCTTACTCGGGTCGAGGCCTACTGGAATTCTACCCCTTCTTGCCTCCCGCCGGATATCTGTTTTCCCTCATCTTCCCGGTTTTCATTGATGGAGACTCCACAAGGATCGCAATATTTATCGTCAGACTCTTGAGAAGCGTGCGATAAAGAAAAAAAAAATTTCCATTTCCTACTCCGGCGGTCCGGCCCTTTTCTTCCTTTCAATTTTCAATAGGATTTAGTTTGTAAACGAAGCTCGCAAACCGGGTGGATTGTCTTGTCTTGTCTCCCTTCGGTGGAATTTCTCTGTACTGTACTCGAACTCGAAGCACATATCCGCAAAATCCATCGTTGAAGTCGTCCCCTGGTGTGACCGAGACCCGGGATGAGAAATTTTGGGATTTCTTCAAATTCAATAACCCGTTTGGATAATTCAAAGTCTTGTTTTCTCAGGGCATTTTCTTGTATTTAAGTTGCTATTATACATAAATTTAAACTATAAATGATGTTATTATGGTTCTAATTTCAATTAAAAATCATTCATACAATTTTTCATCCTAGAATTTTTTTCTAATTAGGCTGTGTTTATAATCGGTGTAAATTAAGAACGATGTAAAAATTTATGTTGATCCGATTTTATTGGCGTTTGAATGGAGTGTAAATGAAGATCGATGTAAAGTTTTACTCTGATTTAAATTTGTTGGCATTTGGATGGAGTGGAGTAGAACCTCATCAAATATAAAATTTTACATCGATTATCAATGTGAATACTACATCAATTTTATCGATGTAAAATTGTACACTTTTTTATCATGATCTTCAATATGTGAACGGTCCCTTACTATGGTTCGATGTAAAACATCATCGGTATACTTTTACACCAATGATGATTTACATCGAATCCAAACATGGCCTTATGTCCAAAACCAATTTCCAGTCAAAACTCACCAATTGGAAACAAGCAATCTTACATCACCTCATAAGACTCGGCTTTTGCGTGATATTTGAGGGGTTTTTGGTATGGTTGCATGATATTGTATATCTTCTGTTTATTAAATAGATTTTTGTACTTGATTTGTCTTTAAAACTAAGAAAAGTTCTTCATAAACTGTTTATTAACAATTAGGTGTCACATCGGCAAAACAGTGAATAAATGTTTAATTGTTAGAGGAAGTGTTAAAATAAAGTTTTTCCAACGATTGGTATGCATATGAATCAAAACCTAATTTTATGAATCTCTATACATAAGAATGAACATGATGAAAAAATGCTGATTTGATTATGATACGATGACGTTTATCAAACACCTATCACGAAACCAACATACGCATTATCGTTTAGAGTACACACGTAGGTACCATGTAGGCATTTTGAGTTTAACGGTCAAACACCATATTTGAATGGACGGTTTTAAGGAAAAAAATTTAAAGGAACAAAAACGCTTTGAAAAGCACGTAATTCACCACCACTCGAACCACCTTTTCCAGCATCAGCGATGTGTTTCTTTGAATGTTTTCGAGTGAGGTGCTTTCTTTGAATGGTTCCTGCTCAATCAAGATAAACATAGAAATAGAATAAGAAACCCATCCTTTTATATTTTGATATCAAAATGTGGGAACTATAAAGAGAAACAATGGTGTATAAACCTTTTGTGGTGATTAAAATCAGCTCCACGTAACGATAAATCAAAGATTGGTTCAGCCTCAGTTTAATGGCTCTGGCGAGAAAGGAAGCTTCGACCTTCTTACTTGATGCGTCCAGGATGGTGACCAATGCCAATGGTAGTTGGCTTTTTGTCCACGCGGCATTTAAATGTAAAAATGATGTTGGAACACATTTTAATCACCACAAAAAATGATGTAAAAATGATTGTAGAAACCAAAATTTTCATGGGCTCCTAAATGGGCCCTACCCCATAAACTCAAATTTACTTATGGGCCTTAGTATGGGTCCTTTTATTTGGACCATGTCCCATACTTTGAAAATGTGAATGGGTCTTAACAGTTGGGCTTTGCTTTTGTAAGTATATTAGCATAATGGAATGATTTATGTGGGACTCACTTTGAAGTCAAATTCAAATTCAAATGTGAATTATAAATCTTATTGATTTATGGAAATAATCCAACTATAATTCATCTTAAGTTCCAAAGATAGAAATTTAGTCAATAATTAAAGGGATAATAATTGGTGAAAGATCATTTTCTCTATAAATGGTAAATTACCAACCCCAAATCTCTAATCAATCAAAGCACATCTTCCCATAGATGGGAACTAGTCAATGATTGAAAAGAGAATAATGGGTGCTAAATTATTCTCTCCAAAAATGGCAATAATTACAAATTTTCATTCTCTAAAAAGGGTAAGGAGAGCTAATCCAATCCTTAATCAAGGGGATTAAGAGATGTGACCAAGAAATCTATAAATAAAAGTTCCCATCAAGAGGGAGGGGACTTTTTAGGACTCAAAGAAAAACTAAGTGAAAGTAAGAAGGCTCTCGGGAATAAGGAAACACATACACCATCTTCTAAAGAGCAAAGCCACAACACCTTTGAAGTCTAGCACAATCCTTCTTTTGATCAAGATTTCTAAGCCTAATTTAAGGAAGTAATTACCACTATTGTTTGAAGTACGAGAGTACGTCATTTGACCCTCAGCTTTAATGTAAGTCCAAATCATCAAGTTGCAAGAAGCATTATCAAGAGTAAATCAAAGGTCCTATCTCTTTTCTTTCTAAGCCCAATTGAATGGAGTAATTTCCACTATTGTCTGAAGTACGAGAGCATGTCATCCGACCCTCGACCTCAATACAAATCCAAACCATCAAGTTTCAAGAAGTATCATCAAGAGAGAACCGGAGGTCCTATCTCTTTTGTAAGAGAATTCAAAATACAAAGAATTTGTATAACATTTATTTGAAATATATAAAAAACAATTTATTTGAATGTCTTCATTTTTCTTGTATTTAGATTTATACAGAAGTATAAGAGTATGTCATTTGACCCTCAGTTTCAACATAAATCCAAATCATCAAGTTGCAAGAAGCATTATCAAGAGAAAATCAAAGGTTTTATCTCTTTTCTTTCCAAGCGCAATTGTATCCCATTTATTTGGAATATATAAAAAAACCAATTTATTTGAACTTATCTTCATTTTTCTTATATTTGGATTTATACACAAAATTTGTGAGGACAATGATGTTGGAATACATTTTAGTAAACAAATAGATTCAGCCTTTTGTCCATGTGATATTTAAATGTAAAAATGATGTTGGTAGACAATGAACAATAGAATATGTATAAAATAGAGATTCAGCTCCACATACCAATATAGAAGAATGATGGGAAGTTGGTAATGGTAAACCTATTAAATATTGGAATGGAAAGAATTCTTTGGTTAAGACCTTAACCCCTACACATCAATTCAATGAAAATGAGATGGTATGTGATTTCACCGATAAAGATAGAGGTGTGTGGAAGGAACCCCAAATTAGGAATTGTGCCCCTCTGAGTATTTGGAATAAAATCTAAGCAATTTTTATTCCTTTAAGCCCTAGAGAAGATAATTTGATTTGGGGGCTGAATCCAATGGGCTTGTTCACCATTAAATCGGCATACAAACTAAAATGTGAGGAGGAATCTTCAAGATCAAATTCAGAAAGTTGGGCTTCAAATGTATGGAGCCTTAAAATCATGCCAAAAATTAAAGTATTCATGTTCTTGTTGCTTAATTTAAGACTGCTTGTGAAAGATACTTTAAGAAAAAAGGATTCAAGATTGATGGTGATTATTGTAGATGTGGTAGGGAAGAAAATACCAATCATGTTTTTATTGAATGTAGTGCTTCGAAGTAAATTTGGGATCTCCTCCAGTTAAATTTAGGGAGCTCAATTGGAATAACTTTAATATAGGTAAATGACGGACAGAAGTTCACAAGAAAGATATAAGTGAAAGGGGCTTCTTAAAAGAAAGGTGTGCCTTTGTTCTGTGGAGTCATGGATTGAATATGAGGAATTATTTGAAAAACCAAAGTCCATCAAAGAGTTAAGAAGTTGGAAAGCCATCTTTTGAGCCCCTCTGAATCATGGAGAAAATAAAATTAATTTTGATGCTTCTTGTCATAGGAATGGTAGGTGTTCTGTGGTGGCCATCGCGAGGAACCATTGAGGTGAGATTTTGGACTTCAAAGGCTACTTCTTAAGCACTTCCATGATAAAATTTGCTGAAGCGTGGGCAGCTTGGGAGGCTCACAACTTGGTGGCCTACTTTTGTAACCACTCGATCATCATTGAAGGAGATTTGAACATTACCATCAATTGTCTTAAGGGGTTGTCTTCTCCCCCTAGAAACCTTAGTAACATCATTTTTTATTGCTTACAGATAAAAGACAAGTTGGAGCGTGGCGTCATTTATAGGCATGTCTATAGGGAGGCAAATCAAGCGGCTGACTGGATTGCAAATAAAGCTATATCTTTGGTTGATGGGTCAATTTCTTATAACCCTTGTAGTATTCCTAAGGATCTTGATTTAATTTACTTATGGGATGTTTGGGGGCATGCTACCCCCCCGGCTTGTGTAGCACCTCTTGTTGTTCATGTTCTGCCTGGAAGGAGTACAAATACAAATTTGTAGAGTACAAAATTAACCTTGCATTTTATATTATTTTGTATGTATTTGTATTGTACATATTTGTATTTGTACTTTTTCCAAACTGAGCTTCATAAAAAAATAAAGAAAAAAAGAAGATAGTGAATAATGTCTATTTTGGTTCAATCTCAAATTAAAAGATAAGGAACATTGTCTTCTTTTGAAAGATAATTTTGATATTATCAAAAGTGTTAAGTGGCACATTAATTAAACAAGATATTGATTAGGCTCCGCTTGTTTGCGATACAAACGCTGAACCGGGGTATTCATGTTTGCGAGTGTTTATTTCATGCGTAAAAAAATAATGATTGTCAAAGCAAAAATGTATTTTATGACATCTTTGTACTCTGATAAGAGAGCATTAATGTACCTATTTTTTGGATACAATTTTGTGTTCTTTTAATAATTAACTTTTTTACCAAAATTAAGGCGTTGGAGCATTTAATGGTGGGTCTACATTAAGAACTGATTTCAAACAAACAAAATGAATACAAAAACGGTTTAAATTGAGAACTGTATTTGTATTCATGAGCTGAAATATGGATAAATATTTAGTGTACATGTTGCGTTTGCATTGCAACCAAACGCAGCCTTAGGAATTTTCCCAAACACCATAACAGGCGTCAGGCGGTGGCCGGTGAATGCAACCGGAGAAGTGCGCAAACGATACGATCCCACTCCTGTCTCTTGGGCTTGGGCAGTTGGGCCTTGGCTGGCTGTTAAATGTTGAATTGTTGATGTCTTGATGATACAAGGTAGTATTCGTACCATCTAGAGATTGGTGGTTGTGGTTCATCCTCCATTCACTATATATATATATATCCAAATCCTGTATTTATAATATAAACCAAGTCTATTTTAAAACCCATGATGTCATGTATGTAGGCCCACAATTAGAAGCCCATTGATTCCAGTGCAGCTGTGCAGTCTGCAGGCCGCCCGTGTGGGAGTAATGTTCTGCTACTTCTTTTGTCGCGATATACAAATCTATTCAATACGCTTTTCAAATTTTAACCGCTTTGGATCCAATCATGTGACTGGTGTCAGGCTGTGTTCCGTTAAAATTTTTAAATTTTGAAATTGTTTGAGTGTTTTTTAATTTTTATGACTTATTAAAGTAAAAAATAAAAATTAGTCGTACTGCTGATTAAATGAAAATTTTTGAAATGGTTCCAGTGGTACTCTCTACTTCCGGTCCAGGCTCCACGCCTCGACCCTCCCTATTTGACCATTTGAGTATGTATTTTGAACGTCATCCAAGAATTGTCATGCAACCACAGGGTCTCAAGCTTGATCCGTTGTACCGTCAAAAAAAAAGCTTGATCCGTTGTCGTTGGAAAATTACATGGACGGTTGAGATTTATTCATCTCTGTGGTCCTCCACGCTTGCAGTGCTCCAAATCCAGGTGGGACCTGGGAGGTGGGGAGGGGAGGGACCCGCTCAGGTGCTCGATGGACGGTCTTCTTTTCTTTCTTCCGGTGCAGCAAGTGGTTCCCACTTCCTTTCCCGAATTCCCACCGGAAATAATACAGCTTTTTTTTTTTTTGGTGAATAATAGAAACAACCGTCCCGAATTTTACCCACCTTGGCCCGGTTACGGGGCCAACCACTGCACTCTGCAACGAGAGTCTGCTAAACTACAGAACCGGGCCAAGGTGGGTTAAATTCGGGACGTTGCTCTTATTTATGGCGCCTATAACACCCTCGCCCACTACCTATTTTTACTAAACTTGCCACTCGCTTCACGTCCACTAGACACTAGTGTACCATGCTACTATCACTGACCTCGAGCACCAATGCAACAATTCAAGATCTGTGCTTCAGGTTCAGGGTTTGAGATATAAATAATGAGCTTAAAGCAAAACTACAGTTTACAGATTTCTTATGTTCTTGGAATGTCGACGGGCTTAAAATTTAAAATAACTACAGTTTACAGGTTTGTTTATTACAAATTTGTCAGTTGATGGTTTCTTTGATTAAAGAATTCCATATTTTGAATTCAAGGACCGTACACTTCCTTTTTCTTTTCTCTTCCTACTCCCGCCTCCTCAGTGTCGTTTCGTTGGGTTACAATTACAAATGAAGGGAGTTGAACTTGAACTTAGTACTTACCAAATAAAAAGGAAAAAAAAAATATGAGGAGAGTAAGAAACTCTTTTACTTTTTGTAATTTCAAGGTTTTTTTTTTCGGAACATGGATTTGCATTTCTCTTATTGCTGTTTTCCAGGAAAGAAAGAATTTTTCCTTTCCATCTCTCGTCCATTTCCATAGGCTTTGATCAGAGTAACTGTATTGTTGCCTATGTTTATGCTCAATGAGACTTTGCTTTTTGTTTCCCCATTTTCTTTTCTTTTCTTTTTTTGGTAATGGTGATTGCCATGATGAGAAATCTGAACTTTCTACAACATGAAAGATTGCTAATGCTATTTCTGGCATTTTGCTTTTGTTGTTCAGGTTGGGAAGCACAAGTTGTTTTCTTTTGCTTATTGGGGCCCAGAATTTGAACCGGTAGGAAGAAAAGAATCCTTTTGAGAATGTCGGATGGGAAACGTCATTGTGCTGGTATACCTCTTTCAAAAACTCTGGTAGCTCTTAGGAGGGTGAGGTCGTTGAGAGACCCATCAACTAACTCTATGAGCAAATTATCTGCTTTTGCTGATAATCTGACATGGGAAACTGATTCTTGCAATGCGCTCTCTCTGCGTCTAGTAAATGCTTACCAAGAAGCTGGTTCGGACAACCACAGTTTCCGTGAGTCCAACAATGTTTATTTAAATGGGACAATGGAGGAATTTGGTAGTGATCCTGAATATAGTTACAGTTGGAGAAAATCAAACCTCAAATGGACTTCATCAAATAAATCAGCTCGGCTAAAAGATATGGGTTTGGGTTCTCTAAGAGCAGAGAACATTGATGAAGTTTGCTATCCCAGATTGCGTAGAATTGGGATGTATGTGAGTAAGTCATCTAGTGACAAATCATTAGATTTGGAGGAGGTGGACTTGCATAGTGAACCCACTTCAGAAACAGCAAGATCACAGAGGATTGACTCTACTACTCTAAAGAGGAAACTCAGATGTAGTACAGGAACTAAATCATCTGGGGTAGAAAGGGATGTTCTCGGGAGTCAGGTTGATAGTCCATATCCATCTCTAACTGTAAGTGATGCTCGGGTGGATGTGTCAAGCCACAGCACATCAGTCTTGGCTAATGAAGAGGTTGATGTTTTGGATCACTACCACCGTGGATGTGGCATTACTTGTTGCTGGTCAAGAACTCCAAGATTTAGGGAGTCAACTCTTCCTCCTGATGTAGAACATCATCCTTTATTATCAGCAGCAGCAGGAGGACGGGAGACAGGTCTATCTGGACAAGAAAGGAGCTGCACATTTCTTAAGAGACAATTTGCTCCATATGCAGACAACCCAAGGAGTTTCAGCCAGAAGTTCAGGCCAAGATCTTTTGATGAATTGGTGGGGCAGCATGTGGTGGCACGATCCCTTTTGAGTGCCATATCGAGAGGGAGAATTGCATCCTTCTATCTTTTCCATGGTCCCCGTGGCACAGGTAAGACTTCAACCTCAAGGATTTTTGCAGCAGCTTTAAATTGCCTCTCCCTTGAAGAGCATAAGCCATGTGGGTTATGCCGAGAATGTACACTCTTCTTCTCTGGAAAGAGCAGTTATGTCAAGGAAGTGGATCCTGCAAGCATCAACCGGACAGACAGGGTTAGATTCCTCCTTAAGACTGCAATTCTCTCACCAATTTCATCACGGTTTAATGTCTTCATCATTGATGAATGCCAGTTACTACAACAAGAAACATGGGCAACTGTTTTGAATAGCCTAGAAGACCTCCCACAGCATGTTGTCTTTGTAATGATCACTGCTGACCTTGAAAAGCTACCACGCGGTGCCATATCACGGTGCCAAAGATATCACTTTCCAAAAATAAAGGATGCTGAAGTTGCAAGCAAGTTGGAAAGAATATGCGTTGAAGAATGTTTGGACTTTGACAAGGCTGCTTTGGATTTTATTGCTGCTAAATCTAATGGATCCCTTCGTGATGCAGAGATGGTGCTTGATCAGCTGAGTTTGCTGGGGAAAAGAATTACGGTTTCATTGGCATATGAACTTGTAAGTTTCTGATATAGCACACACACCTTATTGCCTTGTGCAGATTGGTATGCCTTTACAAGTATCATAATTTTTCCTTCTCTTATTGCCTTTTTTTTTTTTGCAGATAGGAATTGTTTCAGATGATGAGTTGCTTGATTTGCTTGACCTGGCATTGTCCTCTGACGCTCCAAATACAGTTAGAAGGGCTAGGGAGCTTATGAAAACAAGGGTTGATCCCATGCAACTGATATCGCAGCTAGCAAATCTCATAATGGACATTCTTGCTGGAAGATGTCAGGCAGAGGTTGGGAGAAATTTTTTTGGGCAGCATACTTGTAAGTTTAACTTTCTTACTAATTGATTTACTTTTGATAATGTACACTCAATGTCACTGTGACAGCAAATCCCTGTTTCTCATTTTGATTGGTTAACAGACTATCAAGGAGGATGGCAATTTGATAATGTTAGTCATCTTAAGTAGGAGGATCTTGAATGATCTGGTTTCTATCAAATATAAATTTTGGAACCTTCTATTTGCCTTAATGGAAAAAAAATGAAAAGTCTGTCAAAATAAAAACAAAAAAAATTCAAAGAGTGCTGAAAAGTTTAGTTATGTTACCACCCTCTGTAGATTTTTGTTATCAAAGTTACTTGTTAGTTATTACTCGTAAGCATGAAAGAACTGGAATTGGTGGGGGAGGGTCCAATGAAACCCACCTCAAAAATGGTTGAGGTAAGACTTCTGGTATCTGAACCAATGCTTCTATTGCTGCATGTATTCGTAATCGTGAATTAGTACAATAAAGATTTCCATAATGTGAAACTATTGGCAACACAATTTTTACGGGCGTCCATGTTTGTTTTCCATCACTTTCTTTTTGTAATATAGCCAAAAGGTTGTAAGTTTGAACCAATGTTTTGAAACCCCAACTGTTTTTCAACTCCCAAAAGGGACTAGGTCATGAATCAACAGTTCAACCATCAGGTCTAAACTTGCTTCATGGTGCAAATTAAAATAATTTTTGAAGAACTAAGAGATATGCAGAACAGAAGAAGAAAATACTTTGCAGGGAATGGGGAAAAGAGTACGGTTGGAAAGACACCACTAAAAGTATTTATATGAGACGATATGGAATATTGTCAAAGAAGGAAAACGTTAGAAGAAAATGAAAAATTAAGAAAGAAAGCTAGGAAGGAAGGATTTAGGGATGATTTTACAACTAAGAAAAAGAATTGGAGATATTTTAGGTCAATTTGTTGAGAAGTGCATATTCTCTGTATGACTGTGGAAAAAAATAGGAAAAGAATAAGTGTAGCAGTAGAATTTCTAAATGAAATTTTGTAGTGATGTTTATAACAATGGATTGTATGGAACAAGTTAATTTGAAGGAATTATCATTAGACCTTCCCCAAAATGATTAAAAAAATCACTTTATATGAGAAATTTTCAAAATTCTAGAAACTAGGGTTTTAAGTAAAGTTTCAGATTCAATTTGGTAGGATGAAGGGTGATAGAAACTTCTAGGGGAAACTAAACATAAAGGACATGTGAATATGGTTTGGCAGAAAAGGATGAAATGAATTAAAATGGGCAAACTTTGGGTTTTTATGTAAACTTGAAATCACATTTAGTCCTTTAGAGATGTTAAATAAACTTTTTTGATGAAAAATTTGTAAGCCATTGATGACTATAATGGCTGCTTGCAAAGTTATAGAAAAGAGAAAAAACCTGAAAATCATTCAACAAGGGCCTAGGGTTGCTATAAGGAATCACCCATTATAAGCATAATGTGAAGAAAATTCGTTCTGAATGGTCCAATTGTCCATGTTTTAGAACATTGATTAGAACCCCTCAGGCCTCAGGGGCATTTTTACTCTAGTTTTAGTTAGGATGATGTTATACCTAAATATAATGTATACCTATATCCATCTGAATCCGATCAATTATAACCCAAGTTGGCCGGCTTTGTGCTAAGAAGTAGCATTGCAAAGCAGACACAGTTATTATTAGTCATGTTAGGAAATGTAAGCCTAGTTGTCCGTGTTGACGTGTTGGCCAAGAATGGCAACACCTTTTTTCCAACCATGCATGGGCTTGGATAATCTTTCTAAAAACCCAAGGGAGAAAAAAATAGTTTTCAAGTAAGCTATTCATTATTAGGCTTATGTTAAAAAAAGTGCTTAAAAACAAGTGCTTATTTGAATAACCACTTATTTGCATTTGGCACCCAGCTTTCTCAAGTGCTCATTTTAAAAAATAAGCACTTATTTTATATTGGGTGTTTAGTGGTCTTTTCTCTAATAAGCACTTAAACAAGTAATTGTGACTCTTTTTCCTTCATTTTCTTTCAAATTTTCAAAATATCCAATCCAAAGTGAATGAATAAAAGTACTTTGATAGAAGCGATTTTATAAAAGTACTTTTACAAAGTGCTTTCATAAAAGTACTTCCCTAAAAATACTTTTATAAAAGTGCTTTTGTAAAAGTGCTTTTAAGAAGGTACTTCCGTAGAAGTGCTTTTCAAAAAGTGCTTTTGTAAAAGTATGTTCATAAAATTGCTTTTGTAAAAGTACTTTTATAAGAGTACTTTCATAAAATTACTTTTGTAAAAGTACTTTCGCAAAAGTACTTTCATAAAAGCTTTCGTAAAAGTACTTTGATAAAAGTGCTTTCATAAAAGTACTTTCCTAAAAGTACTTTCATAAAGTGCTTTTGTAAAAGTGTTTTCATAAAAGTGATTTTGTAAAAGTACTTTTCATAAAATTACTTTTATAAAAAAATTGCTTTTGTAAAAGGATATAATTGGTATTTTAAAAATTTACTGGGGATAATTTTGGGAGAAAAAATATTGAATAAGTGCTTATTGTATGAGCACTTAAAAAAACTGGAAATTTGGGCTTAAAAAATAAGCCCTTATTTTTAAAATAAGCACTTATTTCGGGCTTATTTCCCAAACACCAATAAGTCCTTAATGGTGTGGTCCCCGCCCAAATAAGCATTTATTTATTTTTAAGCACTCCCAAGCATAGTCTTAATCAATTAATGAATATGTACCTGAAAAACCATAATGTCATTAACTTCTTTTGGGCAAGAATAGTGTCATTAACATAAAGCTGTAATGTAATAATATAACTAAGAAATTATAACCTAATAAAATACATTAATTAATTATTTAGAAGTGATTAATACTTTGCCTTAACTATATGTTTTACTGTTAAAATTGATTGACAAATTGTGCACTTTGTATACTCGATTAGTTGTCTCATCAATTTCTAATATATTCTTTTAATAGCTGAAGGAGACTTTCACAGATTGAGGCATGCATTAAAAGTACTTTCTGAGACTGAGAAGCAATTGAGGACATCTAAGAACCAGACAACTTGGCTTACAGTAGCCCTTTTACAGCTAAGTTCTGTAGAATCCTCATCCTTGGACCCAAATGATTCAAGACCATGTTTGAGAACAGAACAGGAGAAAGGTGTGGATGATCAGAACAATTTGTTTTTAATAAGCGATTATATTGGTTGACAAGGTTCTACTAATCTAAGGGAGAAATATTTAATGATTAAGTTTACTTTTGATGCAGAGGATGGCTTTTGCAGCACATCTCCAACAGGAGATATGTTTAAGCATTCTGTTTCTTGTTTGTGCGATGACAACAAATCTCATAATTCAGAGATGCATGAAGATTGCAAAGACAAATTAGAAACCATTTGGAAGAGGGCCATGGAGAGATGCCAATCTGATACACTTAGGAATTTTTTACAGAAAGAAGGGAAGTTGACTTCTCTCTGTTTCAACCAAGGTATGTACAATTTTTTTTCTTTGAATTGTGTAATGTAAGCCTGTGTGCACATTCGATTTTGTATGGTTCAAAATATTAGAGAGCATAGTGGTGCTTAAAAAGATAGAAAAACATATTCTTTTTGTCTTTTACACAGAAACAGGTACCCCATATAGTTTATGAAACTGCTTGGAATCTGGTGACACTGGACCAATAGTTATGGTCTGAATATGGTGCCCATATTTTTCCACATGCTAAATACTCGTGTTATAACTTGACACTTGTTCCTGTTAATCTTAAGTTGTACCCCTTTATGGTGGGTCCCATCTATAGTCCTGTGGTCACAAATACAAGATTTTGTCATAAAGTTTTATTGTTACAATCAACTTGTTTTGTTAACTCAAACTACAATAAATTTTCATAAAATCCTCCCTGATGATTACAGAATTTTTAAGATGTTATCTTTTTAAAATTTCATAAAATCATGACTTGATAATGCTTGTCTGAATTTCAGGTGTTGCAGTAGCTGAAGTGGAATTTTGTCATCAAGATCATGTATCTAGGGCAGAGAAGTCATGGAAACTGCTTGCAAGTTTACTTTGCCTTGTCCTAGGTTGTAATGTAGAAATTAGAATCAATCTTGTCCCTGGTGCTTCTGCGACAACCATTGTGAAAAGAAAGAAGCTATCATTTTGTTTGTTGAGCTGCTCTGGTAGAATGAGTGATGAGTCATATTCAACAACAGAAGATGAAAATAACCATTTAGATCACTCTGATTTCACCTCTGATAAATCTACAAAAAGGGAAAAACATATTGAAAGTTGCTCATCTGATTGTGGTTCTCACTTCTCTTCTACCTGTTCTCATCATAAAGCAACAACTACTACTGGTAAGAAGAGCAATGGAAACTCTCTAAGCAGCAGGACAACCACATCCCACAAATCAGAGCATGATACAGAGGGATCCCAGTTAGGAGTCAATTCTTCAAAAGAAGAGGCAAATGACTGGGGCCACCAGGATTTTTCTATTCAAGAACCTGAGGATCAACCAAGCTGCTTCTCAAAGACTGTGAGGTTCCATCGAAGGTTATGTTCATCTACTGCATCTCAAGGGATCTGTTTGAGGATTCATGCACACAACAAACTTGAATTGTCCATTCCAAGGAAGGCATCTTTTAAAACATATTACTGTGCCAATGAACCTGACATTCTATGCCCCAGCTCTAATACATGCGGTAACAGTTTCATGGCTGACGATGGGTATGTGATTTTATAGTTTCTAGTTTCTTTTAAATCTTACTTTATTAGGATACTTAGATAGATAGATTGACTGTGCCTGAAACCATTTTGACAACTTAGAAACTTGGTGGAAATAGAAGCCAAATTGACAACCCTACTCTCAATGAAGCTTTATTCCTACTGTTTGGATCATCTAGGAGAACTTGCTATGCTATTCCACTAGGTCATATCCATGCCCTAGCATGAGGTTGGAATGAGCTGGTATTTATGTCCTTCAGGCTCGGTTTGGAAAGAGAAGAAATACAAATATGTACATCACAAATAAAGTATTCTAAAATTTAGAAGTTTTTTTTTTTCTTTTTTTGAACATTATCCATTATATTCCCATTGTCAATGCTCGTCAAGTTTTCCCTTGGAAAGAAGAATATGACTCTCATTTCATTTTTTTACTTGTATTTTGGCAGGCAAAGGAAGGAATCTGGACTTGGCTTAAATGTGCACTGCTGGAGAGCTCCCAAGTTTCCTCTTAGAAGGGTAAAAGCCGAGCATCCATACTGTTGAATACTGTGTTTCATTTAAGGAGAATAAGCTTTTTTTTTTTCTACAAGTTAACCTGAGTATGTGCTACTCCAGGCTTGGCTGCTGAGGCAACAAGGTCAAGGATCTCATATAGTGAGTTGGGTTCTGCCATGCACGAATGCAAAATAGTTTTCTGATAAAACTGAATTCTTCAAACATTTTCTGCTGCACTAAGCATTAATAATTGTACCCTCTCAGATGTTGCAAGCATATCACAGACTTACGTGATTGTGTATATTGAGTTGGAACTAATCAAACACAAAAAGGAAATAAAGAAAGAAAAGTATGTACCATGAGTAACATAAGGCAGAAGAAATCACCAAGCCATTTTGAAAGCCTCCAAATTCCAATGGCTTCATTTGGCCACTTTTGCTGGTGCATGATGGGGCTTGCATTGGCGAGCTTCCAACTTGTATCTCGCTTGTTTTCTTAATAATAGAGATGCTTGTCCAACCGCTACTTTTTTTTTTCCCTGTAATTGAACGTTTTCAGCCCAGGTAGGCGTTGCAATCTTGATCCGATCCACCCAGACCTACGGGTTTGGGCTGACCAGGTTGATGGTCCCATTCAATAGGTATTATTGAATTGGACCAGTCCAGATTTAATGGTCCAAAGTATTTATTAGATTGTATTAAACCTGCTCCAATTGAATCAATATCCAGTCCATTGACAGAAGATAAAAAAAGTATTGGTGTCAATGCACCAGGTTTGGGTTGGACCCAATCTAAATTAAAACCAACTTGAACAGATGGGATGATCCATACATTGAATTAGACCAGCCCAGAATGGTCAGGAGTATTCATAAGATTGGATTGGGCCTGGTCCATCTGTAATGGATTTATATTGGACCGGGTTTGGTTGAACCAATATCTATCCAGTACATTGACAACCCTACCCAGACCCATCTCTCTCTCTCTCTCTCTGATAAGTACTGCATCTGGATGATCTGGCATCATAGAAATTGCCATTTCACTAATTAATTAAATTAAAAATGATCATAACCAGTGCAGTGAACCACATCCACAAGAAGAGAAATAGAAAACTTAAAAAACAAAGGCCTATGTTTGCAAGTAAATGAAATCAATTTATTAGCTTCTTTGAAAAGTGAGATTTTCTTTGCTCCCTGATTATTGAAATTGCTCCAAGTCTAAGCTCACCTGCACTCCAAATTCTTCAACTCATATGGCTATAACTCCTATTCATCTTAACCAATTCGGCCTAATTAACCACCATATTGCATTTGCTGATTTTAGTGTTGGAGTGCTCCTCCCTAGGGAGGAATCACCTAGGCGCCTCTAACTCTAGTTTTCACAAGTCATCAGATTAGCACAACTTGTTCAATTTATCAAGACAACTCATATGCTGCTATCCACATCAACCTAGACAACATCAAGGAGTATTTTAGTAAATTCAATATACAGGTGGAGGACAAAAAAGGGTCGGGTTTAGCTTAATACTATATTCTCGTACCTTAAAAATTATAAAATCTTTAAACCCATCTTCACCTCAAAATCTTTTTTATTTTTTTCTTTTTGTTATGGTCCAAAGTGAGAACAGAGTAGTCCAAACCTTTGGGTTGGTGCTTTGGTTCCAAAACTCATACACCGCTTTCCTTAAAGCTATGTTTGGTTCTTGTAAAGGTTTCCCTATCTTTTCCCTACTTTTTCCTTCAAACTAAACACAGTGTAAGTTGAAACCAATAAAATCATAGTCATAATATATATTTGGATAAATCCCTTAAACCTCCCCTGGGTTTTTGAAAAGGCCTTAAACCTTTGATTTGCATTTAAACCTCCCATGGCTTTTGGAAATAAATGGATTTAACGCCAATTTTGGCCATATATAAAATCATCAAGCGTTTGATGTCTAAAATACTGTTAAACCTTTGACCGAAAAAACACCTTATATCTTTAGCAAAAAAATAAAATAAAATACCCTTAAACCTCTCTCTCTCTCTTGCAAAAACAAGTTTGTTTGTTTATGCCAATGATAAAATGAAATACTAAAATATATTTACTCATATTAACAATTTATGGGTAAAATTAGAATTATGAAAAACTGATAAAATGATAAGAGAAATTAGTATGTGCATAATAGAAAGTAGCGTGCGGTCCTGAAATCTGGATTTTTAATTGACATTGTTCATTGTTCTTCATAGGAGTTATCACTTGATTGATTGAATTAGTACATATAAATTTTAAAATTGTGAACTTAATTGTAATTATTCATTATATATAGTCGCCAGTCGGAAAATGAAAGTTTAAGTTTGGTGATAAAACTAGTTGTTGATTTACATTAAGTTGCAACTCTGGTATATTTGTGTGTATAACTGTATATCAGAGTTGTGGCGTGACCCTATAAAATGAAATGTAGGAAAACCTTTACAAACTTTACATTAGTTTTTTTGTCTTTTCCTTCTTTTTCCTTCACACCAAACATAGCCTTAACGTCTTTTAAAAAAGTGACGGAAGGGGGTATCTAAGTGACTAAGTGCCCTACCCCAAAACTCAGGGGAAGTTTAAGGGATTTACGGTTACCTTGACCCAAAAAAACAAGAACAGGCGGGTAAGGTAACAACTTACCTGGTACAGACAGCATCCGAGATTCCGACAGAGATCAACAATGGAGAACGAAATTGAGACCAGAAGGATTAGGGTTTTGTGCCGTAAGCACATCACCACCAACAAGGAGCATTCTCTTCAGTGGCTGATCGGATCCCCATTTTTGCCTCCATTTACCATCATTTCCACATTCAGATGTCTCCACACTCAACCTGGGGATCCCTTCTCCCCGGACTACACCAAAGAATCAGGTCAGTTATACTTGTTCCATAGATCCATCTTGTCTCTGTTCGAATTCTGTTTGAGTCGCTTCATCAATGAAAACAGACGATCTTAGGACATTACTATTGAGAGGATTTGACGTCATCGGAACATTACTCGTCGGTAATACTATTTTGGAAGAAAATGCCCGTAAGGCAGTTGGTGCAGCTCGTAGAATGAAAAAGTTTCTTTCTGGCAATGATCGGGGAAGTTGCAATTTGTTGGGAGCTGTTGCGGATTCGGTATCCGGTGACATTCGTTTTTTTGTGTCTGCATCAGAAAATTCTGCAGGCCTAGAAACTATTAATACCGTTACATATGAAGATTATCCTGAGAGATATCTATCAGAGACAGGTTGTTTCCTCCATTGCAAACTGTCAATCAATTTGCCCATTTATTTTCCGGCACATAGTCCATCTGGTTAGTTCTTTTCTGGTTTACATTCTATTCCGCTTGATGCATGAGCTCGATTCTAAGTGCTTGTTGTTTCATCTTAGATGCCGAGGGGATATTTTCTTCAGAAACTGAATCTGTTGCTGCCAAGTTCAAAGATCCACAAGTTGCTTTTATGATAGAAGGTGTGAAAGAAGCCTCTGGGGAAGTAACACAGCCCATTATTCTCCGTGGTGTGGATTTGGATTTTCATACAGATTTATCAGATGTCAAAATTTTGAAGGACATTACTAAAGAATCTAGTACAAAGATTAGACCATGTTCTGATTTTTGCTCTAAGATTAAACCCCATTCTTCATTTACTCTTGAGAAGGTAACAGAATTTCTTGTAGATGTATGAATTCCATTGAGTTGCTGATATGGTATCTTTTGTTTTACTTGAATGCAGTTTTAGTGGATTAATTTTGTCACCATCTTAATATAATAATCAAAAGAGTTCAACTATGATGTCAGAAAGACATGATACCAGAAAAACTTATAACCAATCAACCGACATAATAAAAGTCATAAACCCCATTACTAAAGAATCTAGTACAAAGATTAGACCATGTTCTGATTTTTGCTCTAAGATTAAACCCCATTCTTCATTTACTCTTGAGAAGGTAACAGAATTTCTTGTAGATGTATGAATTCCATTGAGTTGCTGATATGGTATCTTTTGTTTTACTTGAATGCAGTTTTAGTGGATTAATTTTGTCACCATCTTAATATAATAATCAAAAGAGTTCAACTATGATGTCAGAAAGACATGATACCAGAAAAACTTATAACCAATCAACCGACATAATAAAAGTCATAACCAATCAGGCAGGTTTTCATCAAAATTCATGGGGGCTTTGATAGGTCAAGGCCTTTTGGTATCATGTCTTTCTGGCATCATAGATTTTTGAGAACAGGCATCATAGGTTTTTCCTAATCAGAATGGCCATACATTTTTTAGCAGCACATGAAACGGCTATCTACTTATTGAGTCCAATTATGATATTACAAAGGGGTGATTCCTAAAAAAACTGATTAACCAATCAACCAGTATCATAGAAGTGGTAACTAGTTGTCTGGTATTAATTAAAATTCTTTTTTTTTTGTTTTTTTTTTTTTGGGGGGGGGAGGGTCTGAATGTCTGATTAGTCAAAATTCTTCTGGTATCATACCCTTCTGGAATCATAGAAAACTTCCTATTTATTTTCCACTTTTGAAGACTATGACCATTCCTTGAAGTTTTTGCCAGTGTTATAGTTCTCTGTTGTAAAAGTTTCTGTGGTTAGAGTGCAGATACAGTCCAAGTAACCGTCCTGCTAAATAAATGTGGAAGTTCTACAGAATCTGCTTCACCTATTGCAGAATATTTGCCAGGTATTTTTTAGTGTTTTTAACTCGTATTTTATACTGAAGCATTTGTATTGCCATGCTCTAATCTAACATTGGTAACTTAATATTTTGGTTTTCCAATTTAATTCATTCAGTGTTAACATTTCCCCAATGGTTTTCCAGCTTCAGAGCCAGCAAGGTATTTGGTTGTCAGTTTTAAGCTAGATGTCCTCTGCTACACTGTGAAGGATCTTCCTGTAACATATGCAATTTCAAAGCTGATTGTGCCAGGATTAATTGATCAATTAACTACAATGAAGAAGGCTCTCTTGCCCAACCTCTTAGCACAACATCCTCAGGTATTAGGCTCCAAACTTAATGAAAACACTGAAAAGTATAAGCAGTGTTATTGTTTCTCTTCATTAATTTCAATGTTTTAGATGTGGGGAACACCATTAAATTTACCATGTGACCAGATGGTAAGATATTAACATGGCAAATATGTTAACTTTGAAAATAGATCTTTGTCGATGCCCGAGGTTGCAAAATACTTAAAAATCAACCTCTCTAAAGTGAACTTCCTTTTGAAGTTGGGATTGAGTATCTGGAGGAATTGCAGGGTTGTTGTCTTGAAAGATAGAGACATTTTCATGGATATATGCGGGCCTTCCATGTGGTGCTCACTAACAATTCTCATTTATCTGTAACCCAATGGTGGAGACATTTAATAGGATGCCGGTTTCGTAGAAGAATTGAGAATTTGAGATACTCTTGTAAGCTTACTTTATCTATATCACTTGCTTTACAAGTATAACATTGATGATCTCTCCGTAAGGTGAAGTTTTTGGTTCTGGTTGGCAGTATTACAATTAAGGCAGAGTCCCTATGTAGCATCTACCTACAAAGGAACTTTATTATGCCAGTGTTATTAGGTGGTCAGCAGGTTGTTTTGGAATGAAGTTCAAATTATACTCAATGATGCATAGGTAGAGAAATAAATTGGGTTCTTGGCCTGACTAATGGTGTTCTGCTCTCTTCCTTTGATGATAAGTAACCATGAAGTTGGCATTCAAAGGGACCTTTCTAAATACAATATTTGTTTGTCCCTGTCATATGAAGTTGATATTCCAATTAATTTTGACTGTTTCTTCCTCGCATCCTATCATGGTGAATGCAAAGGCTGAATTTTTCTAATCTTGTTACTGATCACAGATCCATAAAAAGAAAAGAAAAGAAACCTTAGGTCTTCCTGTGACAATGGTTTATTCTAAAGTTTTTTGCATTACTCTTATCTTGTAAATTAATGATCTAATGTCTGGAAGTGAGATAATGCTATCTTGATAGAGTCACTCTCTGTGTTCGTAAAAAAAAAAAAAGGGAAGAAGTTATAACATGCTGTTTCATAATTGGTAGCTTGACTGATTTCTTACCAATCTTAAGTTTTGCCATTAATTGGTACTGTGAGGGATTTTGGTAAAGATTCAGTCATCAATGCAAGTCAGTTTTGCCTGAAAGTTGCATGTTTGACACTATTCAATTACCATCATTTCATTGCCCAGTTATTTCAGACTCTAGCTTCACAGTAAGAGATTGTTTTCCAACTAAGATGCAATTATGTTCTTGTTATGAAAACTGAGTATGTTGTTCCATCATATATTGGGTGCATTCTGCAGTAACATTTAACTTATAATATGCTTTTTTAATATAAAATATCAAATTCGTTGCAACTTTTGCTCAATTAGTTTCTTTTAATCCTATTTTAACATTACAGAGTATTTCCCACTATGCCTTAACCATCTGTTCCTCTAAGGGCATAATTGTCTCTTTCATTGCTAGTGTCAGACAATTTTTATGTTACTGTTGATACTAGTTATCAAGTGGTATTTTTTCTTTTACCCATTTATCAGAACTTTTGCTTGCATGTCCCAGGGAAAATACTGTTTGATACCCACTAAGCAATATCTTGTTTTGCAGCTACACCCATATCACTTCTGCCCTCCTGGAGTAGTGCATCCGATAACAGTTATCTATGAACTCAGTTATGGCGAGACTGAGATGAAACAAGGTAGTTAAAACTAAGCAGACTTGAAAATTATAGTATAGAAGCAGAAAATGTGTTTGAGTTTGCCCATATTATAGAACTGCATTTGAAGCAGATGCCTATATTAAATGGTCTTTAACAGCTTTATCCATTTTCTTTTAATTCTTTTACTAGGAAACTCCATCAGAGAGTAGTAATGGAGTAAGTTATTATAATACAAGTCAAAAACAGTTTCCTATGGATTCTTTTCCTTTTTGAAGAAGGAAAAGTGATTCTAATTTCTGTCTTAGTGCCTTTTCTTTTTCCTCATTTTGGTGTAATCTATGCCTCATAGATTTTGGTGCATGAGTAGGATGTAGGTATGTATCCAGTGGTCCAATCTGTTTGGCCTCAAAAATCCTGGAATATGGACTCGATTAAGATAAAGTCACCGATTATGTATTGCTACATGGGCATATACATTAAAAAATAGATATCTGTGCTTTCTAAATAAGCAAGTTGGCCATACTTAATAATTTAGATTTGCTTTATTTTATACGTGCAACACGATAATAACAAACTTATTGACTCCTCTTACTACTTCAGGGCTTAAAATTAGCATAAATCTCATGTTGGAGTGATTTGCAAATGGAAAGGGACTGTCAAGTGGTTATTAGGTAGATGGGAAAAAGAGAAGGCCCTTGGTCCCTAAGAAATTACATGAACAAAGCTAGAGGTATTTTCTTCCATCATTACAGATACACTAGCAAGGAAGTAGGTAGGAAAGATTTAGATTTTTTGGGGGGCACCAGGTCCAGGGGCCACATTGTAGAATGTTATCAGTCCACTGCTATTTTTTTGTCTTCTCCATTCATATACTTCTGACTGTCTGCCTATTGAAAAGAAAAAAATATGCTTTGGACTGTCAGGGTTCTTGTTTTTATCATATTAGTAAAACTTTTTTATCATGTTAATGATAAAAAACAATAAAATTCTGAATGAATTTGAGGAAAATAACTTACAGAAGGAGATGGCAGATGGGCTAGGTGTAGAAAATGAGAACAAGGGTGTAGGAAGTGGTGAGGGAATAAGTAGGAAAGGAA